>JBAJHW010000014.1:0-348796 GCA_037013535.1 Intellagama lesueurii
TACCCCCTTCCCCCCACGAAAAGGGCGCCCTCCTCCGGCGCCACTGTGACTGTGCAGGCTAGGGAACGCTACCCCTTCCCCCCACGAAAAGGGCGCCCTCCTCCGGCGCCACTGTGACTGTGCAGGCTAGGGAACGCTACCCCTTCCCCCCACGAAAAGCGCGCCCTCCTGTGGCTCCACAGTGACTCTGCAGGCTAGGGAACGCTACCCCCTTCACCCCCACGAAAAGGGCGCCCTCCTGTGGCTCCACAGTGACTCTGCAGGCTAGGGAACGCTACCCCTTCACCCCCACGAAAAGGGCGCCCTCCTGTGCCTCCACTGTGATTCTGCAGGCTAGGGAACGCTACCCCTTCACCCCCACGAAAAGGGCGCCCTCCTGTGGCTCCACAGTGACTCTGCAGGCTAGGGAACGCTACTCCTTCACCCCCACGAAAAGGGCGCCCTCCTGTGGCTCCACAGTGACTCTGCAGGCTAGGGAACGCTACTCCTTCACCCCCACGAAAAGGGCGCCCTCCTGTGCCTCCACTGTGATTCTGCAGGCTAGGGAACGCTACTCCTTCACCCCCACGAAAAGGGCGCCCTCCTGTGGCTCCACAGTGACTCTGCAGGCTAGGGAACGCTACTCCTTCACCCCCACGAAAAGGGCGCCCTCCTGTGGCTCCACAGTGACTCTGCAGGCTAGGGAACGCTACTCCTTCACCCCCACGAAAAGGGCGCCCTCCTGTGGCTCCACAGTGACTCTGCAGGCTAGGGAACGCTACTCCTTCACCCCCACGAAAAGGGCGCCCTCCTGTGCCTCCACTGTGATTCTGCAGGCTAGGGAACGCTACTCCTTCACCCCCACGAAAAGGGCGCCCTCCTGTGGCTCCACAGTGACTCTGCAGGCTAGGGAACGCTACTCCTTCACCCCCACGAAAAGGGCGCCCTCCTGTGGCTCCACAGTGACTCTGCAGGCTAGGGAACGCTACTCCTTCACCCCCACGAAAAGGGCGCCCTCCTGTGGCTCCACAGTGACTCTGCAGGCTAGGGAACGCTACCCCTTCACCCCCACGAAAAGGGCGCCCTCCTGTGGCTCCACAGTGACTCTGCAGGCTAGGGAACGCTACTCCTTCACCCCCACGAAAAGGGCGCCCTCCTGTGGCTCCACAGTGACTCTGCAGGCTAGGGAACGCTACTCCTTCACCCCCACGAAAAGGGCGCCCTCCTGTGGCTCCACAGTGACTCTGCAGGCTAGGGAACGCTACCCCTTCACCCCCACGAAAAAGGCGCGCTCCTGTGGCGCCACTGCGACTGTGCAGGCTAGGGAACGCTACCCGTTCTCCCCCACGAAAAAGGCGCGCTCCTGTGGCGCCACTGCGACTGTGCAGGCTAGGGAACGCTACCCCTTCGCCCCCAAGAAAAGGGAGTCCTCCTGTGGCGCCACTGCGACTGTGCATGCTAGGGAACGCTACCCGTTCTCCCCCACGAAAAAGGCGCGCTCCTGTGGCGCCACTGCGACTGTGCAGGCTAGGGAACGCTACCCGTTCTCCCCCACGAAAAGGGCGCCCTCCTGTGGCTCCACAGTGACTCTGCAGGCTAGGGAACGCTACTCCTTCACCCCCACGAAAAGGGCGCCCTCCTGTGGCTCCACAGTGACTCTGCAGGCTAGGGAACGCTACTCCTTCACCCCCACGAAAAGGGCGCCCTCCTGTGGCTCCACTGTGATTCTGCAGGCTAGGGAACGCTACTCCTTCACCCCCACGAAAAGGGCGCCCTCCTGTGGCTCCACAGTGACTCTGCAGGCTAGGGAACGCTACCCCCTTCACCCCCACGAAAAGGGCGCCCTCCTGTGGCTCCACAGTGACTCTGCAGGCTAGGGAACGCTACTCCTTCACCCCCACGAAAAGGGCGCCCTCCTGTGGCTCCACAGTGACTCTGCAGGCTAGGGAACGCTACTCCTTCACCCCCACGAAAAGGGCGCCCTCCTGTGCCTCCACTGTGATTCTGCAGGCTAGGGAACGCTACTCCTTCACCCCCACGAAAAGGGCGCCCTCCTGTGGCTCCACAGTGACTCTGCAGGCTAGGGAACGCTACCCCTTCACCCCCACGAAAAGGGCGCCCTCCTGTGGCTCCACAGTGACTCTGCAGGCTAGGGAACGCTACTCCTTCACCCCCACGAAAAGGGCGCCCTCCTGTGGCTCCACAGTGACTCTGCAGGCTAGGGAACGCTACTCCTTCACCCCCACGAAAAGGGCGCCCTCCTGTGGCTCCACAGTGACTCTGCAGGCTAGGGAACGCTACCCCTTCACCCCCACGAAAAAGGCGCGCTCCTGTGGCGCCACTGCGACTGTGCAGGCTAGGGAACGCTACCCGTTCTCCCCCACGAAAAAGGCGCGCTCCTGTGGCGCCACTGCGACTGTGCAGGCTAGGGAACGCTACCCCCTTCGCCCCCAAGAAAAGGGAGTCCTCCTGTGGCGCCACTGCGACTGTGCATGCTAGGGAACGCTACCCGTTCTCCCCCACGAAAAAGGCGCGCTCCTGTGGCGCCACTGCGACTGTGCAGGCTAGGGAACGCTACCCGTTCTCCCCCACGAAAAGGGCGCCCTCCTGTGGCTCCACAGTGACTCTGCAGGCTAGGGAACGCTACTCCTTCACCCCCACGAAAAGGGCGCCCTCCTGTGGCTCCACAGTGACTCTGCAGGCTAGGGAACGCTACTCCTTCACCCCCACGAAAAGGGCGCCCTCCTGTGGCTCCACAGTGACTCTGCAGGCTAGGGAACGCTACTCCTTCACCCCCACGAAAAGGGCGCCCTCCTGTGGCTCCAGTGTGATTCTGCAGGCTAGGGAACGCTACCCCCTTCACCCCCACGAAAAGGGCGCCCTCCTGTGGCTCCACAGTGACTCTGCAGGCTAGGGAACGCTACTCCTTCACCCCCACGAAAAGGGCGCCCTCCTGTGGCTCCACAGTGACTCTGCAGGCTAGGGAACGCTACCCCCTTCACCCCCACGAAAAAGGCGCGCTCCTGTGGCGCCACTGCGACTGTGCAGGCTAGGGAACGCTACCCGTTCTCCCCCACGAAAAAGGCGCGCTCCTGTGGCGCCACTGCGACTGTGCAGGCTAGGGAACGCTACCCCCTTCGCCCCCAAGAAAAGGGAGTCCTCCTGTGGCGCCACTGCGACTGTGCATGCTAGGGAACGCTACCCGTTCTCCCCCACGAAAAAGGCGCGCTCCTGTGGCGCCACTGCGACTGTGCAGGCTAGGGAACGCTACCCGTTCTCCCCCCACGAAAAAGGCGCGCTCCTGTAGCGCCACTGCGTCTGTGCATGCTAGGAAACGCTACCCCCTTCGCCCCCACGAAAAGCGCGCCCTGCTGTGGCGCCAATGAGACTGTGCAGGCTAGGGAACGCTACCCCTTCGCCCCCACGAAAAGGGCGCCCTCCTGTGGCTAAACTGCGACTTTGCAGGATAGGGAACGCTACCCCTTCACCCCCACGAAAAGGGCGCCTTCCTGTGGCGCCACGGCGACTGTGCAGGCTAGGGAACGCTACCGCTTCGCCCCCACGAAAAGGGCGCCCTCCTGTGGCTAAACTGCGACTTTGCAGGATAGGGAACGCTACCCCTTCACCCCCACGAAAAGGGCGCCTTCCTGTGGCGCCACGGCGACTGTGCAGACTAGGGAACGCTACCCGCTTCGCCCCCACGAAAAGGGCGCCTTCCTGTGGCTAAACTGCGACTTTGCAGGATAGGGAACGCTACCCCCTTCACCCCCACGAAAAGGGCGCCTTCCTGTGGCGCCACGGCGACTGTGCAGGCTAGGGAACGCTACCGCTTCGCCCCCACGAAAAGGGCGCCCTCCTGTGGCTAAACCGCGACTGTGCAGGCTAGGGAACGCTACCCCTTCACCCCCACGAAAAGGGCGCCCTCCTGTGGTGCCACTGCGACTGTGCAGGATAGGGAACGCTACCCCCCTCACCCCCCACGAAAAGGGCGCCTTCCTGTGGCGCCTCTGCGACTGTGCAGGCTAGGAAACGCTACCCCTTCGCCCCCATGAAAAGCGCGCCCTGCTGTGGCGCCAATGAGACTGTGCAGGCTAGGGAACGCTACCCCTTCGCCTCCACGAAAAGGGCGCCCTCCTGTAGCGCCACTGCGTCTGTGCAGGCTAGGGAACGCTACCCCTTCGCCTCCACGAAAAGGGCGCCCTCCTGTAGCGCCACTGCGTCTGTGCAGGCTAGGGAACGCTACCCCTTCGCCCCCACGAAAAGCGCGCCTTCCTGTGGCGCCTCTGCGACTGTGCAGGCTAGGGAACGCTACCCCCTTCGCCCCCACGAAAAGCGCGCCCTGCTGTGGCGCCAATGAGACTGTGCAGGCTAGGGAACGCTACCCCCTTCGCCCCCACGAAAAGGGCGCCCTCCTGTGGCGCCACTGCGACTGTGCAGACTAGGGAACGCTACCCGCTTCGCCCCCACGAAAAGGGCGCCTTCCTGTGGCTAAACTGCGACTTTGCAGGATAGGGAACGCTACCCCTTCACCCCCACGAAAAGGGCGCCTTCCTGTGGCTAAACTGCGACTTTGCAGGATAGGGAACGCTACCCCTTCACCCCCACGAAAAGGGCGCCTTCCTGTGGCGCCACGGCGACTGTGCAGGCTAGGGAACGCTACCCGCTTCGCCCCCACGAAAAGGGCGCCCTCCTGTGGCTAAACCGCGACTGTGCAGGCTAGGGAACGCTACCCCCTTCACCCCCACGAAAAGGGCGCCCTCCTGTGGTGCCACTGCGACTGTGCAGGATAGGGAACGCTACCCCCCTCACCCCCACGAAAAGGGCGCCTTCCTGTGGCTAAACCGCGACTGTGCAGGCTAGGGAACGCTACCCCCTTCACCCCCACGAAAAGGGCGCCTTCCTGTGGCTAAACCGCGACTGTGCAGGCTAGGGAACGCTACCCCCCTCACCCCCACGAAAAGGGCGCCCTCCTGTGGCTAAACCGCGACTGTGCAGGCTAGGGAACGCTACCCCTTCACCCCCACGAAAAGGGCGCCTTCCTGTGGCTAAACCGCGACTGTGCAGGCTAGGGAACGCTACCCCCTTCACCCCCACGAAAAGGGCGCCCTCCTGTGGCGCCACTGCGACTGTGCCGGCTAAGGAACGCTACCCCTTCACCCCCACGAAAAGGGCGCCTCCTGTGGCGCCACTGAGACTCTGCATGCTAGAGGACGCTGCCTCTTAAAGCCTCTGAAAACGCCACCCTCTTGTGGCTGAACTGGTACTATACAAGATAGTGAATGCTGCCTCTTAATGCCCCGGAAAAAAGAACCCTAATCATGGATGACAGACTCCTCTGGAGCACTGCCGCCTAAGCTCTTTGAACAAACACAACCAAGGCACAAAGGTATCTGCTTGCAGCCTGAACAGGGAAAAAGGAAAGGCCTCCTCTGCCTGCCAGATCACGGCGTAGGGCGAGAGGGTCCTCCGACCTTCCTTCGGCCCCACCGCGACTGTACATTTCCTCTCCTTCCTGCTCCCTCCCCTGTGCAGGCTGGAGGAGACAAGAACAGTAAAAGCCATAGTAGTAGTAATAATAAAATAATATCTTACATGAAACACGAAGAAGAGGGCTATGGTACTCGACCCCGAACTGCACTTTCTCTTGTCCTCGGCGGGAAAGAAGGAGAGATGGAAGTCCTCAGGAATCTCCACTTCGGGACCCGAACCCGAGCTGGGAGGGAGACTAGAGACAGCTCGCCATGTCCTGCAGGCGTAAAGGGACGAGAGGGAGATGCACCTCTACGCATATCTGCCTTAATCCTTTTTTGTTTTGAACCGGCCATCCTTACAGCAAGTTTAAGAACTGGAACTCTGTGCATGGCCAGGGGCTTTAAAATTACCTAGAGCTGTCTTTTAAAATCTTTATTTCACCCCTTTCTTCTCTGTTAACAACGACAAGGGCCATCATGGGGCAGAGGGGCTCGTGAGAGACCCACACGGGGAGCCTGCCCTCCCGCCGGCCCCCTGCACCCTTACCCGCCGTCCTTTCCGGATCCGGTCGTTCCTCGAGGTTGCAGGGTGGCGCAAACAAACGATGAAGCTCTGCATCCACGTGAACGATCTCATTGAAAGAACGACACCTGGTTAAGGTGGGGGGGGGGGGGAAATACAGTTATTCCAAATGACAAGTACAAGCGGCTGTGAAAAGGGGGAGAAAAGCGGGGGCAGGGGTGGAATTAAAAGCAGTAGAAATGAGCCACAACCCCAGGTCCCCTTGATGCTGGGAAGAAAAAGACGGCTCCCTCTCCTCCCCAGGGTGGAATAATAAAATGACAACGCAAACAAACAGCCCAGAGAGGCCTTGGCTGCCAGATGGGCGCTATATAAATCAAATAAATAAATAAATTAAGAAATAAAATAAAATAAAAATAAAATATATAAAAGAAACAACCATGAAGAACTTTAAATAATTTAATGCAGTGAAAGGTGAGGGAGACGACTACAAGGCTGAGTCCCGCCCTGCATTTCCTATGGGGTTTGGAGGCAGAGGGAAGGAGGGAGGGAGGGAGGGAAATCCACCCAGACCCCCTTTAATCCTTTCCTTAAGGGCCAGCCTCATGGGGAGGAGACCAACTGTAACTCTGCACATGCCCAGAGACTTGAAAAACCCCGAGGACCGCCTTTCCCACCTTGGATCAGATTCGTCTCCTAAAGGACTACAAAGCCCATCATGGGGCGGGGGAGAAGGGGCCCAGCACTCACCCCACCCTCACCCCTGGGCCTCCTTACCCAGCCGCCGTCCCCGGTCCGGGCGGCGCAGCGTCCAGTGGAGGCCGGGTCTCCCACCGTCGGGCAGCCGGAACGGCCTCTGGGCGCCGCAGGGGCAGGCCGGGCAAAAAATGGGGAGACACGGCCAGAGGAAAAGCCGAACTGACCGGCCTTTAGCGTCCCGGCGTCGCCATGGCAACACTCCAGGAAGAGGCGGGCCCGGAGGACCTGCTCTCCGACTGCAAGGGGCTAGAAGGTCCCCATGGCGACTTCCAGGAAGAGTCAGGCCCGGAGGACCTGCCCTCTGATGTCGGAAGGCTGGAACGGCTCCATGGCGACTTCCAGGAAGAGGCGGGCCCGGAGGACCTGCCCTCTGATGTCCGAAGGCTAGAACGGCTCCATGGCGACTTCCAGGAAGAGGCGGGCCCGGAGGACCTGCCCTCCGATTACAACAGGATAGAACGTCGGCATGAAAGGCCCTCTGAGGCCAAGCGTGCTAGACGGTTCCTCTACTCGCCTGCCCGGCCACTTCTCGGCTCCCTCTGCTGGCAGCCTCATGCCGGAGGACCCTAACCATTCCCGCCCCCCTCCCCAGGCTTCCCGGCTGGGGGAATGAAAAGCGCCGCTCCTAAACGGCTCCTCCTCGGGGGCAGATCTCTAGGTTTTGCTTTAAGGAAAGGATTGCCTATCTGAGACGGGTTCAAAACGGCCATCACGAAAAGGATGTCCTCTGCTTGGGTCGTCTGCAGGTCCTGTGGTTTCCGGCGTGTCTCTAGCTAATTCCATAGGAAAAAGAAGCCTTGAAGCATCATAGGACTGCCACAGGATGGGCCTCGACAGTCCTGGCGCAAGATGCCCAGCCATCCTGCTATAGCTGTCAAAAGTTTTCACTGCATAGTCTTATACGTATACTAATTTTGTAGGGAAGTTCACTTTCCGCATCTGGAAATAATTAATCAGGAAAGATTCATTTTTTAAAAAATTAAATGAACATCAAACATAGAGAACATAAACCTAACACCACAATAAAATAGAATTACATAATACACCAGTGCCACCTTCACCCTCAGTGCTAGTATTCATAATATTTTCAAATTTTGTTCAATGCATTTTCTCTCCAAAACTTCATTGTTTCTTCCCTCGGTGTATACCCCTTCCCTCTCCGAAATACATATTCCAGAAATACATTCCATGTTTTCTTAAAATCATTATTTTTGATAGATCTCTTCTTATTTTCCTATCATATGTCAGGTTCTCATTAATTGCCATATCCCATAATTCTCTACATTCCTCTAAGAGGAAAGATTCATTTTGTTCTATAGGGGAGGAAGAATCTATGAGAAAAGTCCACTGACTGCCAACTTTGTTGTTGTTGTTTAGTCGTTAAGTCGTGTCCGACTCTTGGTGACCCCATGGACCAGAGCACGCCAGGCCCTCCTGTCTTCCACTGCCTCCCGGAGTTGGGTCAAATGATGCACTTATACAGTGGATATAAAAATCTTACACACCCCCGTTAAAATGTCAAGTGTCTATTTAAAAAAATGAGACAAAGATAAATCATTTCGAAACTTTTTCCACCTTTAATGAGACCTATGAACTCTACAACAACTCAGTTGAACAACACGCTGAAATCTTTTAGGACGGTGGAACGAAGTAAAAATAAAAAACTGAAATAATCTGCTGCTGCTGCTCCTCCTCCGGACTGGGGGGGGGGGGCTCCGCCGCGCTCGGCGCTGGGGGCGGGCCCAGGGAAGGCGGAGCACCGCCTCCCGGCGCCGGCCCCGCCCTCTCCCGCCCCCTCCCCCTCTCTCCCCTCCCCTCGGCGGCGGCGGCGGCGGCGGCTTCGGCTCTCCGCACTCGGCGCTCGGAGGGAGAGGATGGCGGCGGCCGCGGCCCCCGGTGCCGGGCGGGGGGCTCCGGCGGTGCCCGGGCCAGGGGCGCCTGCTCCGGCTCCCGCTCCCTCGCCGGCGGCGGCGGTGCTGCTGCCCGGGCCGGGGTCCTCCGGGTCTGCCCTGCGCGCCGCTTGGACGCCCTCCGCGCTCCTGCCGCCGCCCGCCGAGGCCGAGACCCGGCAGCGCCTCCTCCGCACCGCCAAGAAGGAGGTGGGTCGCCCCCCAACCCCCAACCCCCGCCGGGCGAGGGGAGGGGAGGGGAGGGGAGGGGAGGGACAGGCGGCCTCGGGGGTCTCCCCTCCCCCGGCGGGGCGGCGGCGGCGGGGGCGCGAGCCACACACACACACACACACACCCGCTGCCGCCGCCGCGGGGCTTCCCGCAGGCTCGGCCGGGCTGCCGGTGCGGGGCCCTCTCCCCCCCCCGCCGCTGGAGGAGCGGCGCTCCCGGCTGAAGGGCCACCCAGTGGTGCAAGGGACCCCACCCGGAGGTGGAGGGAGGGCGACATGGGCGAAGAAGGCCTCTGAGAACGTGCAGAGTTCCTCTCTGGCTCCGCATCAGATGCGCGGGCTGCGCGCTAAGTAGGAGCGGCTCTGCAGCTTCATCCCGGCGGGTGTGTGTGTGTGGGGGGGGGGGGGAGGACTCACGGCTGGGTCCCCTGCTGGGGGGATTTTGTCTGCAGAACGGATGTGGGGGTGGGCTGGGGGGGGAGGAGGCTTCATTCCCCCCCCCCGCAGTCGGTGTAACCTTTGCACCCTGAACTTTTGCCCTGATGCTGCGAAGGGCACCCAGTTCGGAGAGATTGCTGCAAAGAAGCCGCGGATGCCCAAATGGGTCACCGAGCGAGGCGGGTTTCAGCCGGCCAGCCTTCCCCGCCGGTCTTGGAAGGAACCCCACCTCCCGAGCCAGCCCTTCTCAGGTCCGGCCACAGCAGAGCCCTCCCGGCAGGATGTGGGGCTGGGGGGGGGGGGGGGGCTCGGGTTGCCTGGAGAGTTCTGGGAATTTTGGTCCCGAAAGGATGTTTTTCCAAGCTCTGCGGGGGGGGGGGGGATGTCGTGAGCTTCCAGGCTCTTTCCATTTCTAATCCACACCCCAGGGCCCTTCCCCCCTTCCCCCCTCCTCTTCCTCTGAGCAGCCTGGGAAAGGGGGGGGGGGAGAGGCAAAGGCAAGGCAGTTCTCCAAATTAGTAAAGGGCTGGCTGGGGGGGGGGGGGGTCCTCTGGGCCAGGCGCGGCCCAGGAGTTCCTTTCTTACCCACCCCCTTTTTGCAAAAAGAATGGCGGCCCAAGGATGAGGTGGTTCAGGGTTAGGGTTGGGGCGTCTCTACCGTTATGTTTTCAAAGCCGAACCCTTGGGGGCCACTGGGGTGATTTGGGGGACGCTCCAAGAAACAGCCAGGAATGCCCGTGTGAACAAGTGCCGGCCCCAGCTACGTCTGGTGCCAGTCAAGTGCCCGGTTCCCAGTTTAGGGAAGGAACAGGCAGAGCAATGGGGAGTCGGGAAGGGTTTCCTGGAGTTCGTATCTTTGCTGTTTGTCCTCAAGTGTCCCCTACCTAGGGAAAGGCCCCCCCCCCTCTTCCATTTTCTCATATCTGCCTTTTCAGAAGTGACTCAGAGACACTGCGGGAGGAGCAAAGGTAACCATTTTTGTGCTGATGATGGCAGAACTGGAAGAAGAAGCTCTTTTGTGGTTGCCCAGGAAACGCCAGAGCAGGGGGTGCTGGTGCTGGAAGTTACTTAACATCCAGGGGTGAGGCTAACATTGTGGATGTGCACCATCTGCTCTCTTTCACACACACACACACCCAAGCTTTGCAGTTGTCTCTGGATTTCTCACCTGGCTCCTAGGGCTTGTTTTCTGCAGTGGGATTTTAAATGCCTTTTAATGGTCTGGACTGCTTGCTGGCCACGAGCTGAAGGCATCTGCGTTGATGCTGTAATGATGAAGCGCCTGCATTGTACACTCCAAGGGTCTGTTCTTCGACAGCCCTTTTTCTGCTACAGGGAGTGATTGGTTGCCTGGGCTGTTCTTTGGAGGGTGGTCTGCAGCTGTTGATATGGTTCACAGGCTTTCCAGCATTAAATCCTGTAGATGTGGTTAGTTGTGAGGCTGGCAGTATATCTCGGAAGCTGAGATCCAATTGCCGTTGCCTTTGTCCAAGCTCATTTTGCACATTTTGCATTGACAAACTTTCCACGTTACATCTTGTGGACTTAATGCAGAGTAGTCCTAGGGCTGCATTTTTTCCCTGAGTTTAAATTTGGTATTTAACACACACACACACACACACCCCGAAGTTGTCAATGCTTACTCTGGCAAAGGGTTATAAAAAAGCATACTTTTTTTTAGTGGCAAGTACTTAGAGAAGCTGCGGAGGGCAAATGCCATCAGAGAAAGGGCACATGCTTTCCAATGCCGCAGAGAAGGGAGGAAACCATCTGTCTTTCAAGGTGATGCTAGTCATGGCCACGGAAGCATAGCCACGGCCAGCAGAGGAGAAAGTTCCTTTTGGGAATACAGATCCCAGGATACTCAAGTCAGCATTGTCACTGCTGATGGGAATTGTAGTTTCCCCCATGATGCATCCACCTCACCTGTTTTAAGTGGCACCGTGCCCCCTGCCCACTGTTACCTGAATTATCCACCTGCTCAAAGCTTTGGTGCCAGGATGGCTGGTGAAGGGTGGGTGGGTGGAGAGGAGAGCAGCTCTCTTGGCTGCTGCAGTGGTCTAGAGATGAGTGAGGGTGAGAGCGTGGGGTGTGTGTGTGTGTGTGTGGGTGTGTGTTCCATTTTGGAAGGAGGTAGGACTCTGGCTCCTTCATTCTGAGCACATGCAACCTAGTGGGGAAAAGAATGAGTGAACTTCCTCTGGGGATCATTCTACGCGAGCCCAGAAATGGTCCTGGTTTCAGTTTGTATGCCAGAGAAGAGCTGAGTTATTGTAAGGGGGAAGCTGTATTTAGCTACGCTGGGAGAGGCTTCAGAAACTACCAGAAGGCATCCGTTCTCTGCTGTGGTAAAGGCTGACGAAGGTTATCATCCCCATCTTAAAGGAGCAGCAGTGATGGAAGGGACCCGGTGGATCATCGAGTCCAGCCTCAGGCAAGGAGGCCCCGTGGGGGAATCAAACTCCCATCTTCTGGCTCCACAGCCGGAGACCTAAACCACCGAGCCATCCGGATGGAAGAGGCAGTCTTTTCCTAACTGCACAGGTGTCTCCGTGAGAAACTTATGAAAACCTGCCTCTCTCCCCCCCCCCCCCCGCCCTCTGGTGCTGGTTGTGCCGACTCATCCTCTGGGGACCGCTAGCATGGCCCTGTTTCCATGGAAACGGCTGCCTCGCGATTCCTACGCCGCCACCATCAATGCAAGCAGGAGGGAGGGGATTTGCGTCATTGTAGCATCAGCGCATGTATGTGTGTGTGCGTGCATGGAAGAGAAGGGACTGTGGATGCTTTCATGCTTAGAGCACATGGCAAAACCGTCTTGTTAGCGTACAGGGCCAGGCCTACAAGGAGGCAGAGTGAGTGAGTGTGTGTGTGTGTGTGTGTGTGTGTGTGTGTGTGTGTGTGTGTGTGTGTGTGTGCGTGCACATGCATGCGTGTGGTGCCTCAGGCACAGAAGCTGACATGAGGATGAGACAGAGAGCTGAATGTCGCCCATGATCTGCCCTGCAGCACGGAAGTAAAAGACAGTACATCTCGATCCAAGCCTGCCTAGGCTTTGTGTTCGTTGGGGTCACTCCTGACTTTGTCCCCCACACCCCCCCCGAGACGCCTGTTTGGCTGAGAGGGAATGTAAGAGAGCAGCTTCTGCCAGACTGTGGAACTCCCTGACACAGTCCCTCGGGCCGATCCCATCCCCATTGTCCTTTCACGATCAGTCCTTTCGATTCCTGAAGGCCTCTGGCAACAGGTTGTGGAAAGTGTTGTTAACAGAGTAGTGGTGACGGTGTTACTGTGGTATTTTTCTTTTCCGTTGTCCTTTAAAAGGAGTTTGAATTTGGATGATATTTTGATATGCTGATCTCTTTGATGGTGTTTTAACGTTATGTCTTGCTAGTCAGTCACATGAATAAGCTTTCCTCCTGTCCTCAAAGGCTGTGAGGTGAGCCTAACCTTGCCCTCCAGTGTGACTGGCTTTTGGTCACGGGTGCAGAATGGGGAGAGGACGTCGTCTGGTCCTCAAGCAAAACGTTTGGAAATAGCAAAATATTTAAGTGGAAGCCATAGTGTACCGGTCGTGCCAAAAACATACATGTAAATATATGAAAAGGTCATGTTTTCTGTGTGCACAAAAGGACGGCTAGATTTATGGGTGTGAGCAACTCTGGAGGCAGGGAGGAGAGAAAGGAAAGCAAGAAGGGGGAAAAGGAAAGAAAAAAGAAGAAGGGGATGAATTGTTTCTGAGGTTGAGCAAAGTACCGTACAGCCCTCTCTCTGGATGTTACTGATCATTCATTCCTCACACCTGTGGCTCTGCCAACTGGGTCTGATGGGATCCACATCTGGAGGGCCACACTTGGCTCACCTGTGGTTTAGCCAGATCGACTTCCTTGCCGACTGGGGCCACATCGGTATTGGAAGAGCTCCATCAGTCCCCTCATTTTTTTGGGAAAATAATTTCCTTTGGGATGCATCCACCTGACATGAGCTGTTAGCTGGCACCGAAGCATGGATGACCCTGCCCCCCAGATGTGTTTGTACGGCAACTCTCGTAACTGCCTAAAACATTTTGATTCCTGCTTCTGAAAATTAGAGGGTGCAGATATTATTTGCTGCTTCCATTTTTAAAAAAACACACCACCTCTGGTGGGCGTTGGCAAACCATTCTGTTTGTACCATACATGTTTGACTTTTCAGGTTTGTTATCCTGCACGTAACCCAAAGTAAACAGTTACTGAACATGCTGGTATAATGGTGCCAGTGTCCTTTTTTATACAATAAAGAGAATATTGCCGGTTCCTTTTATCTCCAGAATAGCTTTTCAGCTGAATCATACAGGATATTAGAATTATAGGTTGCTAAGAACATACGGAGAGATCAGATAGCAAATTATCACTGTTTATATCAAGTGGGAAATGGCCCTGTCCAAAAGCTGGTCCTGATTTTACTAGCACCTGGGCAAAGGCGGGTGGTGGTCGGTAGAGCGTTGCATGGCCAGAATCAGCCTGTGCGTGACAGATGGTTTTAAGCATGGCCAAATGTTGCCAGCTAAAAGATCCGTCTTGCTGCGTCCAACAACAACAAAAGATCTGTCTTGCTGCACAGACATAGAACGAGGGCTTAGAAGAGTTATTTTTCTGGACTAGGAAGTCTCAGAAGGACTGCACCCTTCATGGTCTGCCCTGACTGGGGCAAGCAGTTGGCTTTAGGCTCCCAAAAGTAGTTTTTCTCGACTCTGCTTCGGTTGCATTGGAAGCTCCTCCTCTTCTTACAGGTTGCAGCAGGCTGTGTGCGAGAAGAGCTTTAAGCTAAAATGCTTAGGCTTTTGTAGGAAACATGGGAAAGAGGTGCTTACAGGTTTGCATATGCGTATGTCTGTGTATTGCTGGTTCGATAGTTTTAGCTATCTGA
This sequence comes from Intellagama lesueurii, assembly GCA_037013535.1. Lineage (NCBI taxonomy): Eukaryota > Metazoa > Chordata > Lepidosauria > Squamata > Agamidae > Intellagama > Intellagama lesueurii. Next base: position 14,198 of record JBAJHW010000014.1, read on the forward strand.
CTGCAGAGCCAGAGGCTGGGAGTTCAGTTCCCCATGCATCTCCTGGGTGCAGAGCCAGCCTTTGGAGCTTTGAGCAAGCTGCACAGTCCCAGGGTGCACACACGTGCGTGCGCACGCACACACACACACATGGAAGAAGGGAATGGTAAACAACTTCTGTGTATTTTCTACCTTGAAAACCCTGGAAAGGGTCACCATAGATCAGTATTGACTTGATGGCACACAATTACTATTATCATTATGTTACTGTGTAAACTCCCCTATGTGCTCTTTGGCTAGGCTGAGGGTGATCTGAAATGAAAGCTAGTCTTAAATTTTGCACTGTGAGTCAATACATAAAAATAATTGGATTTCACATAGATGGGATTTTCCTGCCTCTTCCATTCCCCTGATAAAGGGAGAGATAAAGGGTTAGAAACGGGTGCAAAGTCCTGATGTCTGTCGGAGTAGAAGGTGCACAGCCAGGGGAACGTCTGCTGTCTGTGAGATTCCTTCTGGGGGGTCTGACATGCACCCCTCCTAAAGACCTGTCCTTCCATTTCCTTCCAGCAGGCCCTTGGGCAGCCGGCTGGCTGCAGAGGAAGGCGTTTTCACTTGGTTTTGGTGTGCTGTGTTTTGCATTTACCTGTGAGTTTTTAACTTCTGTTTTTATGCCATATGAATGCTGCTGGTCAGTGTTTGAGGTGGCTGCCTTCTACCATTATCCCCCCCCCCCGGGTCCCATTGATGCGAGAAAGGCCGGCTGTGCATGCCTTAAAGTGGCCTGGAGCTGGCTGTGGCCCCGCCAGCGCATCCTGGGGGTAGGAGGAAGAGAGAGGGTGAGAGGCCAGCAGGGCATCCTGTACTCATCCCTCGCGGGGGAGAGGCAGACGCCATGCTTGGCGGGAGCCTCTCCTCCACATTCGCTTTTCGAGGCTCTCAGGGAGAACATGGGAAGTGGCCGTAGGCAGAGAGAGGCAGGGGGTCTGTGGATCTCGGTGCTGCCGGATGCTGTGCTGGGTCCAATACCTCGGTTTTCCCCACCTTCCCTGGGGACAGACGCTGGGGCCTGCTGTCTGCCAAAGTGCAGGTTCCCCTCCTGAGCTAATGGCCTTTCCTGCAAGGTGGTTCCTGTTTTTCCCCAAGTCAGAAAGTTCACAGGGCAACCAAAGAGATTTCTCTGCAGGGATGGAAGGGCCAGAAGACAGCAAACCTTGCCATTTGGGCCGTGTGGACTTTGGCCTGCCCAGTGGCTGAAGCAGCTGGCAGGGTGGACTGATCCTGTGTGGGCATGGTTCCTGCTAAGCTGGGCGTGCGCGCATGGCTCCATTTCCCTCCGTGCAGCTGTCTTCCTCCTCTGCACAGCGGTCGCATCAGGTTCTGGTCGCGACGGAACCCAGCGCATGGGGGGGCGGAGTTGCACGGATGTGCAGGGGCGAAGCGGCGCGTGAGAGAGGCGGAGCCCCACCCAGTGGGGCTGAGAGTTAGAGGGTACGTTGTGTGGGGGTCAACCATTTTCCAAAAAGGAGATAAAGAAAATCCAGCTTGTGGTTGCTTCAAGCTGGACTGTTTGTGCTGTCGTGTCACAATTCAACTGCACACACATCAACACACATCTCAGGAATCTGACTCTTCTGGCAGGGTAGTGTTAATCACTGTGTTTTCATACCCTGTTCCTAAAATGAGGTCAGAGAATGTCGCCTTCCATGGGGATAATTTTTCAGAGGAAAGCTTTTCATTACTCTGTCAGCAGTGGACAGATAGATCATTAAAAATGTCACACTGCAGGCATGAGAGATTTTTCCCTTTATGAAGAGACTCGTTGTGGGCCTCTGGATCCAAAAGAAGCCACGGTGAGGTGCCAGAGCTAGAAAAATGCCAAGACAATTGCTGTACAGTAGACATCTCCAACCCCAAGTGGTGGACTACAGTTCCCATAATCCCAAGCATGGGGATTTGGGGTGGGGATCGCAGGCAACATGCAGTCTGCCCTGGAGATGACAGGAGAAAAGGTGGTTCTTCACTTTCTCCTCTGTGGTTCCCATCGCCGGAGGAGAGTGGAAGCCTGTGCGCTTGCCAGCCATGGGGGAACTGGGAGTGCTGTGTTAGCCTCTCGGGTTTGGCTCCTGATTTGCAGTTTGCGGGGGGGGGGGGGGTGGTGGTGGCTGTGCTGCGCTCCGTACGCCAAGCGTAAGAATCCTGTTCTCTAGCCAAGAATGGGCACCCATGAAATCCCATGCGGGAAATGGACTGAAAGAGGCCTGGCTCAACCAGGAGGTCATGTTGGTCTGGTTCTGGTACCTGTGATGCTCCTCGCGACGGGTTCAGCCGTGGAATGGCAAGGGGACGAAGGGGGTTGAGGCAGCGTGGCTTTTGAGAAGGGGCGCGCAAGGCTCCAGGTTTCAAAAAGCCCCATCGTCAACAGCCCTGCTTAGGCTTCGCACATGTTCCGGAGAAGATGAATTCCCTTTTAGTGCTCCTTGTTACTGTAGAGCTGAAGTCCGTGGGATGAACTTCCTAGAAAATACCTTTAGCTACCGGGTGGTGGTTTCTCTGCCCAGCTTGGAGCAGCATACATGGAGCTGCCCCCTCTTTCCCCCTCTAATAACACCCCTGTGTGGAAGGGTTAGGGTGGACCCCAGGCCCCTCGGTCGGCGGCCGCTGAGTGCTGGGAGCACATGACCCCCGGGATGTCGGGTTGCCCCTTTCTGGCGGTGCATCGCTGGAGAGATGCCTCCCAGGAGCATGGCGATGGAAGAGGCGACAAGTAACCTCTGGTGAGGTATTTCTGAGGCCAGAACGAGGCAGCAGAGGACGGATTCTTGATCCAGCTGGCCACTGATAGGAAAAAGTCTCTTTGGGGGATGTTCTTGGACCGTTCTCTCTTGGCTTCCACGCTGACGTCTGTGAGGCAGCTACGGATAATGTCCTGCGTGAATCCATGAGGCCTCCACTGGAGAGCTTTGGTTCTCAAGGCGAGAGGGTACCTTATGTGTCCCTGAATTGTTTTGCAGGTGAAACAAATCATGGAGGAAGCTGTTACGAGGAAATTTGTCCATGAGGACAGCAGCCACATCATTTCCTTTTGTGGTAAGTCCTCAGACTAAAAGCAGAAGCATGGAGGGTTTCATTGGAGCGCTGCCTCTTTAGAGGGTGACCGATCAGAGAGGAGAGTGCCTGCTTCCAGGGGCTCCACCTCCTGCTCAGCCGCCTTCAAAGTCATTTGGGTGTCTGAAAATTAAACGTGGGGTGGGGGACCATTGGCAGGGAAATTTTGCATCATACTCTGTTAAGTAGCGGCCGTTGATTTGTCATCGTTCGTTTGTTCGTTCATTAGTTCATTGCCTGTGTATCCTACTCTTTGCCATGAGAGCTCAAAACAGCTAATAATCTACATAAAAACAAACAGCCACATGGAATATAATTTGTCTTGAGAATGTGTCAGTCTTTGTCCCCTTTCTGATAAGATAGTCGAGGTCCCAGATTCTGTTTTTCTGTTCTCTAACCCAGAGGCTCGTAGGTTGCTCTCTCCTGTGGTTGTTCTGTACTTTGTCCTTTTGTTTCTTCATGTTGGATGCAAAAATTCAGTAAAAATATTTTGTGGAAGCACCTGTTCATATGTAGAAGAACCAACTATGAAGATGTAAAGATATTTTTTGGACTACACAGCCAGACTGGCTGGCTTACATACATAAAACCTTAAACCATAAAAACACCCAGCGAGTGCCTCCCTTTTGTCCCTTGGTTCCCAGCGGCTCTGGTTTGTCTCCCGTTAAGGACAGAGCACTTCCTTAACAGGCTTTGTATTCATCAGCAAAGCACCACCTCCACCTCAGCAGGGCCTGCCAGTCACGGCCAGCTCTCTGGCTGGGGCTCCAGAAAAGAGATGGGGCTGGCCCCTCATTTAGTATCCGACCCAGCCTGGCCCCATGCGGCAGGACAGGGCCAGGCGATCCCTGCACCGGTCTTTCTGGCTGGCCCGTCCCAGGCCAGAAGTGATGTTTCCACAGAGCTTGGAACGATACTGTTCAAAAGTAAATCGTCGTTACTTGTCGTTTCTTACTGTTTACAAACTAATTTGCTGCAATTAACTTCTTACAGTGTTTGAGACATAACTCCTGTAAGTGCTTATTATTATTTCATTTCTTTTCCCTTTTTCAAATAAAAACTCTGAAGATTGGTAAAAGAATGGCGAAACACTCCAGAAATGCCAGTCAAATGCTTCTCAAAAAGCAGTCTTGAAGAGTAACGGGAGAGCCTTAGCCATTGCAACAGTCGGGCAGCTTCATCCTCCCACCCCTTGTTATTGTTTTCCACTCTCACGTCACATAGGGTGACCTTAGTATGGTTTTGGAGGGACCTGAGATTTCCAAGTGGCCATTACCAGCCTTGTGCTGCAGTGGTTAAACTGCAGTACTGCATCAAAGGGTCTGCTCATGACCTTAGCTCGATTCCAACAGACTGAGTAGCCAACTCAAGGTTGACTCAGCCTTCCATCCTTCTGAGGTTGCTAAATTGAGTACCCAGCTTGTCGGGGGGGGGGGGAAGGCAAAGTGTAGCCCCCAATCTTGGCTGTTCCTGGTGGCCGTTCATGGTAGCCAGGGCGGGAGGTCAGGTAGCACTTTCTCTACTTCCTTCTCCTCCCAGCTGCCGTCGAAGCCTGTGTCCTTCATGGCCTCAAGCGGCGGGCAGCTGGTTTTCTGCGCAGCAACAAGATCGCGGCCCTGTTCATGAAGGTGGGGAAGAGCTTCCCACTTGCTGAAGAGCTCTCTCGGAAGGTACAGGCCCTGGAGCAGCTCCTCGAGAATGTGTAAGTCCTTGCCAGGCCAGCTGAGAAGGAGGAGGAGGAGGAGGAGGAGCTGCAGCTGAGCTGGGGAGGTCAACCCTCCAGGGCTGTGCGATTTCATCTCTCCTCCGGTTACTGGTTGACATAGTGGCGGGGGGGAGGGGGGGAGAGGGGAGCCAAGAGAGAGAGAAAGGCTAACCCTTTGGAATGGGGAGAAAGACAGAAGCAGGGAAAACACCCACCGGCCGTGTGACAGGGAAGGCCAGAGACTTGAAGAAGCTGAGATCTGCAACCTGCCATTTAACCCAAGCCAGGTTAGTTCATGATTCTTCATTACTGTGACTTTCTTTTCAAATCATTGTAAGTGCGGCTAAATACATGCACAAATAAATATGCTTCAGAAATAGATGGCTGCCTTGGGTTTGCGTGGAGATCCAGGCAGACTCAAGGTTCTGCCTCTTCCCTTTTTCTCTCCTCAGGCGGAACCAGGGACCAGGCGTCCAGGAGAACCCCCGCAAAGTCCAGAAGCTCCCCAACTTATCCCCACAGGCGATCAGGCACCTCTGGATCAGGACGGCGCTTTTTGAGAAGGTCCTGGATAAAATTGTGCACCACTTGGTGGAAAACAGCAGGTAGAGACAGCCCCTCCTCCTGCTACTGCTGCTGCTCCCCTTTTCTGTGTTCCCCTTTGACCGAAGTTCCCACGAAAAGAAAGAGAGAGATCGAAAGAGAGAGAGAGAGAGAGAGAGAGAAAGAGAGAGAGAGAGAGAGAGAGAGAGAGAGCATTTCATGGCTCCGCAGGGAGCCTGGATCTCCCAGGTTCCTGTCTGACACCCAGTAAACACCTCACTGGAGTTGTTGCCCTCACATCCTGCTTGTATGCTTCCTGCGAGTTTGCCATTGTGGCTATGTGAGTCCGAGGCCGGCCGGCCTTTGGGACTAATCCAGCACAGCTATCCATACATCCCTGTACCCCTGTTTCTCTTTACAGTAAATACTATGAGAAGGAAGCATTGCTGATGGATCCTGTCGATGGCCCCATCCTGGCTTCTTTGTTAGGTAATGCTGCTTTTTGAGGCAAAAGCCATTGAAACATCCAGGAAGTGGGCTTTTCTGAAGTGTGGTTGAGCAGAAGGTGCGATTAATTCACAGGACCAACGTTGGGGCTTCAAGATTTTGGGTTCTTTACGTATACATATTTGCAGCTGGCGAAGGGAGAGTTTGCCGCCTGATCTTTGTTAGCTATTAGGTTGGTCTTGCCTTGATGTGGCCCAGAGTGAACAGAAAAATATTTTGATGAGTCAGTGGCAGCCTGTGGACTTTTAAAACCCCAGCCTTTTAAAACGAGGTGCCCTGGGCAGGGGGACAGAATTGAAAAGCCATGGGGAAAGGAGCATGGCCAGTCCAGAGGAAAAGACTGAGATCACGGTATGATTGGATCAAATCTGAGGTTCTCCCCCCCCCCCCAATTCCAGGATTTTCCCAATGTTCAGTTCAGCATCTCTTGGAAGTCCCCCCAGCACTGCAGTCTATGGTCTTGGGCCCGTTCTGATCGGAAGCAGAAGTAGGGGGTGTGGAGGAGTGTGTTTGAGGCATGACTGCTCTCCTTCACAATAATCCTCTTCTCTCTCCAGTGGGACCTTGTGCACTGGAGTACACCAAGATGAAGACGGCCGACCACTTCTGGACAGACCCTTCGGCGGATGAACTGGTGCAACGCCATCGGATCCACAGCTCTCACTGTCGCCAAGACTCACCCACAAAACGCCCTGCTCTCTGTGTAGGTCTTGCAGGGAGTGGGACTTCGGGATGATGTGGTGGTGGTGGGCAGAGGGGCTTATTCTGTATGTGGGCATGGGGGGGGGGTAGGAGGTTTGCAACGTGGATCAAGAGTGGGAAAGTTGTCTTGAGAACAACTTGAGAACTCTCTTTTCTCTCTCTCTCTGGGAGTATTTACACATCATCCTTTGGATTTCAGTAAGAATGCTGCAGGTAGTAAATCACACGCTTCAGGGACCTGGGTTTAGTCCCTGGTACATAATCTCTGCTGGCAACAACCCATGTGCAGGTCTGGGTTTTCCAGCTTCTGCTCCTGGAGTTCCCCAGTCATCAGGGATGAAGTCAGAGGTCCAAAATCTGAAGAGCTAGACAAGGGGCCCTGGCTTTCCACACATGAAACCATGGTTGGGCATTACATGTGAATGGGCCACAGGCAAAAGGGTGCTTCTTCTCCTCCTCCTCCTCCTCCTCCTCCTCCTTCTTCTTTAATGAAAAAGGGAACTACGTGAAGTGGGGGAGGGCACAGAGCTATGGAAGTGAGGGTCGTCTTTTTCTTCTCCTAGATGAGCATTTGAATATGTATTTCTTCATTGTTACTGTGGACTTCTTAGACACAAGGGAAGCACACAGACGCTGAACCAATTCCAACCCGTCGCCTGTTTATGAGCATTTGCAGAGCTTTGAACAGGCCAACGCTGGCTGGGGATGCTGGGGGTTCTGGTCCAAAGAACTCACTTCCCCAGGGTCTGAGGAGGCAGATCACCTCATCTGCAGGTAGTGCCTCTAAAGAGGGAGACGCTCCCGGTCTCAAACCTTGTTGGGCCACAGCTGCCATTCAGTGTTGGCGTTACTGGGCCAGATGGACGCTTAAGAGTCTGGTTCAGCATAAGGTGGTGGCCCATACCCCTTCTGGGCATTGATTTGGTCTAGAGAGTCCTCCTGATCACGTCCATCTGTTGCCATCCCTGGTTCTGGAGAGCACCATTCCTACTGGGAAACTCAGTTCTCCAGAGGCACTGCAGAGGAGCCCGGCTTCATCCCAGACTCTGTCCCTTTTGAGGGTAGACACTCAGGCATGGTTTGGCCTCTGAGTGGACCTCTTGGAGGGGAGAAGGCGCAGCTCCTGAAATCCTCCTGTAATGACCAACCCCTAAGCCACGGGGAGAGTCCTTGGAGGGACTGGTCCTGACCTGTTTTCTCTCCTGCGGGATTTCGCCAGATCCAGAAGAGGCATTCGAGTGGCAGCATGGATGACCGCCCATCTCTCTCAGCTCGAGATTACGTGGAGTCGCTCCACCAGAACTCCAGGGCCACCCTCTTGTATGGCAAAAAACAACGTCTTGGTGCAGCCGGTGAGTCTCCAGTGACCAGGAGGTGGGTGACCTTCACTCCCAAGAAGGGAGGAGGTTCGTTGCTCTTGGGGTCTGCACTTGCTAGCTAAGCGGGGGGATGACAATGAAATCCGTTGAGTTAAGGACTCTGACCGGACCCCCTCCTCTTCTGCCCCCTTGGGCAGCCAAATCTGGGGGTTCTGGCAGATTCTTCTTTTTTAAGAAGTGTGGAAACGACTGCTTTTTGCCGTGATGTAGAAACGTGTCTTCTGCTATAGCTAGAAGAATAATTGAGAGGAATAATGGAAAAGCTAGAGGGTGGGGTGAGGCCTTCCTTACCAGACGCTGGCAGCCTTTGCTCAGCAACCTCCTGGGCTTCCAAAAGGGTGATAGGGCTCCCATTCTGTTCCTTAGTCATAAAGGCCAGAAACATACCCCTTAAAATGTACATGGATCTACAAGATGCCAGACTCATCCCCAACTTTGACCAAAGACTATACCTCCTTTTCCTTTCTTGTTCTCTCTCATGTCCTAGCGCGATGATATGGAGGCGATTCCGGGCTATTTATCTCTTCATCAGGCTGCTGACTTCATGACATTGAAGTGGACCCCAAACCAGCTGATGAACGGCTCTGTAGGAGACCTAGATTATGAGAAAAGGTGAGGCTCTTCTCCCTTTGGTCTCACCCATTAGACACCTGGTGATAGGACATGTTGCCTTACATCCCAACTACACTCGTCTCCCTCTAACTGTGGTGGAATGAGGTTTTTTTGGAAAGCCAATATTTGAAAAATGTTTCCAATATTTTGAAAAGCCAACAGCGCCCATGGGGAAGCCGCAGTAGGAACCATTGGGAGATTTTCTGCCTTCCTTATTTCACCACATTTAAATCTGTTTCTTCCTCGCTTTTCTAGAAGCCTTACATTCAGAGATAACTCCAAATATTTCAGTAACAAATGCAAAAGATGAAGCCTGTGTGGCTAAAAAGAACTTGGAGCACAATGACAGAATTAGAAACGGGTGTTTCTGCTTTGGGGAAGCACCTTTTACGTTGGGCATCTTCCCAGAAGGTTTTAGAGACAGGCTTCCTGTTCCACTGATTTTCCCCATGGGTTCGTTAGGGCAGGGGTTCCCGACCTGGGGGTCCCCAGATGTTCTTGGACTACATCTCCCAGAAGCCTTCGCCACTTGCTGTGCTGGCCAGGGTTTCTGGGAATTGTAGTCCAAGACCATCTGAGGACCCAAGGTTGGTCAGGGTGTCCAAGAGCGCTCTCCTGCCGGGGCGGCTGAACGTCTGGGGAGAACAGCCACACTTCCCGAGGCCACTTGGGAGCTCTGCCCTCCCCTCCACGGCCCCGTCTGTGCTGCAGTTGCAGTTCTCCTGTTCACACCTTACAATTGGACAGGTTGAGAAAATCCCAGGTGTACAAACCAAGCCCTGTGAAGGGCGAAGGGCCCTTCTTTCGCCTTTCTAGTTGCGTTGTTTTTGACGACAGGGAGGTTTTCAGGGCTTGCTTTTCTTGGCCAACCTGCTGATTCCGTGTCAGCCCAAGGGCGATTCAAGGTAAGCCTCCCACTGCCTCCCCCACCCTAAAGCTGCTTTCACCCTCCCCAAGAACGGAGCTTCCCAAGCAGGTGTGGCTGCATATCTTTTCTTTAGTCGCAGAGAATGTGGTCCCAGCTGGCTTTCCCTCAAGGGGCAGGTCTCAAGCCGGCCTCTTCTCTCTCTCTCTCTGTATACTACGTTCTCAGGCACACTAGACATTTTTAAGCGTGTGCCAGGAAGAAAGGCAGTATTGGGAGGCAAACCTTTGCATCAACTAGAGAGGCTCCCCCTTTTCAGTGTCACCTGAGAAATCCTTCCAGCTGGTGGCACCTGCCCTGCCCTTCGGGGGTCAAGGGGTGGGGCCACAGGAGTGAATCAAAGAGGAGGGCAGGCGGCCAAGGGCTGGAGGGCACCGGTGCTGTTGCGGCGGCTGCATGCCAGGGCGTGGCTGGGTGAGGTGTGTCGCGGCACCCTGAGGCTGCATGAACTGTCCCTGTTGAGCATTTCCTACCCTTGGGACTTTTTGAAGCTGGGCACCTCTTGCTGTGGAGCAGCCATCAAGGACGTCCGCTTCATCAGGGCTCCAGAAGGTGACTCTTTTGGGCTGCTACTCCCAGAAATAGCCCCAGCCCGTCCGGCTGGGGGGATTAAGATGGCTCGGCTAGGCTCCTGTTATGTTTTCACTGGGCAGCAACATCAAAAAACAAAGAACAAGACTCTTTTGGGGAGGGGGGGAAATACAATTAATTTAACTGATCGTTAAGGAACTTCATCCGTTGTGTGTGCTTATAGAGTGCTTTGTGTTCTGCATTTGCCCTTCACTTGATTGGCCAGTGCCCGGACGGCAGCGCTCATGCAGCCTCTGGCTGGGCTGTTCTAAGGCTCTTTGGCGTCCCAAGAACGGTGGAGTGGGGAGAAGTGGGGAGAAGTGGGGAGAAGTGGGGAGAAGCCAGCGGCCTGGCCCGTGTCGTCCAGGTGCCCCCTGCTGGCCATGTGGCAGGACTGCTTTTGCAGGGCACACCTTCTGCCCGCGGAGGCCTGGATGATGCCTCTCGAGAGCCAGAAATGTTGTTGCTGTTGCTGTTTCGACTTACATACGCACCCCATCATGTCCCCCATGGGGCTGCACCTTGGGGCTTCTGGTTGTTTTGAAAGCTCAAAAGGGATCTGGTGGAACTCTGCCCCAAATGTAGTGTGGATTTTGAAAATTATTTTTATTATTTGGTGCAACATAACGGCCGCTTTGGACATTTCTAAACCAGGGATTGTTGGCGATGGGAAGCTCTTCCTGTTGCAAGTAAACAGGTTTTCCTCGGAGGGAAAAGGGTGCAGGGCAGAGCAAGGTGGCCAAGGCGACCGTGACCTGTCCTGTCCTTCCCTTTCGCAGCATCTACTGGGATTACGCCATGACCATCCGCCTGGAGGAGATCGTCTATCTGCACTGTCACCAGCAAGGTCAGACGACAGCGGCTGGCCTCCCGGTCCTCCTCCGTCGCTTCCCACCCCCTGCGTCCTCCAGAAGCCTCCCGCTCCGTGTCTCCTCGGTGTGGCTGGTTCACAGGCGCTGTGGGCCGCCTGCTCGTTCCGGAGGGCTCTGAGGTTCAGCCCAACCCTTCGGGAAGGGCCTGGACCTTGACGGGGGTGTCATGGGTCAATCCAAGTCCAGGGCCAGAGGTGTCCTTCCATCAAGTCCCAGGTCCACTGTTTAAGCTAGGGTGGCACCTTTGACTGAACAAGGACTAAGAACCAAAAAAAAGGGGGTAACTTCAGCCGTGCTGAAATGCAGCTCCCATCACCCCCAGCCGGCATGCTTCTGGGGATGATGGAATTGCAGTCCAGTATCTCTGCAGCGGGTCATGATGGGAGAGGCTGCTCTCTGGCCTTGTCAAGGGGAGTGGGCTGTGATCACTGTTCCCGTCATTCTGGAGACGGAGAGGGAAGGAAGGGCTTCTGAACCAGCCCAGAGCCCTGGTGGGGATTCCTTGATCAGAACCTGCGCCTCAGCCCTCCCCTCCCCTTCTGGGTTTCCTCCCTCCCTCTCTCTCTCTCTCTCTCTCTCTCTCTCTCTGCTTCTGCCTCTTTCCCTCCTTCGCTTCTTTGGCCTTTTCTTTCCTCCGGTTGATAGTAGACAGTGGGGGCACCGTGGTCCTTGTCAGTCAAGACGGCATCCAGCGCCCGCCCCTGCGGTTCCCCAGAGGGGGGCATCTCCTGCAGTTCCTCTCCTGCCTAGAAAACGGGCTTCTGCCCCGAGGGCAGCTGGACCCACCTCTCTGGTCCCAGAGGGGGAAGGTAAGGCTGTTGCAAGGGTGCCGTTGACCCTCCTGGGATCGATTTCATTTCCAAAGCTGGCCGGGGGGGCGGGGGGGAAGGGAAGCAGCCTTTGGGGCTCTTTCGCTGAGAAGGAGGAAGGAGGCAGCACGAGAGGAGAAAGGGAGAGGGGCGCGCAGAGAGAGGAAAGTGCACCAGGGGGTGATCTTTCTTGTCCTTCTTTAAGGCCAGACCCCAAGCTGCTGAAGGTGGACTATTTATTCATCATAGATGGAAACAAGAACTCTTTTTCACACAATGCTTAAATAAATTGTGGTACTCACTGCCACAAAACAGAGCGCTGGTGCCAATAGGGGAGGCTTTAAAAAGGGGGATTAGGTACATTTGTGGGGCTAGTAGTCAAGATGCCTGCGGTATCAGAGGCCGGGGGCTCCCCTCTGATCACTGCCCGAGAGGACGGGGGGGGGGGGGTCTCCTCTCCTGCTTGTCTTCTTGCCCCGGAAGCAACAGGTTAGCCACCCATGGAGGAGAGTGGCCTGGGATCTGATCTAGTCGGGACCCTTCCTGGGTTGTGATGATGTAACCACAGGGTTGGAGGTGAGGTGGGGGCCTCTCCTGTGCAGGAGGCAGTTAAGCAGAGACTGGGTGGGGCCCCATACCTGGGGGTGGGAGGTGGGGTGGGGGGGTCAGGTGGCTCCATCTTCCTCCTCCTGCACCGTTGAGCCTGCCGTGAGCAAGGACCTCTTCCAGCACTACAAATCTGGGTCCAGGAAGGGAGTTTCAGGTAGAAACCCTTTCCTACAGAAATGTGAGCCACCTGTCTAGCCTGTGGAACTCCCTGCTGAGGGAAGCTAGGAGGGCCTTTCCCATTGTCCTTCCGCTGGCCTTTGGATTCATCCAACCTTTGGCAATGTACTTCTTTAGAAAATGGCATTTAATGAGCGGGTCCTGTCATTTTCTCTTTTGGTGTGCCTTTAAAATGTTTTTAACTCAGCTCTGTTCAATATTCTCACTAATTTAATTGGCTCTGGATATTATGCCTTTTGATGCTTTTTATTTGCATCTGTTTTTCTAACTTGTTATGAGCCATCTTGGTTCCCCTTTGGGGAGAACCCGTTGAGTGTATGCATCAGAGGTACCAAAGAACTGCTGGTTCACACCAGTGCCTTTGCCATGTTCCTTTCCCAAGGGGAAAGTGTTCCCAAAGCTGAAGAAACGAAGCCCTCCGGGATCCTCGGAATCTGCCTCGGACAAGGAAGAGGAGGAGGCCACGGATTATGTCTTCAGGATCCTTTACCCGGGCTCGCAGTCGGAGTTTGGTAAGGGCACTACCTCGACCTGAGGCATGAGGGAGAGCAGCTGATGTTCAAGCAAGATTCAATGCCTCGCTTCAGGCTAGCTTTCTGTTTGAGGGGTGCTCTAAAAATACACAAGTTCAACATCATTTGTGTTTCATAATTCATATTAACTATGCTGTGGCATTTCCCCCTCAACTAAAAGCAGCAGCAGAACAAATGAGCCAAGCTCAGCTATTGCCAGAGGATTTAAGGCCGTAGTTTAATTTCCAGCTAGACAGATGCCAAAGGGTCTGTCTTTTGACTGGAGTGCGGTCAGTCCTTCCACACCTTACCTGAGCCTCTGAGACTCAGGGCGCTGCAGACTTCAGGTTGAGCATGCAAAAAATCCACCCCAGGAAATGGTCTTGCGCTTGAACACATTGTGGAGACTGGATTACTTTGCATACAGCAACGATCATTACTTTGCCTACTTCATTCTGGCCTTGCTGCCCAAAGGGAACTGTCGAAGGTGCTGATGGCCCTGCTTGTTCGCAGCTGGACGTCATTTCCATGTTCAGAATGAGGGACATAAACTCGTTCTGCCCACAACCCTGGGCCAGGAAAAAGGGGCATTTCTGGTTCCTGACAGCTTCTGAGATTCCCCCCGTGATCCTTCTTCCCTTTCCCAATGTTCCCTTCAGGGTTGGGGGTCTTGGTCTTGGTCTTTGGTATTGGCCTTTTTTTCTTTTATTTTCTTGTCTGCTTCTTTAGTTCCTGCTAAGGGTCCTGATCTCAATGGGCGGTTCTTGTCCTCTTCTTTCCTCCCACTGTAGCCCCCCAGGACTTGATGGACACCCCAGCGAGCGCCCTTCCTTCCATGTGGCAACCAGGCACGCGCAAGTCTTCCTGCTCCTCCTGCTCCCAGAGCGGGTCCACGGAGAGTGGTCCGTCCAACGGCTGCAACCACGAAAGGCAAGGAAACCAAGCCAAGCTTGGAGGGGGGGGGGGCGGGACTCAGAGGAGGTGCTATAGCTATAGGAAATAACGTGTCAACCCTTTTCCATACCTCCTTCAAATGGGGTGCCTTGGTTTGGATTGGATTAGGCAATAAGTGAAAAATATGGGGATAAAGAGGAATTTCTCATACTCTCTCCTCATCTCCTCCTTTAATTTCTCCCCAGGGCACCGCTAAAACTGCTGTGTGATAATATGAAGTACCAGATCCTCTCCCGAGCCTTTTATGGATGTGAGTCTTGCTTTATCCCCTGAAGCAGAGCGAGCCTTCAGGGCCACAGTCCGTGATGGGAACTGTAGTCTGATGCCTCATGAGGGTGGCCGGGGGGGGGGGGGAAGTTCAGCTGCCCAGGGGATGCCCCCCCCCCTGCTTTTGCTGGGCTCCTGCCATGTCTTCTCGCTTCCCATGCTGCAGGGCTCGCCTACTGCCGCCACCTCTCCACCGTGCGAACCCACCTGTCAGCCCTGGTGAACCATGGCATCGTGTCTCCTGAAGTGCCGTGCGATGCCAGGAGGGGCCTGACCGTCGAGATCTGGGAGAGGTTCCTGCAGGACAGCACGGTACTGCGGGGCGCTCGCCCTTTCCCCCCAGTTTGCGAAGGAAGGGGCTGCTGGCTCGTCTCCGTGGGCTCCGTGGGCCGGGTTGGCTTGGCTGCCAGCCGGAGAACTTTCGGGGAAGCAGAGCCCCCCCTCCCCCCCCCGGAGACCAGCCGCGGCTCCCAGGGCCAAGGGCTCCGAAGGGCTCCCGGAGGCAAGGGGTGGAAGGCGGCTTTTTTCCCCAGACTTTTTCCCCAGTGTTTTCCTGAGAAGTCACGTTGTACTGAAGCAAAAAAGCAAAGCAAAAGGTAACGTGTATGTTGCCTCTTGTTTTGCTTTTTTGTTTCAATCGTTTTATTATTTCATTGTTTTCTGTTCTCAGTCTCTTTGTATCTCGTTTTACGGCAAACTGCTTGGTGGAATAGAAATGTTTTCCACAAAACATTAATGAAAAAGCTTCTTTTGATGGTGCCTTCCTGTAGCTGCCGTTGGCCTTTTAAGGTCAGACATAGGGCAGAAGCTGGCAGAGCCGGACACACAAGCACACCCTGGCCTCCATTGTCGTCACCGCCACTGTTTCGGTCTTCATTTCTTTTTCTTTGCAGAGCTACGAGGAGAAGGAGCTGCTGCGCCTGGTCTACTTTGGAGGAGTGCAGCATGAGATCCGCAAAGCTGTCTGGCCTTTCCTCCTGGGCCATTACCGGCTGGAGATGTCAGAAGCAGAGAAGAGAGAGGTGAGGATTGCTTTAAAAAAGAGAGAGAGAGAGAAAATGAGAGAGAGAGAGAGTTTCCTACCAAACCAGGAACTCAGGGAAGCTCGGAGCAGGATTTAAAAAGACGTCCCAGTAGACATAAAGAAACTGTGATAAGAAAGCTTGGTTTTACAACTTGTCTTTTTTGGAAAAATGTGCCTGACAGATAAGCAGTTTCAATAAAAGCACAGTGCACCCACCCATTGAAACCCCCTTTCTCAGGAGGAGGAGGAGGAGGAGGAGGAGGAGGACCCTTCTCTTCTCCCCCCTGTGGCCTCCCCCCCGTGCCCCCCCTTCTATTCCAGGGTTCTTGTTTGGGATAAGCAGGGGCCCGCCGTGCTGCTGCCTCCTACTTTTCTCTCGGCCATGTAGGTTGACAGCCAGACCCGCGCCTGCTACGAGCAGACCATGGCAGAATGGCTGGGCTGTGAGGCGATTGTCCGGCAGCGGGAGAAGGAATCGCACGCCGCTGCCCTGGCCAAGTGCTCCTCGGGAGCCAGCTTGGACTCCTACATGGAGCGCATGATGCACCGGGACTCGACCCTCAGCAGTGAGGTGAGCATGTGCATGCTGGGCGAGGGGGAACAGGAGGAGGGAGGCCACTGGGATTCACTCCGAATGGGCAGGAGACCAGAGCCTGGACGGAGCGAGGCAAAGGGCAACTTAGGGCTGGGCCGGCTAGCAGGTCGTTAGAGCCAGGCTCCCCGTTAAGAGGTAAAATACTGCTGGCTGCTTCTCCTAATGCCAGCTTGCCTTAGTCCCACATTAAACTGTGTTTGATTTATAATTGGTCACCTGGAGAGAAACATGCCTCCATGTGAGATAAACATGCCTCCGTCCTCAGGCCCATAGCTTTGAAAGATTTGCATGTCTGTAAGGAAAGCACTCAAGGTGCGTGAGGATGACCCCTACTTCCGTGTAACAGGATTCCCCCCCCCCCTTTATTTATTTTTCTTGAGTCTAATAAAATCACATTTTGAAGGGATGTGAGGAGTGGGAACAAGTTCCTTTTATTGATGTAAAGATGATCGTTTACTTAGGAGATACTAAGGATGGAAGTATTACTAGTGGGAATCTGGCTAGCGTCTGGCCATTCTAAGAGTTCTTTTTTAAAGGTAGCTAAAAAATTATGAGTGACACATTGAAATATTTTTTCAACACCATAATGAAGAATGACAACGAGTTACTTTCTACATGCCCTAGTGCACTGCAGTTTGAAAGTAACTTTCCAGCCTGGCTGGCGCGACCCCAGCCAGGGGGCTCATCTCCCCCGCCTCTCTCCATCTCTGTCCCTCTTTCTCTTCCCAGTCTTCCCAGAGTGGGAGTTCCGGCCCCCAGAGCCTGACCCGGCTGCACAGCGACTCCAGCGGTAGTGCCCAGGTAAGGGCCAGCCCTGGGCTTCTCTGGTCTCTCAGGGTGGACTCCAGGTTCTGAGCCCCGAGGCCTTCCTTAGCTCCAGATTGGACCAGAACGGCCCGACCCATCTTGGCTCCTTGTGTCTGCCCAGGTGTTTGAGTCTGTGGAAGAACTGGAAGAGCCAGAAGCGGAACCCAAGCCAGAGGAGGGCAAACCGGGCAAACTCTCCAATGGGACCATCCCTGGCAGGGGGGGCAGCGGCTCTCCAGACTCCAGCCACCCTTCTTCCCAGAACCTTTCCATTCTCTTGGCCTCCTCGGAGCACAGCAGCAGCACGGAGGAGGACGGTGCCGCCGAGGCTGGGGAGGCAGGGGCCCCCCACCGCTCTGCCCCGACGAGGGTGGAGGCGGGCCGGGGGGCCCTCGCCCTGCAAAGCCCCCTTGCGGATGGGAAGAGCGCAAGAGACAAAGGGCTGCAGGGCCAGGAGAGATTGAACGAGGACCTCCCTGCGAAGGGCAAGTTGGACGAGTTTTTTCTGACGGGCGAGAAGCTTCCTGGTCAAGAGGGGGTGCCTCTCCTGACAGGGGACAGGACGGACAGCTGGGTGGACCACAGCACGGAGCCGCCCAACTCCCTGGAGAGCGATGAGGACCTCTCGGAGGAGCCAGAAATGGAAAGCCTCTACCCGCCACAGCTGGATGCTCGCCCCCTGGCCGTCACCGACTTGACCCTGAGCGAAGTCTCCCCTGTCTCTTCCTCAGGGGTCACCTATCCTGTGAGTCGGTAGGGGTGGCTGGGGGGGGGGGGGGTTGCCACGGAGGAGGGGCTTGGCGAAGCTAAGAACTGCCCAGGAAGAGCTGTCAGCTGCCCCGTCCATCTCTTTGGTGTGGGGGAGGGGGAGGGGGAGGGAGGCCGTTCCTTCCAGCGCCTCAAACCTTGACCGGGCTGGATGGGGATGGTGGCCTCCTGCGCATTCTGATTTTGAAAAGCAACTCTTTGAAACCACGGCCCTGGAGTTGTGTAGCCTTTGAGGTGACTTATTTATTTGCTTACTTATTTACTAGTGATGTTGGTTTAGTGCCATCTACCACTTACTATTTAGTAGAAAAAGGTGCAGCGTAAGAGAAAAACCGTACACGGGAACAGGGGGACCCGAAAGGAAAGAGCACAAGCGGCACCAGATCAGTTCTATTCGGTCCCGAAGGCAGTGTTCTCGATTTGTCCTTTAACCAGGGCCAGCTCGAAGGTTTGTAGGCAGCGCCAGCCGGGATGCGGATGCCAGAGGGGTGCTTGGAGATGATCTCCAGCAGCTGCAGGGAGCCGTCCTCCTTCCCAGGATGAGCAGAACCATTTAGAGGGTTGGGAATAAGGGGAACCCCATACGTTTTCTAGAGTCTTGATCGGAGTTTGGAAGTAACTCCTTATAAGTCATGTAGCGACCTGAAGTGTTAGTTATTCGGAGTGGCTCAGTCATTTCCTGCAGAATATGCCCTGGTGTTCCCAACCCTAAGAACAGTCGTAACCAATGGAGAGTAACCCGGTGAGTCACCTTCTAACCTCCTGACAAGGAAGGGCCGTGAATTGCTTTTGAAACACTGCCAAGAGGAAAGAGTTATAGCGAAGGCCTAGCTTTACCGACTGGAGCGCAGTCCTGCCCTGGGTGTGTCGTAGCACAACCCGTTACGGAGACTCACAGGTGCAGGCGAGTCTCCGTAATTGGCCTCTGCTCTCTCTCTCTCTCTCTCTCTCTCTCTCTCTCTCTCTCTCTCTCTCACACACACACACACCGCCGTTGCTTCTTGCAGCCAGAGCTTCTGGACCTGTACACCATTAACCTGCACCGCATCGAGAAGGACGTGCAGAGGTGTGACCGCAACTACTGGTACTTCACGCCGGCCAACCTAGAGAAACTTCGCAACGTCATGTGCAGGTAAACTGCCCGCCCAGGGCCGGCCGGTGGGTGGGGGGCCGGAGTTCCTTTTCCACAACGCCCACCCTCTCACCGACCGGAGGGCTGGGCTGACAGACTTTGCTCTTGGTTTTCCTGAGAACAGTTGATTTGAACTGCGACTCCTCTTAAGGAACGCTTTCTTTCACCCGCTTCATAATTTTTTACATGCCTTGCTACAGAAAGGCGGTTCTCCTGCAGCTCCTGTTTTAAGAATTGGCCCTAATGATACATTCTATCATGAGCTAATACATTCACATTTTGCAAAGGTATAACACATTGATACATTAACATTTTGTTTGGCAACTTCTACTTTGTAAGTTGCTTAGAATTTGCTTCTGTTTTTGATTTCAAGAAGGTGGGTGGTAACGTTCCTTAAATTCAGTAAATAAACTGTGGCCGTCCCACAGCATTCTTGTTTAAGAGCAAAACTCAATGAGCCATCCACACCTGAGTGCCCCAACGTGTGCACCCTGGCCGTGAAAGGCCCAGCGGGAGGAGGCGGAGGTGGCTTTGGGCCTTTCGGGCTGAGCTTAGACCCCTTTGCCCCCTCCCTCTCTCTCTCTCTTTCTCTTTTTTGGGAGGGTGGGGGAGAGGGGGGGGCAGGCGACCGTGTCCAGGCCTCCTGGAAGACTCCTGGCAGTTCTGGTCCCAAAAGGGTCCTCCTCCTCCCTTTCCTGTCCCACCAGCTACATCTGGCATCACCTTGACGTTGGCTACGTGCAGGGGATGTGCGATCTGCTGGCCCCTTTGCTCGTCGTTCTGGACGACGGTGAGTGCCCGAAGGGCGGCTGGAAGGCTGGGCGGAGACTCGGGGCCTCCCTCTGGATGCGGCCCCTGCCCCTCCCGCTGCCCTCTCCCACTCCTGAGGGCGCCGACGGTGGTGCCCTTCAGAAACCTTGTGCCCCAAACACGGGGATCCCTTTGGTGGCTTTAGGGCCGCTTTTAACCCTCCTGTTCAAGGCCCACATAGGCCCTTCTTTTGGCCCTCAAGCCCCTCCCAGCCTTCCCCCCCCCCACCCTGAGAATCCTGCCCCTCCAAGTTTGCGGGAGGGAGGACATTTCGAAAGCAGGGGGGGGGGCCTTCCTTCCCCATTGTTTTAGTAAAATCGCTTTTTCTTAAAAGAGAGGGAAGGGCACCAAAGCCCCTTCGTGTCCGCAGGAGGGGCGGTGAATGGAGCCCAGGCGTGGCGGTTGGGGGGCTGGGGCTCCTGGAGGGCCTTCCAGTGGTTGCGGGCTTTGCACTCGGCGTCTTGGGCTGTCCGCTTCTCAGGGAGTTGAAGCCCAGCAGCTTCTGGAAAGGACCAGAATGGGAGGAGGGCTGCTCTAGGCCGGGCTGCAGTCCCTCGCTTTCCCTCACGCGCTTCCCCCCCACCCCTCTCCCTGCCCAGAAGCCCTCGCTTTCAGCTGTTTCACAGAGCTCATGAAGAGGATGAACCAAAACTTCCCCCACGGAGGAGCGATGGACACCCACTTTGCCAACATGCGCTCCCTCATCCAGGTACCGCCTAAATCGGTGCTTGGCGTGCAAGAGCCCCCGTGAGAGGCATGGCGAGGGAGGTTTCTCAGTTTTCCTGGGAGGACCGCTGTGCCTTGAGCAAGGAGAAACGTCGGAGGCTGATCTTCTCATTGCCCGAAGGCGCCAGGCCCGCCAGAGAAAGGAGGCAGGGTTTTGCTGAGGCTGCCCGACTGGCACCACACCTGACCAAGGCGGACAACAAGTCATCTGAAACCAGACAGGGCAGGGCGTGGGTGGGAGCAGACAGACGGCTAGATGGGCTCCTGCACCTTGTCTTCCCAGCATGTTCTGTGTTCACTGTGGAGACGTCCGTCTGTGGCTCCGCAGAGGGTCTTCCCTTCCTTCTCCATGCTGGAAGCCCCAGGCATTCCTCTCCCATTGTCTGGAAGAGGTGGTACGGGGGGAGGGGGTCTCCAGCACATGGGCTAACAGCATATAACCCCCACCCCCCACCCCTTTGTGCAGATCGCATGGTACGGGTGTGGGCAAATAAAGGTCCGTAGAGCCTTTTTTTCTTTTCCTTCCTGGCAGATTTTGGACTCGGAACTCTTTGAGCTGATGCACCAGAATGGCGATTACACACATTTCTACTTCTGCTATCGCTGGTTCCTCCTGGATTTTAAGCGAGGTGTGTGGAGAGCTGGAGTGTATTCCAGACCTAGAGAACAGATCCATTTGCCCTCGAAGGTTCCTGAGAAGTGGGGGCTTAGGAGAGGGCGCAAGAGTCGTACGAGAGTGCTGGGATCGCGGTCACTGAACAAGGTGTACCTGGATGCTCAGCGGGAGCAGAGAGGACGGGCTGAAGCGCATGCCGCCTCCTCCTCCCTTTCGGCTAGTCTGCAGCTCTTTGAGGGAGAGGGGTAGGAGGGTCTATCTGCTAGGGAGTCATTTTGGCTGAATGCGGGGGGGGGCAGGGGGGGGAAAGGCATCGGGGCGGGGCTCCGATCTGCTCCTCTGTGGTCTGTTCTCATTGGTGCTCCTTCCTTGTAGAACTCGTTTACAATGACGTCTTTTCTGTCTGGGAGACCATCTGGGCGGCCACTCGGATCTCCTCCGCCCACTATGTCCTCTTCATTGCTCTGGCCCTGGTGGAGGTGTATCGGGACATCATCCTAGAGAACAACATGGACTTCACAGATATCATCAAGTTCTTTAACGGTAAGGTTTGGAGTCTGACAGCCCCATCTCGGAGTGGGGCTGAACACTGCCCCCCCCCGGGGCAATGGGACTGAACCTGAGAGGTACCAGCTGTCACTTCCAGCTGAGCTGAGGGCCAGTTTGGGAAATTTACAATTTTTTGACTACAGATCCCAGAGTCCCCAAACTAGTAGCCAGGGAGGCTGTCAGAATTGAGGACTTGCCATCCAAACAGGTGAGTTTTCTGGGCTCCCTCGAGGAGTCTTGAAACCAGGACTTTGGGGGTGCTTTGTGTAGCGTGCCACAGAGCAAACCCTACCTGGTGTGGTTTCTGCTGCTCTATAGAGCTGAAGAAAGGTTTTCCCTTGGTTTCCTGAAGATGCAGATGCCAGTTTTGTGCCTCAGGGGCAGAAGATGTGTCACAGATCTGATAGTCTGTGGTCAGGTGCAGGAAATCCATTGGTGCTCCCGATCCATGATCCAGACAGGCCTCTGTGACAAAGTCATCGTTTGGGGGGGGGGGGGGGGGAGAGACAGCTTGGTCTCTTTCTGCAATGGTGCCAGGATTGGGGGTGGGGGCAGCAAGAAGGGGGCAGAGATCCCACTGGGATTCATTAGCCACTTTGCCTTCTTCCTGGTGGCTTCTGCTCAACCCTTTCCCTCTTCTTCCAGAAATGGCTGAGCGCCACAACACCAAAGAGATCCTGAAGCTGGCTCGTGACCTTGTGTACAGAGTCCAGACTCTGATTGAGAACAAGTGATTCAGGAAACTGCCTGCCCCCCCCCCCTTGGAGGAAGCGGCATCATCCTTGCCAATGTTTTTAAGGCTGAGGGTGGCACTCGGAAAGAGACCCTGGCACTCTGAGCGATCTCAAGTGAACTCTTGAAGGGTGTGTGTGTGTGTCCCAACCATGTCATTGTGCTGGCCAGGTGGGACAGACCGAGGCCACTTCCTGACCTCGGCCCCTGTCTTGGTGATTAACCAAAGAACTCAGAAGAGCCACAGCCTTTTCGAGGTGGTGGCATATCACCTGGCACAAATCTTGTCTGGAGGATGGGGTGCCTGTTTATATGAATGTCCAGTTTATGAACTTTGGGAGGCAGTGGAGGCTTTGAAAAGCACAGCTGGGGCCTTCAGGTCTTGTTTTCTTCTTCCTCCCCTCCTTTTTTTGGGGCGGGATGGGGCGGGGAGAATATTGTTTTAAGCCACCAGCATTTCCTTGCCCTCCTCTTTGATTCTGATCTTGCCTCTCACAGAGATTCCTGTGGACACTCTGTGAGAAAGGCAGGGAAGCCCCGTACGCACCCTTGGAGAGAGCAACCCTCCTCCCTGTTCCAAGGGTGCCACGAGCAACCTCCGTGGCCGCACGCTGCCCTTCCCTGGCTGGAGGGGGCCTGGTTCCCTGCAAAGCGCCCCCCCCCCCCCAAGCTACCTAATGCCATACCGGTTTGGCAGGTGGACTGTGGAGCGAGGCTGCCGTGTCTGCTCCCTGAGGTAGTTTGTTATCCTCCAAAACACTCCCACAGCCCCTGGAGAACGGCACCCCAGCTTGCCTCTCGTGGTCTGGGGGTTCTTTCCCATCCCCTGGATGGTTCAAAAGCCGCACCGAGAGACCAGGCCCTGGGTGGTGGTGGCGGCGGCTTGTGCCAAGCAGCCCTTGCTCCTCTTTTCTTCTCTGAGATTGCTTCGCTCTGTGCCCGGTCGTTTCTTCCTTTTGTGAGGCTGCGTGGAGCTGTTTTCCTGACCTGTGGGGGCTACGGGAAGGACGGCTCATTTCTGAGCTCTTCCGGAGCTTGCACACAACAAGAGGAAAGCAGTGGAGACCTTGTTGCTCCGCAATGGGAATGCAGTGAAGTTACATTTGAGAAATAACGAGGGGGAACAGTTAATTGGGTGCTCATTGAAGGATGGGACTCGTTGTCCACCAATCAACAAAACTGGCGCTCTGGTTCTGGAGCCCTCCTGCTGCGTTGCCGTGACTGGCATGGGATTTGCCCATCAGCTGGTGCACTGGGAGCTGTTGGCAATGTTGTTGAGGATAAATGTCTGGATTCTTTGGGTTGTTTTAAATGCCGGTGTTTTTAAAACCCTAAAGAAAGGGAAGCCTAAAGGAGTTCTTTTGCTTGATTAAAAAAAAAAACACTCCCCCCAAAGGTCACCGTCTTGGCTAAACGGGTGCCTCATCCTGTCGCCACGGCACTGGCTTCCTGGTGTCTGGAGGATGCTCAGCCATATCTGCCCACTCCCAAAGCATGAGCCTCCTAAGGCCCACGGCAAAGCGTTTGCAAACCGCCGGGTCCCCTGCTGCACAGAGGCCACGGGCGGGCTCCTCACTTCCAGGTGAAATCTTCCTCACCTTCTTGAGGGAGGGAGCAGCCATGTGGGGAGGGCAGGGGGACTTTTCTGGATGCGGGTAGCTCTGAAGAGCCTCCCTCCCCTATTGGCTTGTGTGTGTGTGTGTGTGTGTCCCCGTGTGCTTGTACTGGTGGGAACACTCTGGCATTGCCTGTTGACCCACCACCGTATTTTGCCCTGCTGGGGAAGGGCTTTGCAGATGCTCCTCGGCTGCCTCTCTTCCAGGGGATGGGGAGAGATGTGTTTCCAGAGGAACCTTCAGTCTCTTTTAACACCCATATCTCTGCTTTGGATTACCTGGGAAATATTTGCTGGAGAAGGAAATGACTGACTTAGGCCGGGTCTCCCCCACCCCCCTGCCACTGGCCAGAGTTTCCTATTAGGCTGGCAGTAACCCTGTACCCCAGGTTTACAGGGAAGAGTGGCAGAACCCATGACCACCCTCAGAGAGCAGGTGTGGTCAGGTGGTGGTGGTGGGAGGCGTTCCCTCTTGTCCCAGGCCAAAGCAGGGCCCATCTGGCTGGCTGGCCGTCCTCCAGCGACCCACGCCCGGGTGGGCTTCCACAAGGCTCCCTCTAGGCCAGACGCCCCCCCCCCCCCGGCAGTCACACTTGCTTCAGGAACTGGCCCCCAGCTCCAAGGCACAACTGGGCTTCACCAGTGGAGAAAAGCACAAGTCAGCCCGATCCCGTGGTGGTGGTAGTGGGGCTTGAAGACACCTTGAAGAACAGAGGGACAAATTGGAAACCAAGGCAGCTCCCTCTGTTGAAGCCAGTTTGCCTTTTAAAAAAAATATTATTTTGCTTTCCTCTCAAGAGAGGACTACCCAGATAAAAGGGAGAGTTTAAAGGAGGGTTGATTGTGGGCAGTATGTGTGCGTGCGTATGGATTCATGCACATGCATTTTAACCATGCTGGGCTTCCTCCCAGGATGCATGCCTGTCTGTCTGTCTGTCTGTCTGTCTGTCTGTCTTCAAAGCACAAGCCTCTGTTCCTGTTAGCAACACATTTCTCCAGTGCACACCTTGCAGCTCCTGGAACACTCGCACCCAGAGCACTAAAGCAGCCCCCAGGCCCTTTTAGGTTGGGAAGGGGACTTTCTTCAGGAAACCGAGGGAGGGGGCGTCCCAGGGCATCCATCTCTCACGTGGAGGTGAGCGAGTGGGAGGCAGCAGAAGAGCTGTTAGGCTGCCGGGAGGAAGGTGGAGAGAAGGGATTCTCGGCGTGAATTCCTTCTGGGTTGCTCGGCCTCCACTTTTTCTCACTTGACCTCCCTTCCCTTCTGTGCCACATCTAACTTTTACTGCATGGAAAGTTGGGGGAGGGGAAAACCCCACCCCCTGCGCCTTAGAAGAATGCCGAGGAATAGGTGGGACAAAGGTTGAACCCGTGGTTGGTGCACCTCATGGTCTTGGCATGGTTTCAGTGCAGGGTGCTTCCTCTCCCGTGTTGCACGCCTTGGTGTCCAAAGAACGTCCTGGGCCACAGGGTCAGGAAGAGCTCTGTGGCGTTCTCTTCTGCAGCCTGAGGTCTCCCCACCACCACCACCACCACCACCACTGGGCTCAGGGGTGTCGCCTCCCAGCATGTTAGGAGGCCACCAGGTGAGCAGATGCAGTTTGAGTGTTTCCGGAATCCCTCTTTCATTTCCTGAAAGGTCAAGGAAGGGCCCTGCCCAGAATTTGCAGCCTCTCTGCAGTGAGAGAGCACATTTAGCCACTCGTTAGCAGCGCTGTTTTCTCTGTGTGTGCTGTGTGCATGTGAGAAGCCTCTTCAATGCAAAGGAAATGTTATTTACTTGTATTTCTGGGTTCCGTGCGTATGTGTCCTGAACTTTCTCTCTGTGTGAACTGTTATGCAAACTGAGTTATATGTGCCACAGTGTCATCAAACATGTATTGTAAACATTTTACCAGAAAATTGTTGCTCTACACATAGTTATATATTATATAGATTTCAAATATTGTGTGTATATATATACACACACATATATATGGTATAGGGGAAAAATATAGATGTGAATTAAGCAAGGTGCCAAGTTGCTGCCCCTAAAAGTGAGAGGGAGGCATACGTGTGATCCATGCCCTCCCACCCGGAGGTGAAGTGAGGCAGCAACCTCAGGTGGCTGATTCTGGCTGTCATGGGAAGCAGCTCATCCTTTGTCGTTTGAACACCTTTGCACCCCCAGTGGAATCTTCTGCCCTAAGTGCCAAAAGAAGGCAGATCGCCTCCGGCCCTCCAGGGTAAAACCTGGGGTGCCTTTGGCTTTTGGGGGTGCCAGGGCCAAATGGCAATAATCTTCGCATGTGCACAGGAAGAGGGCAACCAGGGAGGGAGCTATCAAAGGTGTTTCAAAGGATGTAACTGTGCTGGTCCAGCTCAGCATGTGGGCAGAATTAAAGAGAGGAAAGGAGAAGAGAGAGTAAGGCAGAATTATTTTGACCTACTCAAGCTCGCACTGAAATAAATGTGTTGGTCTTTTAAAATGCCACAATATTTTGCCTTTCCATCTTTCTTGCTCTTTATTCCTGTTCTTCTTCTGTTTCCCCAGCCTCCTCCCCTCGCCCCCTTTTTCTGCCTGCCTGGATCCTGTATGCCCCACAGGGCTTGAGTTGTGTGTGTGTGTGGGGGGGTCCCTCATCCCCACCATCCCTGGGGCTGCCATGTGCCTTTTTGCAAAGCACAGCCCTTCCCACGGAGACTGGCTGCATTTTCCCCCACGCTGGAGCCAAGCTGGCTTTGATGCCTGTTCTTTTCAGGTCTCAAGTTATGTTTAAGGGCTCCCAACTGCCATGGACCCCATCCCGTGGGGCCACATCTGTGGGGCTCCCTCTAAAACAGGTGTTCCTAAGGAGGGTCTTGGGGTATATTTTTTGGAGCCATAATTGCACAAAACGTAAAGAGGCATGTGAATGGCCTGTGTGCTGTGATGCTGCCTGGTGGAGAAATGCTGCTGGTGGTGTACAGTATGTTTCCTTTCCCCCATTTTCCATTCTGGAACCAACTAGTGTTGCTTTTTACCATTTGTGGGAAAGCGCTGCTGAAGTCACTGGCCTGTCTTGAAGCCTCCGCCCTGTGGCACAGTCTCAGCTATTACTTTTGTATTATATCCACTTCGTCATACTTTTGAGATTTTATTAATGAATATTCATTGTAACTTATTTCTGTGGGGCCAGAAAGACAGAAGAAAGCTATATATTCTCTATGGTTCGATGTATTTTCAAAATAAATAAGTTTAAAAAAAGACAAACAAGTTGCCGTTTTTGTTTTTTAATCACATTTGTAACGTTGGGCTTGGAAAGAAGGTTTTTTTTTTGGGGGGGGCCCCCAGGTTTGGGCGGCTCTGGTCAGCCGGCTTCCCCATCCGAAGGGCCGGGGCTGGGCTCCTCGGTCCCTTTTCCGCCCGCCCGCCCGCCGCCCGGCCGGCCTTAGGCTTCATCCAGGGGCCGAGGGGGCTCCCGCGAGGGGCACCTCCCTCTGAGACCCGAAAGCCCCGCCACCGGTCCTTGAAGCGCTTGAGAGGCACCGGGAGAGAAAGGACCGGCGCCGCGGCAAGAGGCCAGGTCGCGCGCGGGCGGGCGGGCGCTGTCGGCCAGTCCGGTTTTCCAAGGACCCTCTACACAGTATCTGCCTTTTCCTCAAACTCCACGCCGGCTTGCCTCGGGCCCTGCAGCCCCTTCCCCGAGAAGCCGCGTCCCGGGCCTCCTCGCGCAGGTTTCCCCGCCGGCGGCAAAACTCCGGGCGGGACTCGAACTCGCGGTCCTTTCGGTCGCGCCCGCCTCCTGGACTGCCCCCTTTCGCACGTCATCGCGAGAAGTCCCGCCCCGCCCCTTCTCCCTTCTTCTCGACCAACCCCCTTCGGAGCGGGACGCGCGGTCTCCGTGGCAACGGAGGCGCGTCCCCCGCTCGGCCCCGCCTCCTTTCCTCAGCCAGCGCGACTAGCGGGTTAGGCTGCCCAGCAGGCCCCGCCCATCTCCCTCTCCCCAGCTGCTTAGGCGTAGGCCACGCCCCTCGACCCAAGCTCGGCTGCCCCGCGAGGAGCGAGGCTCGCGCAGCGCATCGGACGGGCAGAGGTCCCGGACCCAGGTGAGGACTGCAGGCAAGGGGGGCGGGAGAAAGCGGGTCGGTGCAAGGGGCGCCTCGGCCGGAGCCCCCCCCTCCACCGCCGCCGCCAAACTCCTTCCAGCCCCCCCCTTGGCTTAAAGCCCGCCGCCGCGGTCCCCCCCCCCCGGTCCGGGCTCCGTGCCCGCTTTGGGGGCTCCTCTCCTCCCTCCGCCCCGCCCCGCCGGCGCCGCTGCCCGCCCCCCCCCCCCCCGCCCGGCTCCCCCTGAAGGCCGGGGTCCGGGGTCCCCCCCCCCGTTGGCGTCCTTCTCTCCCCTCCCTCCCTCCCACCCACCCCCCAGCTTTCCCCACGACTTGGGCTCCGCGGCACCTGCGAAACGCCCCTCCCCCTCCCCCCTCCCACTCCCCCGGTGGGAGTTGCAGCCCCCTTCCCCCCCCCCTGGTTTCCTGCACCGGATGCAAAGGGGGGGGCAGGCCCCCAGACCTCCAACCGAGCCCCGTCCCGCTGGCTCGACGGCCCGGTGCCCGAGACCTTTCTGCCCCCCCCCTCCCCCGTGGCTCCTTTTCTCTGCATGACCCCCCCCTCCCTCCCTCCCTCCTTCTCCCCCCCCCCCCGCCTTGCTTGCTTCTCCCCTTTTCCTTAGGCTGGGCTGGGGGGGCGATGGGTGAGGGTTCTCCTCTAGAGGAAGGGAGGTGGGTCCCTAAAGAGCAGCTGCCTGAGATGTCTTTGCCGCCACCTTTTCAGCCCGGCAGCCAAGCCCCTTTTCTGCCTGGGGGGGCCTCCCCCTTACCCCACCCCACCCTTGCCCTGCCTTTTGCCTGGCTTGGCAGCCCGGGTGTTTCCCTGCATTGCTTTGGGAGGAGGAGGAAGGGGGGGGAGAGAGAGAAGGGGGGCCTTGGGCGCGGAGGAAAGGCAGACACAAGCGAGAGAGGGGGGTGGGGGGTGGGGTGGGGGTGCCTTTTCTTCTTCTCCTTCCCCTTTGCCTTCTTGGGCTTTGCAAAAGAGCAGTGTGAAAGGGCGGTGGGGTGGGGTTGGGGTTGGGGGACCCTGCAGGATCCTCCTGGGAGAGAAGGAAGCACGGTTGGGGGGGGGGGAAGGAGAAGGCTCTTTGGGCTCCCAGAACTCCACAGAGAGAGAGAGGGGGGGAGATGGATGGATGGATTCCCCCCCCCCCCTTTCTTGCTTTGCTCTCTGTCCTGGACTCTCCCTTTCCAACAGCCCAATAAGCCAGACCTTTTTGATAGGATTAAAGTCCACAGCTGTGGCGGAATGGTGGGGGGGGGGGAGGAGGAAGAAAAGCAAGCAGGGTGGGGGTGTCCCTTGCTCCCCCAGCCCTGCTCTCAGTCCCCTTCGTTTCCTCCCATCCCTATTAGTTAGCTGTCAGCCGGACAAAGGATGGAGTCGGACCCCCCCCCCCCCCCCCCGGCACCCTTTATCAGTTAGGCTGCTTGGCTTGGATTCTTCCCAACCCGGATGGATCTTACTTTAAAAATCCAGCAAAACAGCTAGTCTTAATCTTACCTTTCTTATATATATATAAACATAACATGCTGTAATGCTAGATTTCTGTGGCTTCTTCCTTCTGCACAGCTACCTGTACTATTCAAACCTCATTAAAGCCTTGTGGGATAATTAAAGTGGTTTCTGACATCCGTGATTTGTGTTGGTAGGTTTGAGACGATTATGCTCACTTGGGCTGTGCTGTTGATGTTTATCCTCTTTCTCCTTCAGAGATTATTAATCATTTATTCCCTGCACACAGTCAATGGGGTGTGTGAATTCCGTGGAGGGAGGGGGTAGAACCTGCACTCGTAAAACTTGGAAGCCGGGCGGCAGCATCCGTCCTGGGCATCGTGGCAAGGGGGCCCTTGTTTTCTGCCCCGTGTTTTGTTTTAAACTGGATGAGGTAGGGTAGCTACTTGGACCTGTTACAGAATGGAGGAGGGTACTCTTGAACCCATGTGCCCTTCCTGAGGGGTATTTAAAGAATGGCTGGGGGGGCTGGTATCATTAAGCAATCCATATTGATTTTGGGAAAGTTCAGTGGAAGTAGCAGCTCCCTGGCGTGAGGGCACCCTGTGTACATACACACCTGCAGGCTGTTGTTTCGCCTCCCCGTTGCCAGTGTGTATCTTCTGACATCCTGGCCGTTGTCTGACTCTCATGCTTGGTGGGTTAGGATTGCTTGGATTAGTTCATAGCGTTGTGAAATGTCTGATTTGGGATGCTGTGGGGTTGTGTGTATTGTTGTTTTTTGACATTTGAAACTCTCACGTGGTCTTGGAATGTTGTATGGTGTCACTCTTGGTTCTGTGAATGTCTTTCTTGGTGGGGGGATGTCTGGTTTGTTTCAGCAGGAGATACAGGTTTTCTGAAGTGAGGTTAATCCGGATGCTTCTCCTGAGGGTGGTGAGCCTACGTTAAGACCTCTGGCGCCACCTCTCTGTTCCAGGGCCAGGTTAAAGATCCCCTTGCAGGGTTGTGGTTTTGTGGATGGCAGGTGGAACTTGGCAGCGGATTTTCTCATCTGCTTTGTTTTGGTTTTGTCTGACTTCCTCAGCCCTGCATTCAGGGGTGGGTTACTTTTTCTCATTCTTTGGAAACTCTCTAGGTGCTGTTTGTTACTGAATAGATTGTAAACAGATTCCTTCCTCTCTGCACAGAGAAAGCAAACATGTCAGAGGGAGGATTCCTGGATGGCGTTTCCTTGACAGGCTATTTTCCGTGCCCTGGCCCAGGAGCAGATCTGCCGCCTGGTCAGCTGTTTATCTATTCTCTGGGCCTCTTCGCTTCATGCTCAAGTTGGAAGCAAACCTTACGGAAATGAAGACAATCCCCTGCCCTGGCAAAACATGCTTCACTGCTTGGGGTGGGTGGGTGGAGTCAGTTCTTCCACCTGCAAAATGGGGATATGAATGACCTACTTTGTGGTGCGGTTGGGGAAAACAAATGTCTGAGGAAGATACGAGCCTTCCTGGTCCATGCAAGTGGCTTGGTCCTGCTTCAGCGCCAGCAGCCACTCCGTGGCTTGGTGCATGGGGGTGCTCACAGGTGGGGGGGAGGGAGGGAGGGAGGGAGATGAGCCACAGTCACTCCCACGTGGCAAAGGCTGCCCTCTGAGGCAGAGGCACTCAACAGATCAGGGCATGTTCTGTTTTGGACTGCAGTTCTCCGAGAGAGAGAGAGGAGTCCAAAACATACCTTTCCCCAGCTGCAAGGGTTTTGGGTGGGATCCCTCTGGGTTGCTCTTGGCCTCATTGCTGCTCTGAGGAGGAGATGCTTTGGTGCGGTGGCCCATGAATGTGGGTTGTTGCCCAGTGACATCTGTTGTGTCAGGGCCCCCACACGGGCAACCCTCGAGTGTGTGTGTGTTACAGCTCTGCTTTTGAGCACTGCCAAGCAGAACATCCCTCTGGACTCCAGAGCAGCATACCAGGGTCACCTTGCAGAGGGGGGCAGGCAGGATTATGCTCAGGGGTTCTGAGTTCGCCAGTTAAATCTTTTCCTTCATGCGCTGCATTTTAATCGGGCCCCCTCCCCAAGTGCAGTGCTCAGTCACCTCTGCAGATTGCCTGGGAGCACCCCCTGCTGACTGGCGTGTAATAAAGGGAGCAGTTTAATCTCGGTAGACAGGTGCTCTGTTGGCATCTGGCTTACTGAAAGTTTTGTGTTTTCAACATGAAACGCAGGATTAGGGAAAGTCTTTGACAGATGGCAGGATGTGAACTGAATCATCATCCTCTCATGTGGGCTCCAGTTCATATTTTTGACTCCTTACCCTCTATCTCTGAGGATAATTTAATGCGGATGCTCTCGAGCGTGTCTCTCTTCTAGGTACTTTGAAAGATAAAAATCTGTTCAAGATAAACTGTTGAATGCAATAATTAAATTAAGCTGGCACCCGTCTTCAGGGACTTGTAACACATGAGCACTGATCTGTCATAAATGCCTTCTTCCTTGGTAGCAAATATGAGGAAATTTCGTGGTGGGAGAAAAAGAGTGGCTGATGTTTCGAGGGGAACTCTGGAATCCTGTCAGCCACGAAGGACAATGTTTGCTTGTTAAAATGCATGAGATGGCATTTTAGTGTGAGTCGCACTGGCCCAGGAGGCCTGGTTTTCGGCCCTCCCAGTCAATGCACACACACCCGCCTTGGTCCCATTGCAGACTGACATGTGCAACGTGACAGGTGGGCTCCATTATGGTCTGCCAAGTCAGAGTAATAATAAATACAATTTAGTGGCTAAAAACAATAAATATAAGGTGAACGATAAAGTTACTTTCCCTACAGGTTCTTGATACAAGTAAGCAGAGATGCACAAGGAAAAAGGAGGAGGGGATGTAGAAATGCAGCCGGAGGAGGAGAGGCACCAACAGGGCCATCATCTTAATGGATAGTGCAAGCAAGTCCCGCTGAGTTCAGAGGTGCTGCTTACTCTAGGGGAAGTGAGTTGCAATCTTCCCTAGTTCAGAGACGTTGTGGGGAAAGAGAGGCGAGATAGGCCAGGTCTGGGCGCTGTGCTCCTCAAGCAGCACCCTCCCGTCTCCTCCCTCCAACTTTCATGCCTTTGGTTTTGTTTGGGTAGCCTGCATAATTAAATTGTAAACTGCCCAGAGAGTGCTTTAAGCACAATGGGGCGGTATATAAGCGGCACACTTTGCTTTTTTTTTTTGCTTTTTTTTCTATTGTAAGGCAAACCTTGAGGATGTTGTGCAGTCCTTCCCCCACCCCCAAGTATTCTGGTTCATACTCAGCGATAAAGCAGGGATCCTTTGAAATAGCTTTAGTTTGTTTATAATGAACCGCAGGAACTTTTAGAAATTGCGAGGATAGAAAGAAGAAAGGTGAACAGACCTTGGGCTGCTGTAAAGTGCCCTGCCTGACTGCCCGGGTAGCTAACGGTGGTGCTGGCCTTAACAAGCAAGCCTTGCTTTTGAAAGCGGGGTGTGTGTGCGTGTGTGCGTGTGGATTTCTTGCCCATCTTTGACCTGCATTGTCTGTTCTAGTGCTCTGTCGGGGAAGGAAGCAGACTGGCTAAAGAGGAGGGGGGAGGGGAGGAGGAGGAAGAGGAGAGCTCAGTCCGTCTTTCACTTACCTGCTGAGACTCAGTCCCTTCTATCCCTGCCAGCTTTTTCTGGGGTTCCCTGACTTTCAACTGGGGTGACAGAGCTGGGGTACGAGACCCAATCCAAAATAGCTGCCTCAGCTATAACTTTAAAATAGCAGCACTTTTCCTGACTTACACCTTAGAAAGATGTGCCTGGCAAAAGCCACCTTGCCATGAGCTTTTGGACTACGTTCCTCACACTGGTACATGCTTGATGAAATGGATGAACCTGATCCACGGAAGCTCACAGATTGTATGATGATTTTTTTTTAGTGGTCTATAAAGGCATTGCCTACTCTTGCATTGGTGTTTTGTATTGACCACACGGCTCTCTTTTGTTTCAATGACTGTCAACGGAGGAGGAAAGCTTCTTGGAGAGAGGAGCTGGCCTTCTCTTGAATAACTTCGTTTGGTGCATGATCAGTGATGCATAAGGTGAGCCTGAGCAATGTCCATTTTTTAAAACTGCTTTTAAATTTTACGTGCTTGGATAACTGAAGAGTTCCAAGATTTTAAATGCATGCTGACCTGGACAAAGACAGAAGTTCCCACAGCCCTTTCCAGCTGGGTAACTCAGGGAGTTGGTTGCCTTCCAAGCCACAGAACCTGAGGTCCAGGTCGGGAGATGGATGCCCCCGTGTGCCTCTGTAGAGAGGAATCAACCTGGGTTGCCTTGTGCAAATACAGCCTCAGAAGAAGGAAGTGGGAAACCGGTACTTTAGGCCTAGAAAACACCAGGAAAACCAGTCAGAATCAATTGGATGGCATATTATTATGAAACTTTCAAACAGACTGGCTGCTCTTTGCCCATCTGTCTCTTCTTCTGCAGAGCCCGATGGACACTCCTGGTGCTGCAGAAAGAGTATTTTACTTGCTGGCATGGGTTATAAATCACCAGTTAGAAGATCCAGTGTCAGGGCCACAGGACAAAGAAATAAGCATACCAGAGTTGATGGGTTTTTTTTTCTGGTCAAACCGGTTAGGGAGTTTGCAATAATCCAGGTGCTGATAATTTTAGATGTCGCTTCTCCTCAGCAATGTGCCAGTGACAGCCTCTGCTCTGTCCAGGGGAAGGAGCGAGGATCCTGCCTACAAGCAGGAGAAGACCCAGGGGGCCTTGGCTGGGCATGAGACCCACTGGGTTGGAAGACCAGCCTCTGTCCCAAAGGGCTGACGTAACCGTCCAAGGCAGCTGCCTTTCTTTAGTGGGGCGGGTGGGCGGTTCCTGCTCTACCTTCTCAACAAGGTTCCAGCCACCAGATGGCTGGAGACAGTGCATGGACTGGTAGCCACCTTTATGTGGCAACTGCTGAGTTTGGTTGTCAGGGCTGAAAGTCTCACAAAGGCTCCAGATTTTGAACCCGAGTAACATCATAAAACCATGATGTGTTTATGGGAAATATCGTCATGAGACCTAACAGTGTGCTTTGCACATGTGGCAGCTGTAAGGTGTGTGCTGTGTGTGAGACTTTTCCTTTGCAAGCAGCCTGCAGATAGTTTATATCAGCCTAGGGGAGCTTTCAGTCTCGTTCCAAAATCTGGTCTAAATTTTGAAATTTACTAAAATGGTAAAAATTGGATTTTAAGGAAGTTGTGTGAGTTTGGAAGTCACCTGTATTATGTGGGAACAGGTTTTTTTTTTCTGTATAGCCGCTAGCCACATCCTGCCCCCTCCCCCCCAAAAAGAGGAAACACCATAGAATAATGAACTGGGTGGCCTGTGGTCCTCCTTGGTCCTGTTGCCATCCCCCCATCCCTCCCTTAGTCGGTCCCCTCGGGTGGGAGGTTCATGGCTTAATTGTGGAATAATGGTGCCACTGTCAGCCCAGAACAAAAGCCGGCTTTGGCAGGCTCTCCCCAGGGTTTCCTTCGGAAGGGGAAGGGTCTCGGGAGAACAGAAGTGGGCAGAGCATCCCTGCCAGGCAAAGGTCATTCTGCAGAATGGGCCACACGGAGGCATTGGGTTGGTGGTGAGGCTGCCTGTCTGGGCTTGGCTGAGCTGCAGGAGGTTCCCAGGGTGGCACCAGCTGGCATTTCCAGCACGGCTTGTGCTTTGATGCCATTCTTATAATTACATTTCAGCAGCGACTGGCTCCTCTCTCCCCCCCCCCCCCCCGCCCCACTCTCTGTCTTTGGAGCTCTCGTGGCAGAGAAGAATGGGCAAAAAAGCAACCCTGACCATAATATACCTGTGGTTATAAACCCATGGAACACCATTGGGCTGGCTTCCAGAGTCGTAAGGGAAGGGCACCTGTGTTGGAACTCAGGAAAGTCTCTTGTTGGGATGGCAGCACCCAGACTTCCGGAGCCAACGTGGGGGTTGGGAAGTTGCTGGAGTCACTGGTTTTGTGTGTGAACTATGTATTGATTCCCGGGGGAGGGGGGGGCAGCATTAAACTCCGGGGTCACCTGTTGTAGCTTGCCAGTGGCCTGGTCAGCTTTCTGTGGTCGCCCCTTCTACCTCTGTGCCTTCTTGGGAGGAGTCTCCAGAGGGTGGCCAGGTTTGCCTCCAGTTCTGCTTCAACCTTACAGTTTTGGACCGGTCTCCTTGGAACCCATGCAGACTTTCTGAAAAGCCCTCTTGGTTCTGGCAGCATGTTGAATTTCAGAGGTACTGCGCAAGGTCAGGATGAGGCCCTTTGCTTGGTCAACCATGGTTTGCAGAGCCCTGCTGGGTCATGTTGCGGCGGTCTTACAGCATAGCCAGAGGAGTCAGTCCACGGTTAGACTTGAAGAGGCAGAGGGTCACGTAGCGATTAGAGAACTGGGCAAGAACCTACGAAGTCTGGGTTTTAGTCTCCCCTCCTCCCCCCACCCCAGTCACATGCACTCTCTTGGTCTCGTCTCCCTCAAAGAATTGTTATTGTGAGAAGAGAAGAAAGCCATGTTCTGCTGCTGCTTTGTATTTCCTTTAGTTGTGTTAGGGATTTGTTTTTTTTTTTGTGGTTTTGACTATGTGTTTTTACATGAATTGTTGATTGTCCTGAGCTCTTGGGAGGAAGGGGGGGCTATAAATCAAACACAAACCTGCACCCATCTGTAAAGACCTGCTTTAGTGTCCCCTGGCTTAAGGAAAGTTGGCATGGGCATGCAACCAGTACCTAAGTGAACAATACATTTGAAGCATGCAGACCTTTCGGCACATGGGGAGATCCCTGCCTGGGGGCGAGGGAGTGCCTTTGGCCAGCAGCTGCAGGGTGGTTTTGGGTCATGTGCTGGGGGGATTTAGGGTCTGGTTTGGGTGGCCAAGGATGCCCTCAAAGGCTGAAAGTTCACCAGATGCGTTCTCTTTTGGTGGATTTGAGCCCAATCACATTTGGACTTTGACGGCAATAAATCGATTGATCTCCGTCCTTTGGAAAAACTCTCCCTCTCGACACCACAGTGCCCTCGACCACTGGTGGAGTCGTGTGGGCATTTGCCCCAGGTGTGATGTGCTGCCTGGTAGGTATTCAAACAGGATCACCCTAAGCAGATCTCGAAACACAACAGAAGAGTGCCGGGTGAGTCACCCTGCTGGAAAGGGTGTTGCCTTGCGGTTCAGCAAGACAGGACTTCCAAAGGACACTGACCTTTGTCTCCAGAGAGGAAGCAGGGCGTTGCTCTCTGCTCATGGCCACCTCCTCGCTTGGACTCCAGGACTGAATGGTTGTCATGGGGACCTTCAGCTGCCTCCAGCAGGCCAGGTGGAAAGGAGGGGTGTTCTGTTTTAAGTGAGCCTTTTAATGTCTCCCTCTGTGTTGCTTGCAGAGTTGGGCGTCAGGAAAGACTCCCTGCCCGGGGGGGGGCAAGGAACTCCAAGGAGCTTCCAGTCTGCCCCGAGGAGCACTAACCGGGGCTTCTAGCACAGCACCGCGCCCTTCTCCCCACAGAGAAGGGTCTCCAGCCACAAAGCCGCAGAAGCCCCTTTCTGTCACGTGAGTTTGCACAACCCAAAAGTTTTCATTTCAGGCAGAGGAAGGCTTTTGAGCCACTCAAAGGCTGGCAGCTTGTTGCAGAGTTTGGGGAGACAGGTGCCGTGTGTGTCCTGGGCGGACGGTTGCGCCACGTCACTCCTTCCACCGGGCATCCGGTTAGGATTTCTGGGGCAGCAGCTAGATTCCTTTCTTGGTGGAGTTGGTTTGGACCAAAAGAATGGGCAGAGTCCCCTAATTCCCTTTGCAAGAATTAGGGATGTCACTGGAACCCTTTAGGGTGCAAAAGTGCGCCCACCGTGTGCCCCGCGTACTGTCCTGTACCTCAAGGAGAGGTGTTCCCCCCTTTCCTCAAGAGGCCCCCTCCCCTCGCACTGCAGCCTGCCTGGGAAACCTGCCAAGGTAAATCCTTGGTTTCCTTTTTCCAGCCTTGTTTATTGTTATTTACTTTCCCAGTGGTACTGTGTTGGGCCTACGATGATTGGCGTCTTTGTCCTCAGAGCTGAAAAACAAAGCCTAAA
This sequence comes from Intellagama lesueurii, assembly GCA_037013535.1. Classification (NCBI taxonomy): domain Eukaryota; kingdom Metazoa; phylum Chordata; class Lepidosauria; order Squamata; family Agamidae; genus Intellagama; species Intellagama lesueurii. The sequence continues at coordinate 51,390 of JBAJHW010000014.1, forward strand.
AGGGTGTGGTAGGCTGGCTGGTGGGCGGTTGTGAGAATGTTAAGTGATTTCCGGCAAGGAGACTCCAGGAGCCGAGATCCTCCTTCGTCCAGAGAGCAGCCTTCGTCCAGAGAGCAGCCGGCAGGGTTGTAGGCGTAGTCTCTCCTGGTTGCCGGGAGGGAAGGGCGAGAGAGAGAGGGGGGGGGGGGTACCGAATGGGCCCTTGCCAGCTGCCACCCTCTCTCCACGCTCTGGCAAACGTTGGGGAAGAGGGAGAGGCAGGGACCCTTTCCAGGCAGCTCAGAGACGCCACTCCCATGGTAGATCCGTGGGAGGTGGACATTCTTTTCCAGACCCCTCACTTGCATGGTCTTGAAATACTTTGGCCTTTGCCGGGCAGGAGTCTGGCTTTTCTCCTCCTCTCTCTTTAACAAACGGAATGCCCCAGACCAAGTTCAGCATGGCAGGATCTCACCCCATCGTTGGTCTTGGACTCTCCCTTTAAATCGTTCCAGATGTTGCTGTGCTTTGTAGGTCAGGGCAGGCCAAATCAAGCTGTCATATTTAACACATGAAGAGTCAGTGCTGGGGAATGGCAGCCAGATGTGCGTGGAAGCCCTGCGCTCTAGGATGCTGGCGCATCCCTCCCAATGAAACCTAGTCCCACAGCAAATGATGCCTGGCCTGTTGGCAAAGGCTCGTCAAAAGGGCTATTAATAGACCGGCTACACCGCTTTACGAGGCAGTAATCTTGTTCTCTACGCAAGGTGGCCGTGGGGGTGGAGGGGATGAGCAGAGAGTGGAGTGGCTTGTCCTCAACCATCAGCTGGATTTACGCCAGTGCTTGGACGCCAGTCTCCTTTTCCCTGGCCCTGGGCAGGGACCTGGATCAGTGCTCGTTGTTTCAGTCACTGTGGCAGCCTGAGTGATGGGGTGTCCCGGATGTTTGCTTAGCATGGAGCTTGACTTGGAAGCCAAGTTGCCCCTGACGTTGGCCTTTGCCATTCATGCCAATGAGCCCCCTGTGACTGCTGTTTCACTGCTGGCCACCAACGTGGCAGATATTTCTATCAGTGGAGAGCAGCTGGAGCTCAATGGGCCAGTCCTCAGCTCTTAATTAAGCTCCACCGTCCCTCCCAGGGGCACCGGGCAGACCTGTTGCAAAGCTCTCTCTTGACGGTGATCCCTGTGCAAGTCGGTCGGTGCTGCACATGGTTTGTGTAGTGCCTACTGGGAAGCCTTTGCACCATAGGAATAGACTGCTTTGTGAATAGCTTTGCAGAATTTGACCCCCTTTTTCATAAGCCTATAAACCTAAGGAGTGCAGTTGTAAGACCTAGAATAATTAGGGCAGACGTTGCCTGGGAACCGCTCCTGCATGGTGATCTTTGGCATTCTCGCGTGGCTTTTATTGCCCATGCCTTGGGCCTGTTGCCTCTGCTGAGGACAAAGGGCACAGTTCACAGGGAGTGCCAAGCCTGCCCAAGCCCTGGTTCCCATTCTGCTTGAGCTGGCATGGAAGATGCACCAAGTTGGACAGGTGCCCTGGGTGATTAAAGAGCAGCGTCTTATTCTCGGGGGCACCTTGGGGGGCAGAGGGGAGAGCCATTGCCTGAGAAAATGGCTGGTTTGGGAATTTGTGTGTGGGGGGTCACTGATACCAACTTGCGCACAGCAGCTGTGGCGCTTTGCCAGAGAGGTGGTGTTCCTCAGGAGAGGCACCCTGTTCGGTTCACTTCTTAGGAGCAGCGGCTTCAGAGGAGGCTCTTCAGCCATGGATTTGCCGTGGCTTTTGGTCAGATTTCCCTCTTTGGACTCACTTTCTCTTCTCGTTCTGTCTTTCCTTTAAGCTGCAGCCTCTGGCTTGTTTCTTTTCCTGGAGTTGGGCACCCTCTGGGCCCTTTGACCCAGGTGAGCACAAAGTGAAGCGGGGAGCCGTGTCCCCCGGATGGAACCCTCTGGGCTGATTTGGGTCTCCCTGGGCCAGCCAGCACTGGCCGTGGCTCCATCTCGTCCCCCCCCCCCCCGGGATTTCGGCCAGGAATTTGTCTCCCAGCTTAGAGGGAGACGCTGGAGACACACCCTCGGGGGTGAGATTCCCACTGCTAGGCAGTGTGTGCTGCATCTCGGGTCAGGGCTGACGTGTCATCAGCCGAGGGCCACGGCTTAGGAAGGGCCCCTGCATCTGTGGCCTATCCCTGTTGTGGCCCAGGCCGTGGAGAGGGGGGGGGGGGAGTTAGGGATTAGGGTGGGGAATACCTCGCCCTGAACGCACCCAGAGTGAGAGCCTCATTTTTTGGGCCTCACCAAACAGGCACCAAATCTGCTCCCACCCGAGAACCAGATTTACAGTAGAACTTAATGTACGGTAATGAAGATCCCGGTCTATGCAAATGTGGCATGTAATGGGGCAGCTGAGAACATGCACCTCTGCCAGAAGGCGATCGGCAGAGAACCTTGGAGCTGTACAGTGATTTTGCATGGGGAAAAAAAAAACCCTCCCATGATCTTGCTGCTTCACCGATGAAGCCTCACGCTGGGGGCTGCATCCATTTGCCTTTTGCTCTGGAGTACTGCTCGGAACAGGTTAGCCCATTAGGCATAGGCTTCAGTTCACAGATCATGTCGGAGGGAGTCTGGCTTTCATCTTTCCTACTAGATCTATATTAGAACAACCCTTTTGGAGCCACCAGATCTCATGTTTCTCCTGATGCTTCCCAATTCCTCACCCTTCCTTGCTGTTGCCTCTTGCTTCCAAGTCCTCAACGCCATTGTATCCTTTTTTCCTTATGAAATTGTGCAAGCATTCGGCAGCAGAAGAAGACATGCTGCCAGGGATATGGTGCTGGCGAGGGGCTCCTTCCCTGAGAGCTGGAGTAATATGGAGCAAGACAGACGAACGTGCCCTTTGGCATGTTCTCAGGGCCTGCCTTCTCTGTTATTCATTTCCAGGAACCACAAAAAATGGTCTTTTCCCTTTGAGCCACGCTCGGTGGGCTGTACAGGGACGATGCTGTTCAGAATGACTCCAGAATCCCTTGGCCTCTTTTTCCAGTGGCACCGCGCTAAGAGACCTGAGGAGACCAAGGTACAAGATGCTGGTTTGTATGAAAGAGGTTCTCTGGAGCAGCGCTGCTCATGGACTTGACAAGATCTGTTTGGGGAAATGGGTAACCTTCCAAACCCACGTTCCCCTGCCTTTAGACAGCATCCCTTCAGCTGTGAAGGTGTGAAACAGGGAGGGAATTGGCGTACATGTGCATGTTCCCATATGGGCAGTAAGTGGAAAAGGGGTGCAGACTTTAGTGAGGCCGGGATAATGCATGGGTCTCCTAGAGACTGTTTAGCAAAGTGGAGCATCGGGGGGGACCTGTTATCTGAACTGAGAATGCCCCTTTTCCCACATGGAAGTCATTTTGGGTGTGAAGGCGAAGAACCCACAGAAGTTGGCCAGCAGGACTCCCGGAAGAACTCCTGATCCTGCACCCCATCTCCCCCAACCCAGTTTGCATCCCTGGCTCCCACCCTCCCTCTCATCTCCGCCTGTTCGATTGATCCACGTCCCTTTCCAGCTTGCTTTTAAAATGTGTCTGAGGGGAGGATCCTTGGCAAGGGGCTGAGCCCAAGCGTCCCGAGACGGTGCCGCTGCTCTGTCCTGCCCCAAGGCGGCGGCTGGGGCAGTCAGCCAGTCCGTCGGGTGGGAGGGCAGTCGCTGTGGTACGAAGCCATTGGCTCGGCTCCCACGTTAACCCCTCTTTCTCTTGCTTTTGAAAGCGGATCCTTCCTCGCTGGGCCTCCCTCCTCCCACCGGGGGCTTAACAGGAGCCATGGCAATGCAGGTGGAGGTCGGCACCCCCCTGGCTTCCTTGGTGAACCTCAGCGAGCGGAGGAGCGGAGCCACGTTGCAGCACGCCTTCATCGCCTCCCTTTCTGAGCCAGGCGGCCAAACCAGGGAGCCTCTGGATGAAAGGCCCCCGTATGGGAACCCCGTGAGGCCGGCCAGCATGCCTCCCACTCTCTCAAGGCCCCGCTTGACCCCCAAGCCGTTTTCCCGGGAGCAATCTTCGGATGCTTTTGCCATGGTGAAACCACCTGTCCCATTCCTGAAGCCCAGTTCTGTTGCCCCCAAAGTCTCCCCGTTGGGCAAGAGGCTGGAGGGCGTGGGGTCAGCTGGGAACGTCCCGCCACTGGTGGATCAACAGGCAGTTCAGAACAAAAGCCCCAGGGAGTTGGTGGTCAATGTGCCCATCTGCGCAAGTTCCCCCGCAAACACGGTCATCCTGTTTGAAAGTGGGCGCGCTGAGCCAGGTCGGAGGACGGGGCCTGCTGAAAAACCCTCGAGCACTTTACAAGCCCCCGAGGGGCGGCTCCCCCCTTCAACGTTGGAGACCTCCCGCCGGAAACCCGAAGGGGCCGGCGCCCTTCACAGGCAGTTGTCCCTTTCTTCTGAGCCACGGCCGGCCTCCTGGACCCCCCGCCGACCTGTGGAAAGGAAAGAGACCTTTTCTGGGGTTCTTGAGGAGAGGGCGAAGGACGCCGCCGGGGAGCAGGGGCAGCCCAAGCCGAGGCCGGTCTCTGCCTTCTTTCTAGAGTCGTCAAAGGATCCAAACCAAGGCCGGCCCGAGGTTTCCAGCGAACCCTTGGAGCCAGAGAAGCCCTGGGCCAGGAAGCCGAGGCCCCTCTCCATGGACCTGACCGCAAGATTTGAGAGCCGCGAGCTCCCTGTTCAGAGGAAGCCTGGCCTTCCTGAGAACAAGGACAGGAACCCTGTGGCTCCCTTAGTCGACGCGGGGGACAGCGTCCCTCTCAGAACAGGGGAAGCCGTGAGTTCAGGTGCCACCGATTCAAAATCAGATTTCAACGGAGCTGCTGACACCGACACCTCCCTCTGTGTCCAAAGCAAAGCCAGGCAGAAGCTCCCTCCGGCGGAGGCCCCTGCTCTGGACTTGAGTCAAGTGTCTGCAAAGGACAGAAAATACCTGTGGGAGCAGAGGCTCAGAAGTCAGGAGGAGCCGAAGGAAAGAGAGGTGGTCACCGCAGCCGCTTCAGAAAAAAGCAAGGAGCCCCCCAGGAGCAAAGGCCAGCCTGCTCAAGACCAGGCCACCTCAGACCCACCGGCAACGGGTGGTCCCCGTGGAAGCACCCCAGAGGCCGCAGGCAACGAAGACGGGAGCTCGAGGGCAGGCAGTGTCCAGAAAGCGCCTGATTTCCCAGGTGCGGATGGCCAGGCTCCAGCCAAACCTGCCTCTTCCCTTCAAAGTGCTGAGAAAGGGAACCGAGTTCTGAACATCCAGCAGCGGATCCGAGAGCTGACGGCGGACAGTCCAGACACCAAACCAGGCAATGTGCGCCGGTCCTTCCGTTCACGGCCGCTTTCTGCCGACCTGACAAAGCTGTAAGTTACAGGAGAGTTTGGTGCTCACTTTGTATTGTTTCTTCTTGGTTCTGCATATTCACGTATTTTCCCTTTTCCAAGTTTTAAAGGAGCTTCTTGATGTTTTAGGTGTCTGTGCAGTTTATTTAAAACATTTTTACCCTGCCTTTCTCCTTAAGAAGGCCCAAGGCAGCTTACATCCATTAAAAGACAGCATTTAAAGATTCAAATACCAAAAAAAGACCAGAAAAATATCACACACAAAAAACCCCCCAGTAAACAAAAGCAATACTAAAAAGTCATTCCAAGCAGTAAAGGTACAACCACCCATTTATAAAACCCCACTCAGGCTGCCGGTCAGTCGGGAAAAGCTTGCCTGAAGAGAAGGGTCTTTTATCTGCTTGCGGAAGGGCAGCCGAGAGGGGCCAGATTTGGAGGTGAGATGCAGACGCCGCTGCCTTTTCATGCAGTCCTAGAATCGCGGAGGTGACGAGGGGCCTGCAAGGCCATCGGGTCCAAACCTTCGCTCAAGGCAGGAATCCAAATCCAAGCCGATCAGGCGGTGCCCGTTGGTAGGTCTGAGTACCAGGGAAGGCATGTGGGGCTGTCGTTGGTTCCCCCCCCCCCCCGAACCCTGGGGGATTAGCCACTGGAGGTCCTTGGAAGAGCTTTCGGACTACATTGCCCATCCTGACCCAGCCAGCATGTCCAGTGTTTGAGGAATTCTGGGAGTTGTAGTCCTGAAAGCAACTGTGAAAAGAGAGTTACGGCTTCATCCTTACAGTCCTCTGCTTGAAGGTGGAACTGGGTCCAGGCAGAATGGATTGGATCCCAAATGGATCCAGTCCAGCTCAAAGGACACTCCCCGGGACCCCACCAAACTGCCTCCAGGAATATGTGAGAGCAGGCAGCCTCACGGGGGGCGATGACGGAGGGTCGAGGTAAGCTAGCTCAGGTAAATGTCTTCAGGATGTTTTATGGGAAGGTGATGTTCCAACTTTGAGGCAGATGTTAAAATAATAACACGGGCGACCTGTGCCTCTGACGTTTAGGTAGAAGCCGATGCCTGGTGATTTGTCCTGCTCAGGTAAATCCTCTCTTATGACATGGAATCTTTGCAAACAGGTTTTCCAGCCCAGCAGCCACCGGCGAAGCCAAGCCCGAGAGACAGGCCGAGTCAAACAGGAAGCCTGCTAGCGAAACGGAGGACATTCACGAGGTGAGGCCGCCTCCCAGGCTTGGCTCTTTTTCCCAAAGGGAAGCCTATTGAGCAGAGGCCCATCTGGCTGGGCAAGATACGGGCCTTGTGTGTTTTAAGAAAGGCCTAATCCCTAAAGAGATTAGTCGGCTAATGCCTGGGCTGAAAACGACAGCGCTGAACATTCGTGTCTGTTACCTGAGTGTGGGTGGAGGGGTTTTTCAGTGGCCAGCGGCCTCCGTGGCTGAGGCGACACATGCGGGGTGAGCGTTCCTCCACCCCTTTGCTTCCTCTGGTGAGCAGCATTGGTTGGCTCTCCTCGTTATGCTGTTTGATCTCTCTCTCAACTGGCATGGGGTGTGACCTCCCAGCTGGCAGTGAGGATGCAGGAGAGAGGCAGCCTGTTTTGACCTGGGTGCGTTTCTCGGCATGTGTGCCTGGACCCATGTGGATGTGTATATTGAGAGATGAGGAAAGGCTGGGAGCTTTGTGTTTCAATAACAATAATAAAACTCCTCCACGATTTAGTTTCCTTCCATAAGGTCACCCTCTGTGTAACAGCCCTGCCCCCGGCTCTGCTTCATCCTCCCTGTGAAGAGCGGAAGCAGGTTGCGAGAGTTGTGGTGGACCCTCGGAAGCAGGACACAACTTGGGAGTGCAAAGGCAGAGGCCCCTTTGCCCTAAGTCTAAAATTGATTCTTGGGCTTGGCAAGCAGTGTTTTCTTTTCTTTTCTTTTCTTTTTTTAAACACATGCACAAACAGCAATGAATTGATATCGCAGGATGGCTCCCGAGTGCAGGAAGTGTTACGGATGTGCCAGAGGTAAAGTCTGATGTTTTTCAGTGACCGGGTTTTGCTTCCATCTGTTTCAGAAAGAGGGGCATCCCCCGTGTGAAGCAGGTTCCAGAGAAGGCCCCTCGGCTGGCAAGCCATGGAAGCCACCGCAGGTGACGAAGAGGCCCCTTGCAGGTGGGCATCCTGAGCGAGAGGGCACCCCCCCCAAAGAAGAGCAGCAGGGGGGCCGCCCGCAGCCAGGCGACGGGCCTACTTTGGCCGCGAGTCACGACGTGAAAGCGCCTTCCACGCCTCCTGCAGGAAGTGCAGGCATTAAAACGGTCAGAGCGACCATGTTTGAACACACCGTCCAAAGGCTCAGCGTGGCTGCCAGACCCCTCGGACCCGAGCTTCCGTTGCAGCCGGAGAGGGAGCTTGTTGGGAGCCAGTCGGGACCGTCTTGGGAAACAGGGGTGGAGAGAGTGCTGGATGCGAGAGAAACCTCCAGGATTGTGCCTTCCAAGCAGGCCGATGGACCAGCTTTTTCTGAACCACACAAAAAAGCCAAGCCTATAAGTGGAGACAAAATCCCACGGCCTTCTCTGCGGGACAAATGGAACGTTCCGTACGAGAAGCCCATGGCAAAGCACGTGGAGGATTCGCTCATGTACCAAAGGATCGAGCCGAGGTACGAAATTCTCCAGACGGTTGGCGAAAGGGTGCAGAGCGAGGCAGTTGCAGCCGTGCCAGGAGAGAAGGCCGTAACTCTGCGCAGCAAGACGTCCTTGAAAGAGCAGAAGAAAGCTGGAAGCGGGCACGCCGTGGGCGCCGCTTGGCCTCAGAGTCTGGATGTAAACGGGGACACGGCGAAGGAGGACGGTTTTGTTTCCCGACTGAGTAATGTGGGAGAGGGGGCAGCCAAGACCGGCGCTTCAAAGGAACTTGATGCCGCTCGTACCCAAGCGACAGAGCAGAGCAAAAATTGGGCTGGACAGCAGCAGGCCACCGTGAAAGCATCGCACTCCCCAAATAGAAACAAGGATGCCGTGGCAACGGACGACAGAGGCTCCCGGCTGCCTCTGGAAACAGGAAAAGGCAAAAGTGAGGCCGTCCTTGCGGGCAAGGCAGAAGGTCCTGAAAGGCTGAAACCGTTCCCCCGCGAGTCTTGGAGTGGGAACAGGCAGGAGAGATGGCTACGAAGGCGGAACCGCCGGTGCGAGCCAGGGGTTAGTGCCGTTTCTCCCCAGCGAACGCGGGAACCCCGCCTCCTCTCCACAGGATGGTCCCAGAGCAGAGGTTTGGCAGCAAGGACCCTAACGCAACGCACGAGGAGCCGGAATCCAGAGGGTCGGGACGAAAGGCCTCTCTGGCTGCATACGGGGTGCAAGAATCGCACGCCTCGGACGCAAACGCTGGAGGAGGTCAAATCCAGGCCCCCGATCCAGCGGGTGAGGGAAGGGTTAGGAGAAGCTTCCACCCCGTATCTTCTCCCAAAGCTTTGGATCGGTGGCGAAGGAAAACCATGCCTCACGCAGCTGCCAGCTTTGAGGAGCTGGCTCAGGAGAAGGTGAAACCCTTGAGCCGGAGGGACTCGCTCCAACTCCAGGATGGCGCCCTCGCAAGGAGAAGCGCCAGAGCCAGAGCCGACGCCGAGCCCAAGGAAGGGAGCGTCCCCTCGCCCAGCCGGCCAGGCAGCGGAACGAAGAGCCCGCTCTCTCCTTCTGACGCGAAGGCAACCTATTTTGCTCTCACGGGCCAAAGGCCGGACGAGAAGGAAAATGCCTCCAAAAAGCCATTTCAGCCTCTCAGAAACAAGCAAGCTCCCTCCCTCACAGACGAGGCGTCCGTCGCTCTTGGTTCCAGGAGATCCCAGCCTGCCCGGCCTCCACTCAGTCCAAATTTTCAGGACGTGACGCCGGGCTCTCTGGACAGGCCTCTTAGCCGGAGCCGGGGTGACCCCCCAGAACTCCCTGGGAGAGGGGCTTGGACACGCCCGCCGGTCCAGGCGAGCGCCGAGAGCAGGAGGAGGAGGCTGGAGGGTGCGGAGGAGAGAGTGACAGCGGTGGAGCCCAGGCCGCCGTCCTACCTGAGGTCTCTTCCACAAGACAGCAGGCAAGCAGGGTCCACGGACCAGAGCCACCGGGGGAGCAAAGGGCAGGCGGGAGAGCCTTCCCGATCCCGAGTTCTCGACCTGGACCTGCTGATGGCGGAATATCAGGAGGGCTCCAAGACGGTCGCCCTGGCTCCGGAGAAAGGAGAGGGGCCTCGTCCCCCTCGGGAGAGCGGCTGGTTTCCCTGGGAGCAGCAGCCGGCGCCTCCGCCTCCCTGGAGTCCCGCCGAGAGAGGTGGCCTGAGAGAGGCCCCCCGCGTCGGAGCGTTCCTCGGGCCTCGGCCGCCAGGGTGGCTCCCTGGCCGAATCCTGCCCTCTCAAGGAGGGGGAGAGGTGGCCGGCCGGCTACGGCCGTGGGTCGAGTCCCGTGAAGGCCAGAGAGACCAAGTTCATCCCTCTGCACTGGGGGCGGCTGATGGCAGAGATACCAAAGGGTTCACCCACAGATCACGTTGGCACGAGGAAAAAAACCTTCATTCTGGACGAGGAGCCGGCGGAGGGCCTGAGGCTGTGGCCCCAGAGCGCATGGGGCGCCGGTCACAGCACGCAGGCTCCGGGCCCTGTGGGTGTGGCAATGGAGCCAGTGGTGAGGCCCTCCTCCTCCTCCTCCGCCGCCCTCCTCTCCAGTCTCTGCCGGGGGGCCCTTGCTGAAGGGGGCGAGCCCAAAGCCACCGGCGGGAGGGTATTCGGAGGAGAGCTGGCACCTGAACCCCCCTGTGAGCGGTGTGAACACGAGGAGGGCGGGGAGTTCTCTCGAGAAAGATCCTTCCGTCATCCAGAGCGGGGCCGAAACTTCGCCCAGCACAGCCCCCGGCCTGTCCGGTGCCCTGGCGGATCTGAAGCGTTCCTCCTCAGGCAAGGTTCACCAGGCCAGAGCGAAGGGTGGCCTCCCTTTTGGACTCCCCGCCAGGGAGTGGCAGACGGAAGAGGGCAGAGCGGCCCCAAGCCTCCCCCTGGAAAGCGGCCCCAGCCAGACGACGCCCCGACGGAGCACTTCGCCCTGTGAGCCATTCGGCTCCAGAGGGAGCAAGGTACCGACGCTGCTAGGCTTTGCAGGGAGCCTTGGTCTTGTTCAGGATGAAACCGAAGGGAAGGCGAGAAGGAGGGGCACCCCTCGGAAGCTGGGTTGTCACTTGTGCCTCCAGAGCCCGGAGCAGTTGGCTTGGGGGGTGAGGGTGGGCTATGACTCCCAGAATCCCCCGGCCGGCTTGGCCGGTGGCAAAGCCCTCGAGAGGACCGTGCTAGCTGTCCGTGTCCCGTGCCTGTGCCAGGGCAGCCGTCCGCAGAAGGGCGGCTCCTGCCAGTTTATCACAATTCTGACTAGCAGGATTTGGTTTGTGTCCCGGAGATGAGACTCGAGATGGCTTGCAAATAGGATAGCACCAATTCCATTTAAGGGGGGAAAAATACAAGAAATTAGTGAAAGCCTTGGCAGATTTTGGAGAATGTCATGGAAAATGCCCTGGTGAAAGGAGAACCCTGCACCCTCTTCTCTGCCAGGCCTGGCCCGTGTTTCCAGAGGCCGACCTGCACTGAAGAAAAGTCTCCCCCGGGGAGTTGCATGGCAGCAGGACTCCAGCCGGAAGGGCTGTCTCTGCCAGGCCAAGTGTAAAAATGTTGCCCGCCTGGTTGTCCCACGGGTGGGTGGGTGTATTGTGTGTGTGTGTGTGGGGGGATTCCTTGAAGGTGGTTTCCCTTGACCTCCGGGTCTCTTTCTCAGCAGGACCAGGAAGACGAACAGGCCATCCAGGGCCGGGACGGATCGGGCCCGAGAGGTTCTCCCTCCCTCCCTCTCCAGCGCAGGAGTCGCAGTCTTTACAAAGAGCGAAGAACAGGCCGTGCAACAGCGGTAGGTTCTCCTCTTACTCAGTCGTCTCTGGTCCACGGTGCGAATGCCGTGTGAGCCAAAAGAGCACCCGTGCGCTCTCGGGGACAGGCAGATGGGCGGGCCCGGTTCCAGCGGCAGACATGTTTTTTCTGAGTCGCACTCTTCCGATGGGGTCCACTTCTTGGTTTTGGTGTGTCTGGGATGTGCCTCCCTCTGCAGAGCAGGCCTGCCCCCCCACCCCCCCCACCCCCCCCGGCCAGGGAAGGAGGAGATCCTGAGGTCAGCCAAGCCTCCCCTTCTGCTCCTGGGGAGACCAAAGGGTCAGCGGCACCTGGCAGAGAATTAGGGCTGCTCCCAGAGGGGGCAGGTCTGGGCTAATGGGGTCTCCCTGCACTTGCTTCTCGGAGGGATCGGGCCTCCTCTTGTGTGATGGCAGGCCCCGCGGATGTCTCTGCAGTCCCTGTAGAGGAAAGAGGAAGCAGGCCGGGGCAGGAGACGGGAGGAGTGCAGACGGGAAAGGGCCCCTCTAGACATGGGAAGCGGTGTGCGTACATGCGGTCTCTGGCCGCTGCTGGTCCCACAGGGCACCCGGCTGGGGGGGGCATTCGGGCATCGCGGCCATGGAGGAAGCCCCTCCCCAGTCAGGTCCCGATTGCGGAAGGTCTCTCTGTCTGCGGAAGGAGTCTTGGAGGTGTTTCGGACCCCGGCTCGGCGTGCGGGTGCACTTGGAACAGGGTTTGCCTTTGCAGAGCCGTCAGGGGGCCCTGAGCGGGTACCCCTGGGAGAGGGTGTCTTGGCATGTAGCCTCCAGCCATGGCAGGTGAGGGCTTCCAGCCCCACTGGCTGATGGCCACGCTGGTGGTGGCTGGGGAGAGGGGTGGCTTCTGGGACCAGAGGAGCCAGCCACAGGGAGAGCGGCCACCCTAGAGCCCCTCTTGCCTTCCCTTCCGGTTGCATCTTGCTGGGCACGATCCGGGTGCTTGTCTGTGATTGCAGGCAGCTCATGACCGGACCCGGGGGAGAGACAGGCTCCGCACTTGAAGAGGAGGAGTGAGGCGATGCCCATTGGAGCTCTGAGTTGCTCTCCATTTGCCTGCCATAGGGCTCCCCCCCCCCCATAAGGCCCCATAGAGACCCACTTTGGAAGGCCAGGAGCTCTTGCAGAGTGGGGCTGCTTCTGCCTCTTGCGCGTCTTCAGTGAGAGCCAAATGCGAGGGGGGGGTGTCCTTGCCCACCGGCCGCATCCTTGCTCCACCTGGTGTCCTGTCAGCTGTTCAGTCTGCCTCCCTCCCAAAGTTTCCTGTAGGGCCTGCATCACTCCAGATTGCCTCTGCGTTTGGCTGCTTAAAAGACCCCCCCCCCCCGTACTTTTAAAACAAGGGGCTGAATCCCAGCCTTGAAATGCTGCCCTCTCCTTAGCTGGGGGCGTGAGGGTGACGAGAGGATGGTTCTGTGTGTCTGTGAGTTTGCTGGAAATGGCAGTACTGAGGAAGGGCGTGTGGGAGGATTTTTAAAAATATATCTTCCAAAAAGGAACAGAAACAGGGGCAGCAGAACTTGGGGGAGGGTGAGTCTCTGTGTGTGTGTCAGGCTACGGAGAGCACGCGCAGCAGAACGCTCTTGGCTGTCCCTCTGAGCCGCCGGGTCTCTGCCCTCAGCAGGCTTCCCGGCGGCTGGAGTTGGAGAGGTGAGTGGCCATTTGGTTTGTGAAACGAGAAGTGCCAGCCCTGGGAAAGTCCAGGGGTGCTGCCCTCGATCCACCTGTTCACCCCCACAAGACTACGTAGGCCTGGGGAATCCGTGGGAGAGTGGAGTCTGCCCGCGTCCAGCGTCTCCTCTGCCCCTTGGATTTAACCCAGCATCCCTCCCAGTGTGTCTTTGCTTGGCATCCTAGCGATCAGCACTCGCAGGGGCCTCTGTGTCCGTCCCCCCCCAGGAGGTTTTAGGAATTGTTTTCATGTCCTCCCCCAATCACAAATTCCCATTGTTTGAGAAGTTCTTGAGAAGCAAGACCCTCTTCTTTTCTCTCCCCTCCCTGGACAGGACAGCCGTGGCATCATGGCGGAGGAGGGGGAAGAGGGGGATCAGGCAGCTGCTGATAAATAATTTGTTGGGTTTGCTGCTGTCTCAGTGGCTCCTGGTTGCCAGCCCTCTCTCCTTGCAATCCTCCCAGGATGGCAGGCGCTCGCGGGCTGCAGGAGGGTTTTATCCCCTATTTAATTCAAAAAGCATTTTTATGCTAAGCCTCTTCCCCCCCCCCCCGCCTCCCACCTTCCCGCTGCTGCTATGGTCCAAGGCTGGAGGGGAAATGAGGTCAGCCAGCCCCCCAGGCTAGGGCTGTGCTGCTGCTGCTGCGGTGGTGGTGAGCAGGAGAGGCAGCCTGTAGGATCCGCTTAAGGGTGCCCTTTTTGGAAACCTTTGGACTGCAGGAGACCTGGCAACTCCTCCTCACAGCTGGTGGGAACGGGCAGCCCTTTTGGTCCCCCGGCCAGCAGAGGGGGGGGGGCGGACAGTCACCTGATCTTGGTGGCTCAGGGGTGGCTCCCACATCGGCAGCCCCCCAGCCACGGTTAAACGGCTGCCTGCCGCGGAGTCCCTCCTTCCTTTGAGCCGGAGAGTTTCCGGCATGGTCCGTGTGCTCCAGGGTTCGCCCGGTGGGCCTTCTGGCTTGGCACTAAAGGATGGGACCCGCGGCCGTGCCACCCGGGACTGACTCTTGACGTCTTTCCCATCTTCCTCGGGAGAATGGAGTACTACCTGTGCCCAAACCTGTTGAAGTCCTTCCAAGCTCTGTGGGTGAGTAGAGATCATTTGTTTCTGTTTGACAGACGCGCACGTGCGTGCACACACACGCACACACACACATCCCAGCGATTCTTTGTGACTTTGACCCTAACCCTAACTTTCCCTAGTTTTCTTCCTTGTGGCACTTTGGGGGTGTGACTGGGTCTCTGCACCCGCTTCTCACAGTGCAACTGAAGTGTCAGGGGGTGACATCGCCAGAAGGGTCATTTGAGGGGTGTGTGTGTGTGGGGGGTGTGTGTGGGTGTCTCTCCACTTCGTGCCCAGTATAATTCTTCAGGGTGGCTCCGGCGGCTTCTGCTTGCAAGCGGGAGCAGGGGTGGGCAGATTCCGCCCTTCCCTCCCCGTATTGGCTAGTCTTCCCACCACAGCCTGGGATGACTGGTAGGTGCTCCTGTGGGGCAGGTGAGGGGGGGCTTGCTCTCAGAGTGGGGCTTGGCCCGGTGGAGGGCTGGGGCTGGGGGGCCTGGCGACCTCGTGGCCCTTGGAGACCTCGTCCTAAAGGACCACCTGATGCCAGGCAGGAGCTCTGGGACCCTTGGAAGTCCCCACCCCAGAGACTTGGTGCTGGCAACATCTCTCGCCTGAGAACCAAGCCTTGCTGGTGGCCTTCCCCCGAGGGCTGGGAGCAGGGAGGCATTTTCCTTTTGGAAACCAAGCAGGGCCCTCTCACTCGTCTCCTCCACGGAGAGGCCAAACGCTTCCTGTTTGTCAGGTTCCACCGAAGGCTGGGGGGGGGGGGGGTGGTAGCCCCATCTGCTGTGCTGAGAGGCCAGCTCGCACCGGCCCCTGGCGGGTCTCCCGGTGCTCCCCTCTGGGGCCGGCTCTCCTGGCAGGGTGCAAGGCTCTGCCGGGGGCCTAGCCACACTTAGCTTCTCCTTTCCCGAAGAGTTGGCAGGAAACTCCGAGGCCGCCGAGGGCTCCCCTCCAGCCTCCCCTCTGAAGCCCTGGTGACTGTCAGCTGGCCAGCCTGCAGGGAGAGCCCCCCCCCCCCGGCTTGTGTTCGTGGAACATCCCACCCCCCTTTCAGGGTAAAGACCTGGGGTGGAAATGCTGTAAATAATTCAGAAAGAAAGGAGCTCCCTGCTCGTTCTTTCAGAGCCCCTTTTGGTCTCAGAAGCTCCTCTGCAGGCCGTCCCCTAAACGGGTGAGGGGAGGACTCACACCCGTGGCACAGCCACACAGGGGGCCCACGTGAGGGCTTTGCTGCCAAAGAAGCCTCACCAAAGTCAGCCTTTGTTTTTGCATAGCTCTGGTTACAAGCTCGTTTCCAAGGAGCCCGGCCTGCGAAACCTTCCGGCTGCCTGGTTTTCCCCCCCCTCCCTCTCCAGTGCTCATTAGTTGCTCCGTTCTGACGCTGCAGAAGTCATTTGCCTTTTTGAGGTTTGGGAGGACAGTGCCTCCCAGGAAAGGCCCTTTCCACCTTCCCTCTGAAGTTTCCTGGTGCGGAGGGAGACTCTCCCTAGGGAGTCTTCCGAAGACGTGCCCTGTTACTCTTGGCCGCCTTCTTCTGTGCTTCCTTTGGGAGAGGGAGGCATTGCACCAGCCCAGGAGCTGTTCCTGGCTGGCAAACGGCATCCCTGTGGAAACTCTGGTGTGTGCAAGTGTTCTTACACAAACAAACAAACAAACAAACAAACAAAGGAAAGAAGTAGGAAGGCAGAATACATCTAGGACAGGTGGTCTTTTCTTGAGCCCCGCAGCTTGATGCGGATCCTCCTTTCTTAGGGTCTGCCGGGTGGGCGGGCAGGAGACCCACCCGAGAGGATCCGGCGTCCTTCTGGACCCGTGTCTTCCTGTTCCTGCGTCGTGGTTGGAGAGTGGAAAGGGGTTGTACTTTTGGGGCTCCGGCTGTAAAAGTTCTCCCAGCAAGATGGATTCCCGGCATTGTGGCTCTCAGACAGCGGGCTGGCATTTTCCACTGAATCTCAGCAGTTCCTGTCGAAAGTGGCTTCGTGACGTGGCCACAGGAGGGCACCCTGACAAAGCGGTGGCTCCCCGCGCTCTGCAAGGGGGTGGGACGTGGGCCAACCCCTGTGTTTTTTGCTGCAGGAGGGCAGGGCAGTCTCTCAGGAGCACGGAAGGCGTGTGTTTGCGAGGGGACCGGGGAGCGCCGGGTGGGTGGGGGAGGTCGCCTTGTGCTTGCCTGCCAGACCCTGAACGGCTTCTTCCCTGTTGCTGTCCTTTGGGATAAACCTGGTTCGAGAGGCTGGTTGTGAAGAACCAAGCAGTTTCTAGTCTAGAAAGTCCCTTCAGGCAGGAAGCTGGCCTGGCGTCCTTTTCAGGGCTTAATCCCAAGGCCTTGACCTGTTTCACGGCTTATGTTTCGTGGCCTCACATGACTGAGTAAGTGCAGCCCTAGAAAAGAGAGTGAGATTCACCATGGAGTCTCTCCAACTGTCCTTGGTCCTCCTGTGCAGCATCCCGGACCTCAGCCAGGGCAAATGAGGTGTCCAGCTGCGGATCCAGACCCCGGGGCCGGGGAAAGGTTCTTGACCCCTGTGAGCTGGCATTGGGGTCACTCTCCCCCTCTGGGAAGCCGTGGGGGGGGGTCCTCAAGAACCCTCTGGGTGTCTGCTACTCCTTAATCTTGTTTTACTTCTGTCATGTGGGAGGGAAGAAGACTCAGCCCCCTTTCTCCATGCCGCCTGTGGCCTTCCTTCCACCCCCTCTCATGCCCCCCCTCCGCTCTGGATTTCCCCCTCCCTGCCCCCTCGGTGGGGAAATCTCCAGGAGATCCTTTGCCTGGAATTCAGAAATGCTGCTGTGAATGTGGAGCCTCTGTTTCTCAGCGGAGGGGTGCGGGGCGTGTGTATGGGGCTACTCAACGGAGGGCCACTTCCTGGAGAAGTGAGGGGTTGGTATGACTGTGGAGGACACCCCCTCGAGGACTGGACTCTGATCTGCATGCACTCCCCAGAACGGGAAAGAGACCTGAGGGATTTTTTACTATGCTGACTGGAGGATCCTAGGTTTTGTAGTCCAGGAAAGTGGCTTTTCTGAGCTGAAGGTGGAGGGGCCGGGCTTGGCTGGTACCTTTCTTCCCCAATGGCCCGCTGTGTTTGGCTTCTGCTGGCCCCATTATCCCTGTTCCCCTTGTTCAGCCAGACGTCCTTCATGGCACCTGAGATATTTATAATTTCAAGGCAGCTGCTGGTGGGTTTGTTTTCTCAATTTCTTCCTCTTGTTGTTAAACTCCAGTGAGTCACTGCCATGCATACGTGTGTGTGTGTCTGTGTGTATAAATACGGATGAGGCGTTAGGGCCATGAAGCCCAGTGGTGTGTGATGACTCATGTGTATCCTTGGCTTGAGTAAAACCTGAGAAGGTGCCTGCTTGCTCTGGTGGATCCTGTCAGAAGCCCCACTGCACAGCGGTGAGCAGGGAGAGGGAGCAGAAGGGGCTGGCCAGCCATCTTTCGATGAGTGGCTGCCTCCCACTGCAGATGACGTCACTCCTGCTGTGCAGTCAGAGCTGTGCAGCAGGATACCTGCCATGGCACCTTGTTCCCCCCTTCAGGGATCCCCCAAATTGCCCAGCTGTCACGGTGGCTCCTCCCAGGGTCTCCCCCCCTTGCTCAGGTCCTCTGGAGCAGGCAGGAAACTTGGAGTTGGACTTGTCTCTCAGGCCTGGTGCAACCAAGGCGGTGTCTGGTTTATAGCCATCTGGGGAAAGGGAGGTGCTGGCGTTGGAGGTGGGGTGAGCCTCTTGAGGCATCCAGAGGATGATCCGCTGGAAGAAGGTGAGCAGTGGGACCCAGCAAACAGGGTGCCCCCCCACCCCATAATTTGTGTTCTGGGAGAAAAACAGGCTGGCGTGTTTTGCAGGTTGGCACCCGGGTTAAGTGCAATAGTTCCCAGACACACAGGGATCACCAAGACGTGACTTTTAAAATTAAAAAGTATCTCCATGTTGTGAAGCTAGTTTGTATCCATCCTTTTGTCACAAAGTTGTCTGTTTTCTGTTTGTTTTGTCAAGATCGGTGGATAAAGGGAGAGTGTTTCCCTCTCCTGCCACCCCCAGCGCCTCCCCCCCCCGGGGGAAATTGAAGGTGGTGCTTGTAAAACAATCCCATGGTGTGGCCTTTGTGGTGTGGTGCACAACCTCATTCTCTTTGCATCCAGAATTGTGGGTGTTCAGGATATGGAGCTCACAGACGTTTCCTGCCTGCATGTTTTGGCTTTCCTGGGAAAGGAAGGCTGACCGAAGGGCGGGGGGGGGGGAGAGGGCTCTTATAAAAACAGAAGTGAAGAACTGGGTGAATCCCTCGTGCTTTAGTGAGGAAGGCTAGCGTTTCTTTGGGCCAAAGACAGGCGGCTTGCTGTGGGCGGGGGCAGACAGAAGGAGCCCACTAGCTCTGGCTGGAGGCATCCCACCGCCCCGTCTTCCTGGGCTGGGGTTGACGTGGTTTTGTGCAAAGTAGTCTTTGCTGCTTAGCCTGTCTGAATGGGAGGCTGGAGCCGCGCAGCAGAGGCTGCACGAAGCAGCCCTTGGGGAAACACCTGCTTGGTGAGGAGACGGATCCTCTGATGGAGGATGGTCCCCAGGGTGGTGGTGGTGCATGGTCAGAGGTGGCAGGAGAGGAGCGCGCGCACACACACACCCTCCCCGGGGGAAGACCCCAGGCTGTATAGCAGTGGTCCTGATGTTGCCCTGATGGGCTGGGGATGGCTGATGAGAATCAGAGCCCACCAATGTCCCGGGTCCATGCCTTTCTCCACAGCCCCCCCCCCCGCTGCCTCAGCGACCCAGCAGCCTGAGGATCTCCATCGTCTGGTCTCCCCCCCCCCCCCCAGGGGCGGGGGCTGAGAGGCACCAACCCACCCTACCCCCACAAGGCCTTTGGGCGCTGTGGACTGGCAGGCTTGTTCAGGGGCTTTGGCCACAACTTCAGTGGAGCAAAAAGGCTCTTGGTTTAACGATTAACCAGCCTCGTTCTCCCCTTTCCGTTTACTCAAGGGAGGCCAGTCCGGCGAAGTCCTTGAGCCTCTCCGGCCCTTCACCCTTTCTGGCTCTTTTGGATCCGCTTCTGGGCTTGTTTTGAGCAGATTCCACAGCCGAATGGCTGGAGCTGGTGTTTCTCAAAGTCCTCTTCAGAGAGAGGCTTCCCCCCCACACGCACACTTTAGTGTGACTGCTTAGGTGAGGAGAGGGAGGCAGCTGGAGGCCTTTCGGTGTCGGTTCCCTTGAGAGGGAAAGTCCTTGGTTTGTTCTGTTTAGGAAAAGATGAGCGGGATGGGGCCCTGCATCAAAGGTACACAAAGACAGGGTGTTTATTTTATTAATTAATTGAAATATTTTAAATATTTTTACCCTGCCTTTCTCCTTAAAAAGGACTCAAGGCAGCTGTTTGCTGATACCAGAAAAGGAAAGAGGTTGGGATCCCTTTGATTTTTGTTGAAATCCCTGCTTTTCCACACTTAGTGTTGCAGTCACTGAAAATGCCTGCATTTGAAACATCCTGCACAATTGAGCAGTCTTTGTAGGGAAAGGTGCATGAAAATGGTGACATGTGTTTAAAGGTGAAAAGTGCCAGAGAAACGGCCACCACCCATCGCTGGTGGGGGCGATGAGAGAAAGCAGGAAGGCCGTGGCCAGCTCAGGGCAGCCTGTTCTTCTCTGGGGCTCAGTGGACGGGCGGGAGAAGGAGGGTTCCTGGACGGGAGGGGCCCCTTGGAGGCCCCCCTGTTTTGACTCTTCCCTCTGCGGTTTCCTGCTTGCTTTCTCCTGCTTTGGCTGACGCCGTGCAGAGACCCCAATGGGCGCCCTGGGAGCTCCCCGGGTGGACCCAGGGCGGAGGACAGACTGTAAGCGAGGCCCTTTTCACAGGGGCGGCGGAACTGTGTCTGGCTCGCGCCGGGCGGCGGCTTCAAGGGAACAGCCTTGCAGGACGTCCCTTCTGCAGTACGATGGGAGAGGTCACGTCCAGTCATATATGTATATACTCAGCCTCCGTTTAAGGCAGCAGGATAAGCAGGAAAACATGGGGGGCGGGGGGGGGGCGGCATGTGCTGCTCTTGACACAGGAAGAGGCAGAGGCCTCCGCACCACCTGTTTGGCTCCGGATGATGACGCTCGGCCCGAGCCCCTGACTAAATTTAAACGGCCTCAGGCAAAACCAGCTGCTTCCTGTGACGTCACCTTTCGAAGGAACATGAACCGAGAGCCTGGAGGAATGCGCAGCCGTTGTGGCCTTACAAGGGAAACGCCGAGGAGGAAGGCTTCAGTCTCCCTGATTTCTGAACTGTGGGCACGGTTGCCTCGGCTCGTTACTTCAGGAAGAAACCAACCGAGAAGCCTCGCAGCCTGCCAGGGGAAGACACTTCTCCCCTCTGGTTTGCTGGGCATGTGCCAGACAGAAAGAAACAGGCAAAGGCACCCCCTCCACCCCACCCACCCTCCCCGTGCCTTCTGAGCAACGAGTGGCTGCCCACGTCTCTTGCCGCGGCCTCAGTGAGGGAAGCCCATTTTGGACACCGGCTTCTCTTGCCATGGAGGCTGGCGAGAGCTGGCACGCAGGGCACCTCCCTCCAGCCCCTCTCTGCCAGTTTCTGCTTTGAAGTGCGGCCCCTGCCCCCCAGAATACTCCCCAGAAAGGGCAAAGGGGTGTGTGTGTGAAGGGCTCCTTCTCCATGCATTGTCCTGACCACTTCAGAGAGGCTACCCCTTTCCAGGGATGCTGTATTTCTTTATTAGCCGCGTTCCTGTCCTGGCGTTCCTCTGGTGAGCTGAAGGTGGTAGACACGCCTCTCCTCCCCACCCTGCGGCAGCCTCCAAACAGCAGCCCTGGGAGGTAGGCCAGGCCGAGAGCGAGAGCGAGAGCGAGCAATAACAATGGCCCAGAGAGATTTCGGACTTAGTGGAGCACATTGATTCCAGCCTCCGGGGTCTGATGGGCGCTCAGCCTCTCTTGGCATCATCCTTGGCTTAGCCTTGACCAGCTACTTGTCCACACAGGTGTTTGGGAGCAGAGCGTTTCACATCCTCCCAGGCACTCCTTTTCAGAAGCTGGAGGCAAATCTGGTTAGAGCTCGGAGGGAAATTTGGGGTGTGGGCGGGAGATCCCTGCCGAGCCAGAAAAAGAGGGGAAAAGTGCGCCCAGCAGAGACGCCAGGAGGCTGCAAGGCTTTGGTGAGAGGGGGGTGGGTGGGTGGAATCCCAGGGCCACGGAGGGAGGCACTTCTCTCCCCCCCCCCCCCGGCTGCTGGCCGGCCAGCTGGGCTAGCGCTGCCTGAGAGGGCATCCCTTCCCAGCGGGGGCTTCTCTGGAGGGGTTTGAGGCGAGGGTGGAGCAGGGCCACGTGCTGCCCTGTGACGGCATCCTCCATGCAAGCGGTGAATCATTCCGATGGAGGGGGCGGATCGGCTCCGCGCTGCCTGCCCAGTCGTGAGGCAGATGCTGTTCCCTCGGTTGCCATGGCGACCCCCCGTGCAGACCCAGCCTCTTCCTGGGAAGGAAGGCGGCTCTGGCGAGGGCTTCACCTGGTGCCTGCAGAGGAGAGAGAGAGAGAGAGAGGAGAGAGGGAGAGAGGGGGGGGGGGGACCAGGCTGGGGTGGGGTGGGGGCTGAGCCCCATGGGGGCACTCGGGGACCCAACCTGAGGATGCCGCCTCCCCACCTTAGGAAGCCCAGGTGAGCTGGCGGCCGTGGGCAGTCCCTGGTGGCAACGGGAAGGGGACAGCCGATGCCGCCCTGAGGAGAGCCAAGCTTCCTGCGGCCTCTCCTGAAAGGGCCCTGTGATCCCTCCCTCCCTCCCTCCGGCCAAGCTCCCCCCCCCCCCCCCGCCTGCCCGCCCTCCCTCCCTCCCTTCCCAGGCAGAGAGCCATTCAGAAGAAGGTTGCCCGGCGGCAGCAGCAGCTCTGAGTCAACCGCAGGCTGGCTCTTGGTGGAGTTTTCCCCTCCTCCTCCTCCTCCTCTTGTCTTACTCCCGGGAAAGCGCAGGCTCCTTCCTTTGGGATGGGGCGTCTCCAGAAAGGATGGGGCTGCCGGTTCAAAGTGGCCCATGACGGAGGGCTGGTGTGACGGCGCCCACCCCCTTGGGAGGGTTACGTGTCCCTTGAGGGGGGTGAGTGGCCCACCCCGCGGCAGATGGGATATAGGAGGGCTTCGGGAGCCCGGACGCCTGCACTGCTCCACCGAAGTCCCCCGGGCCAGGAGGAGGAGGAGGAAGAAGAGGAGGAGGAGGAGGGGGAGGAGGCAGCCACTGGCCCCGAGAGGCTCTTTCCCTGCCGGCGGAAATGATGGACCCGGCCGCGGAGAAGGACTTGGCCTGGCGATGAGAGGAGAAGAGAAGCGAAGAGCTGGCCGTCTCCCTCGGGAAGCCCTCCTACGGATTTGATAGACCTCTCCCTTTGGTGCGCCAGCCATAGACGTAGACATGTGTGTGTTTAGAGGGTGCCTTTGGCTAGCTGAAGAAGCTGCAAGAGGGGAAGAAGAAAACCCTTGATCAGCGACCACGGGGACAACTTGGGGACGTGCCGTCTCCGTCTCCCCCTCACCCCCACCCCACTGCTTTGGCTTCGGTTCCTGGCCTTGGTGCGCCGGAGCGTGGCCAAAGTGCCCAAGCCTCCCGGGGGCTCCAGGCACCAGCTCTGACTCCGGCGGAGGTCTGTGGGGGACCGAGAGCCATGGAGTACCTCGGAGATAAGCTGACGGTGGCCCAGGCCCACATGTCTCAGTGGGTGGGCTCCTTTCGGCGGTCCTTGCAAGAGGCCTTGAGTTTGGTGACCACGGCCGTGGCCCACGACCGGGCGCCAGGGGAGGGGGCGAGCCGAGCCCCCCTGAAGCGCACCTCTTCCTTCAGGCACTTCGCCTCCCGCAGCAGGGAGTCCTTTCGGAGGTTCTCCGTCCGCAGCCACCACAGGCTTTCCTCGCTGAGGAGAAGGCAGGCCAGCTCAGAGCAGCCTCACCTCGTAAGTGACCCCCCCCCGTTTCCTATCTGCTTGCCCCCCAACCCCCCAACCCCAGGCTCAACCGAGCAAGGACGCCCATTTCTCACGGGAGGGATTGGGGAGGACCGGTGTGTGTGTGTGTGTGTGTGTTTATGTGTGGGGTGTCCAGTGGCGCTGGTCCATGGGGAAGGGCCTCTGGGGTGCAGGTGGCCGGCGCAGACATGGGCAGAGCTCTCTTCTGGGCAGCTGCACCCCGGGGTGGTCTTTTCCTTTCTCTGCCAGGACGTTGCTCCATCTCAGGCCTCTTGAGGTTGGCCTATCCTCCTCCTCCTCCGGGGTGGGTGGGGGTGGGGGCTCCTGCACAACCCGTCTGCCCTGCCCACCCGGCCAGAAGCCAAGCCCATGATCCACAGGAAACAGAAGGATTCGCTTTGACACCCGCTGCCAGTCTCTGCTCTCCATGAAACCTCGGCACAGGGGAGCTTCCCGGGGGGGGGGGAGAGAGGGGGGCCTGGAGATCACATCTTTCTCAGCAGAGGATCCTGTTTGGCCTGATCCTCCCAGCCAGACCTGAGTCGCCAACCCCTCCACGGTGGATTTCGGCTTGATGCGATCCCCCGTCTCCCTGAGCAGGGAGAGTTAAACCCCAACCCTCCTCCACCCCCTTGGCCCAACCTGTTCTTTGTTTGCTCTTTGGCTGGGTCGCCCAGAGCGGCTGAAATAAGGCAGGCCCAAGCAGGTCGGTCCTGGCGAGGAAGACGGTTGGCAGCGGGTGGTGGGGTGCGGACAGGGCGGGGTGTCCGTCCGCACCAAGTGGGGAGATTAAGCACGGGCCAGAAGGAAGCCAGGCTAAAAGAATGGGTTGTGGCTGGAAACCCGGCGGGCCTGCGAAGGCCTGTGTGTTGCCTTCTCCATGGGCTTCGACGGGGAACGGTTCGCGCCACAGAGGAGCCAGAATCACTCGCTTCCAGGCCTCCACCCTGGCTGAGGGGGGAGCTGTGTGCCATGTTTTGATTCACTCCTGCAAATATTTGCCCACAAGCAGGACTTTGACCCGTCGGGGAGGTTAGCGCACGGTCCCTAAGCTCCACCGGCACCCAGGAAGTGGCCTGGCGGAGCTTCTCAGCTCATGGGCTTGGAGGAGGTCTCTGTAGTCCAAGCTGCCCTGAGTTTACAGATTTACCAGAGAGCCTGGAAGAGATCTCTTTTTGTTTGTTTGTTTGTTTGTTTTACTCCAACTCCCAGAATCCCCAGCCAGTGCCTGTACTTTGTAGTCCAAAATGGCAATTCCCTGCCCAGCAGACTCACTGGCGTGGTGGGAGTGGGTGGGGTCGGCCGGGTCTCTCTTTGACCGATTCCTTGGCCAAGCTCTAGCCGGGCTTGTCTGTTTGCCTATTGATCCCAGGCTGGGAGATGCTTGGAAGTAAGATCAGATGTTAGGTTTCACTCGTCGCCACACCTTTTCTTCCAGCCTAAGAACCTCTCAGATGCTTTTAAGCGTTGGCTTGCTAGTCTGCTGAGAGAGGTGGGATCCATTCGTTTTCTCTAATGGGAGAAATGTGGGCCTCCTGGAGGAACCTTTACGCATGTTAGAAGGAGCTTCTTCCCAGCCTGCAGGCCTCCAAATGCCGTGGGTTTATCTCTGCTCCTTCACAGCAGGAAATGTCCTTGGACCGGTGGCCGCCTGGGCGCCAGTGAAGGGAGAGCCTCTCTCAGAGTTTAGAGCCCAGCGCCTGGCGAGTCCGGGCACGGGCCGCTCTCCGGTCAGCTTTGCCCTGGCGCTCCTCTCTCGCTGGAGCATGGCTGGCCTGGGTTCTCCTTGTGCAGGCGTCGGCCGGGTGGGCTCTTATTTTGACCCCCAAAAGGCGGCCTGAGGCCTAGCAAGAGTGTGGACACAAGATGGCGCTGGGTGGGTGGGGGAATCCTGTAGCCACACCGTTCTCAAGGTGGCTCTAGTGCCCACGTAGGCGGGAGCCTTAGGCGGTCTTGGGGAGACCCTTTGCTGAAGCAGGGCTTCGTAATTGGGGAAAGGTTGCCTTTTTTTAGCCGGCATCCCCGAAACGCTCCTCTGGCCTCACAGCATGGCCACTAGCCATGTGGGTGCTTCCGGAGGGGCCCTGGGGTTCATGGCCATGGCTCTCATCCGTGTGTTCTCCTTGTGTGCCGGAGGGGCTGCTACCTGCCCTTAGGAGGGCTTTGGCGCAGGCTTGACCAAACCAGGAAGCACAAGACGCTGCAGCCAGCCAGGGCTTGGAAGGCGCCCGAAAGGGCTGGGCCTGCAGAACGTCTTCCTTCCCTCGCTGGACGCCCCGGCCGTGGGAGGGGAACGCCTCTCCGGGCCTCCTGGTTCAGGTGGCTCTTCTGGTTGCGTAGCAACTGTGGAGCTGTGGCAGCTGGCATGATTCGCGGCAGGAGTGTCAGGCTGCACGGCACAAGAGTAGGTGGGATGTGGAGCGACGTGCAGCAGAGAGATGCTGTGTTCACAGTCCTCAGGCTGCTGAGAGAGGCAGATCCGGAAAAGGGAAGCCAAAGGGCACCCCTCGGGGTCCGGTGGTGGCCCACAGGGAGAGGCCCCTGTAGCCCCCTGGCTGCTGCCCCTCAGAGGGTTGCTCTGCAGCCGGATCCCCAGCCCTTCTGCCTTCTCTGCACGCCGGCGTGGCTTCCCCTTGTGTTGGCCGTCGATTTACCAGTGCCCTTTATTCCTGCCTGATTTCCTCCCACAAGCAGAAAGCAGAAAGCAGAGCGCCACCTGGGCTTTCTCCCCTGGTCTTCTCTCAACAGCCTTGCAAGGGAGGTCAGGCCGAGAAGGGGCGACGGTCAGGGAGTGTTGTGGCTGGGGTAGGGTGGCCACCTGGAGTTGGGCTCCTGCAGCGCTACTCCAGGAACCAGACCCCCCCCCACACACACGTCAGCCACCAGACCCTAGCGGTTTCCCCCTGCTTCTCTTGGGGGTGGGAGGTGAGTGACCGATGGGCCACCTCCCTTTCCCCTCCTCCCAAAGAGTGTTCAGGGCATATGGGAAGATGGGCACCTGGGCCAGCATCCTGCCCGGTTCTAGGAGCTGCTGCCACAAGTCTTACTCCAGAACTTCAACCCAAAATAGTGCCATTAAGATCTCCTTAACAGAAGGGGCTTGGCAGCCCTGCATCGCAGAATCCTAGCACAGTCTAACTAGAAGGGACCCCCAAGGGCCATTGAGGCCCCCCCATATGCACGCACGCACACATCAATGCAGGAAACGCACAATTGAGTGGCCATCCTGCCTTTATTTCGACACCTCTGAGGAAGTGCTTGCTGTCATCGGAAGGGGCCGTCTGCCTATCCATCCATCCATCCGTCCGTCCTTCCCCGACAGGAGCCAGCTAACGAGGCTGATGAGAGAGAGCTCGCCAGGTCCCTTTGCAAGGGCCAAGGAGGGTCCCCCCCCCCCAGTCAGTCAGTCAGAAAGGAACTCTTTGCAAGAGCTGTTGGCTGTTTGCAGAGCGGGAGGGGGCCCTCGGGGGCGCAGAGGAAGGCCCGGGCAAGCAGCGCCTCTGGGCTGCCTGCAGGAGTGCCTGTGGCTGACCCGTATGACTGTGCAAAGGCCCTCAGCGCACGCACGGGAGGGTGGCTTCCTCCGACGGCGCTGCCGCCCCACAGTTTCTCAGAACCGCCTCTAAAAATGACCCGTGTCTGTTGCACACAGTGCTGTTCCCGGAAGATTCGCCAAAGCTGGAGCCTGGCTGAGGAGCAGCCCTCGGAGCCAGTTTGCCTGGGCTGTTTCTTAGGCAGCCCCTCTGAGGGGAGGTGGGCCCAAGAGGCTGGCAGCCAGTGCCCCTCCCCGGAAGGAAGGTGCCATGTGCATCTGGGTGAGTAGGGGGCTGCAGAAGATGGAGGTCTGGTTGCTCTGGTTGTTCAGGAAACTGCGGAGGCTCCTTCCCCAGCCACGGCTTCCGTCTGGTGACGGCAGGGCCGGGGGCTCAGCCGGGGACCCTTCCGTTGCGGGTAGGTTTCTGGCGAGAGCTGGTGGCTGAGACGGCCGAGGGGAGGCCCAAGGGCTGGCAGGCGAGGGCAGCTCTTTGAAAGGCCACACCGGGTTTGTACGTGAGAGACCAAGACAGGGCCATGGCTCTGCAGCAGAAGAAACGGTGTGTGTTTCTTCCGCTAGAGGCAGCCACAGTTGCCTGGGCCTCGGGATTCGTGGCAGCCCCTTGCCTCTCCAAAGGCCAGTCCCTCGAGCGCAGGCGGTGCGGCGCCTCCCCGCTTTGCCACGGGTGCGGCAAGCCCTGGAAGGAGCCCGGTGGTGTCTCCCATCTGGGGTGATTTTCCACAGGTGGCTCCCTCCCACCCACCGGGCAGCGGGTGGCTGCAGCTGGGCCACCCCTGGGCAGGGGGTCCACACCCGGCTCGAACTGGGAGGGCAGAAACGAGATCTCTCAGACATTTCCTGCCACACATTCCTTGGCGCTTTGGTGGGCACCCTCCACCTGACGAGAGGAGGTTTTCTGTAGCTCCTTCAGGAGGCCCCTGTTTCGTCCTCGTGGCGCAAGAGAAGAGGACCCGAACGGAGACCATGAAGGAAGGAGATTCCGACTCGGAGCTGGAAAGACCTTCCTCACCGGAGGGGCTGCTCAGCTGGGGAATGGGCGGTCTCAGGCGGGAGGTTTTCAAACGGGGAGAGGCGGGGGCGCATGGCAAGGAGGGACTGGCTGCACGTTCCTCCCTTGCCAGGGGTGGACTAGATGGCCTCTGGGATCCATCCAGCTCCACGGGGGTGTGTGTGTGTGTGTGTGATGAAAATGAGAGCTACTTTCACCCCTTCCTATGGGAATCTGTCAGCTACAGAGCCCGTCGGATGGCCCGCCAAGTTGGACTCCGCGCCTGTCAGGTTGGAAAGGGGGAGGCGCAGAGGCGAGGGGGCTACGGCGCCGCAGGGAGCACGGCCCCCGGGTAGCAGTGGTGCTCCTGCTTCTGTAGCGTGAGAGGGAGGTCCTGGGGGCGGCGCAAGAGGCAGGTCTCCCGGCCCCTCTTTCTTCTGGCAGCAGAGATCCATCCACACCCGATGGTTGCGCGTTCCAGATTCTCAAGCCCCAGCCGGCCCTCCGTGAGCACGTGGCACCCTCATCATGCCCAGCGTGGTGTGGCGTGGCTTATCATTGGAACGGTGGCCTTTGGTCGAGAACGTCAAGCAAGTGTCTTCCCTCTTCAAGGCCCAGAAAAGGAGGCCCAGAAAAGGAGGGCTAGGCTTTCCACCCCACGGCCGCCCCCTTATCTTCCCAGAGCAGTCTCTGCCAGGTGCCGGCCTATCAGAAACAGGCAGGCGGCATGGGCTGTGCGGTTCAGAGCAACAAGGGCCAGGAAAGCTCACTGGCTTTTTGGACTACAGCTCCCAGTATCCCCCCTGCCGGCAGGCTAGGGCAATTGCATGCCTGGCTCTTAATCCCAGGGAGCGCTTCCTTTGCCTGTTTGGTCCCTGAAGCCCCCCACCCCAAAGGCCCAAGGGGTGCGAGGGTCCCCCCCCCCGGCTGCCTCCCGGGCGCAAAGGCTGCCGGAAGGACTGACGCCAGGAGGGGGACGTTGCCTCCCAAGCTCAGGGGAAGCAGCCCGACGGGGCGGAAGGAAGGCAGGCCCTGCCGGAAACAATGGCCCTTTCTTGTGCTGACCCAGCTTCGTCCTGTCCTGCTCGTTTGCTTTGCTGCCTCCGTTAATTGCTGCCTCCCTGGTGTTTCCCTGATGGCAGAGCCTGTTGGGAGGGCCCTGATCCCTGCCAAGAAAGCCTGGGGTGGGTCTCCTGCAGGGAGTGTCTTCTCATGCATGCATGGCCCCTGGGCGTGGAGGGACCGGGTGGCCCTCGGGTGGTGGTCGGGGCGAAGGGGCAGTCCTTGGCCAAGCAGGAAAATGTGCCCCCCCCCCGAATGTATTATTGGTCAGGAGGAGGAAGGAGAGCGACGGTGGGTGTCCTTTTTCTAACCGCACCCTGAAAAGGGGAAGAACAGAGTCTGGACAAGTGTCCTCTTCTCCCCCCTCCCTCCCCCAGTCAGGATTTTTGTGTCTGTGCTGTTTGGGGAGCCTGGGAGCCATAGTCCCAAGCCAGCCAGGTGAGGTCGCCTGCTGCCTCCTCAAAGCCACCCGGTCGGAATGAGCTTCTCCCCCTTCCCTGTTCGTGCAGAAGGGAGGCCTGCCTGCTCCGTCCGAGGGCCCTCTCGCCTCTCTGTGGGGCACAGTCAGGCCCCCTTGCCTTCCACCCGCTCCTCCGGGGGGTGCCCACGTCTGGCATGCTGGGGGCCTTTGTGCCCACGGCCCACCTTCTCCTTTTGACAGGCTGGCCGTGAGAGAGCGGCGCTGGCCCTCCACCTTGTGCCCAGCCTCCCGTGGGAGCATCTCCGAAACGGGATCCAGCCCCCAGGCCTGGAGGTGCTCCCCAGAGCGGATGCAAGGGAACCGCTTGCCCCCTCCTGCCAAGGATCTGTGGGCCCCGCCTGGACGCTGCCCTTCCAGAGGGCCTGGTGAGCCGGAGAGAGTTTCTGGCCTGGGCTCCCCCGCTGCCTGGGGGCTGTCCCACCTCGGCTTGTGTTTTGCCGACCGGCCGCCGCTGGGCTGCCAAGAGCTGACCCTCCCTCCCCTTCCCCTCGTCTCTGGCAGGATCAGCTGAAGCAGTGCTTTGGGAGGCCGGCCACGGGGGCCAAGGACACCGACACCCTCGTGCAGGAGGCCGACAGCCAGTATGGCACCTGGAGCGACCAGCGGCTCAGCGGGGACAGGTGAGCCTCCTCTCGGGCCGGGCCAGCGGGATGGAAAGGAGGGGGAGAGGGAGAGGTTGGGCTTTCTCTCTGGGCTCCCAGGAGCTTGAAGGGGATCAGGGCCTCCCCCCCCCCCACACACACCATAGGCCAAATCCCTGGGGAGCCCTCTGTCACTCCGAGGCCTACGAAAGCCGGGGAGGCTGGGTCTTCCGCGTGGCTGCTCCTCCTCGGTGGAACCGCCCAGCCCTTCGCAGGGCTGTGTGTCCCCTGAGGAAGAGGCACCCCTCTTAAGCCTCAGTCTCCTGACTCTAAAACGGGTGCGAGGACAGAGGGAAGCAAGGTGGGTGGGGAGACTTCTCAACCGAACCCCGTCCCATGGAAGAGTCTGCTTCCCTGGCTTTTCCCCCTCCTGGCCCGGAGAGTGTCTGACCTCCTCCTTGACCGCCCTCCTCACCCCACCCTCCCCACCCCACCCCAGCCCACCCCACCCGGTGGCCCTGCCGCTTCCCAGGCCAGGCATCGCCTCCCTCCCCTCCTTACCTTTTCCCTGTCCCAAGCCAGCCTTTCCTGGGGGCCCCTCCTCCTCCTGGGAGACCCAAGGCCAGGAAGGAGGCGGGGGGAGGCGCCCCAGCCCTCCACCACCACCTCCAGATCCCGGATCCTGTCAGCCTTTCCTGGCAGGACTGGAGGCACTCCGGGGGTCCCTTCTCGGCAGCTCCTGGCACGCCCCCTTGGCACCGAACAAACACGAAGGGTTAGAAGAAGGGACCCGGAGCTTTGCGGATCTGCGGTGGGGTTTGAGGTGTTGCTGAAAAGGCCTCCCTCGCGGGCGGAGGCGGCGCTTCCCTCCCCGTCCTCCTCTTCCGGCCACGGGGGCAGCTTTGCAGGCACCCACGGGCAGGGCTCCCTTCTGGGGACTCGTTAGGAGGCCCTCTTAATTGGCCGGGGGAGGCGGTGCAAGGCTTGCTGTCAGGAGAGCTCGGCTGTGGGCTCCTGCCAAAGGAACCCCCGCAGCCCCTCGCCTCGGAAGGGATCTCTTTCCAAGGCCTGTAGAGCAACGCCGGGACGTCTTTCGGAGCTGGGAGGAGCCTGGCTTCCCAGGGGCTCCGTCTGAAGCGCTCGCTCTTGGCAAGGAAAGGTTCCTTTTGGGGACCAGACCTCTCCGGAATCCCCTGGCCGGAGGAAGGATTCCCCACAAAGGAAACCGTCTGCTTCCCTCCTCGTCCTGAGGACAGTGGGGGGGTGGCGAGAGGGGGTCAGTAGGCTGGCCTTGGCCGGCCTTGGGCTGCAGGAACTGCTGAAGGCTGGAAAAAGAAGGGTGTGTTTCTTCTGGGTGGCCCTCGATGCGGGCACCTGCGCTTGTGATTTGGCCGGGAGGCAGCGTCCCCCCCCCCCCATTGGCCACCCTGGTTGGCTCCCAAAGCAAGCTAGAGACGCCTAGAAAACAGGTTCCCCCCCCCCCTTAAAAAAAACACCTTTTGAGAGCTCTCTGCAATGCCGCTTTTCTGGACTGAACGGCTGTCACTCCCCATCGCCCTGACCTTGAGGCGCACCCGTTTCCCAGCCGCTTCCTCTGCCATTCCAGTTCCGTTTAGGCAAAGACCCGGCACTCGGGGAAGCCTTTCGCAGGCCGTGGGGCCCTCTGCTGTTCAGCCGGGGATTTTGCCTCCCTCTTGTTAGATTTTTTAAAAAAACAAAACCCCCACCAAAAAAAACCCAGAAGTGGTTGCACTGTCCAACCACAAAAAGGCAAAACAGGTGCCACCCCCAGGCCCTCAGGCGAGGATTTAGCAGGATGGAGGGAAGACCGGCAGGGAGGGTGAGGGTTACCCAGGCCTGAGCCGATGAAGAGGCGGCCGCCAGACGGTGGCCTGGTCTGGAGAGGCTCTTGGTTCTCCCAGGACTTGAAGGGTGGTGTCAGGAGGGGACACCCAACGGGAAACGGCGCGGAGGACAGATTCTATGGGTCCCGCCAGCAGGACTCTCTGCAAGGTCTTGGCATTCACCCCCCCCCCCCCATTCGAAACCCTCGGAGGGCCTCAGGGGCTCTCCTCTGACCTGCCCCCACCCCCACTGCCCCATTGGACTCAAGGGGGGGGCCTTGCAGGGGTCCCAGGCCATCGGTTGCCCTGGGGCTGCAGGGACCCTGTTCCGCATGGCAAAAACTGACACAGCCACGTCCATCCCGTGCCAAGGGCAGGGTGGCCCACCTTGGGCAGGGGGGAGGACACACTCTGTTTCCACACACACACACACACACAGCCAGGTTCACTTCTCCCCCTTTCCCGCTTTCTTCCGGAGCTTTGTGCCAGAATCTCCCTCCTCGGAAGGCAACCTAACTCCAGTCCGGAGGCCGCTCCCCAGCAGCCGGCCCTCCTCCTTCTCCTCTCAGACGGACCCCACCTCCACCACCGACCCCCACGACTCCTCGAGGGACCGGCGGAGCACCAGCCTGGACCGCTCGAGCACGGACGTGGCGTCGTCGGCCGAGGGCCTCGACCTCCCTGCCCCCGCCGCCGGGGCCCGCCTGGACTTCTCCTTCCTGGATGTAGGTGGAAGCCGTCAGCCGGCCCCTTGGCGACCTCTTCCGAGCGGTGTTGGAAGACCTCCGTTTTGGTAACGTTGGCACGTCTCGTGTCTTTTCTTCCGAAGGAAACCCCCGTGCTGGACTCCAGTGCCCTGAAAACCCGGGTGCAGCTCAGCAAAAGGCGGCGCCAGCACCGGGCGCCGATCTCCCACTCGCTCAGGAGAAGCACCCTCCGAGAGGATGGGCCTCCGCCGCGGTCCGGGGTGGACGTGGCAGAGAGCGCCTGGATGTTCAAGGACTCCACAGGTAGGGAGAGCGAGGCGGGGAGCAGCCGGAACCCACCCCTCCGGGGGGCCCGTCCCGTCCGCTGAGCCGCTCCGAGTCAAAGAGCCCCTCTGGCCTGGAAGACTTGGGCGTGGGGGGCACAAAAGCCAAGCCCTCGGGTTCTCCTGGATGCTCCCTGCGAGGAGGAGGGTCCTGCCGAAGCAGCAGAAACCTCCCCCCCCCCGCCGTTGCAGTTTCCCCTTTCCTGCCGTTGCCCTGCGCCCCCACTGTTGGAAGAACAGAGTGGAAGGGGACCCTCCCCAGCCATTCCTTCCCCCCTCCCCTCCCCCCCGAGCCTGGTCAGTAGAGTCACAGGGACTCCCCAGGAGGAAGGAGGCATTCCCCCCCCCCGTCAGCAGCCACCCAAGACCTTGATCCCCCCGCTTAATCCCTTGCCCTAGAGGAGACTCTTTGGACAGGGGAAGCTCCGAGGGGCCACCCTTCCATCCCTGCATGGATTCAGTGGGTCTGCTGTGGGGTGGCCTGAGGGAGGGGTATTTCAGCCTGAGGACAGCGGAGGAAGGCGGTGGTGGGGGTTAGTGGGTAGAAACTTAAATTTATTTGATGTCAGTGTATTTGAAACATAGAGGGCACAACACCTGTGCCAAGAGGATAGAGTGGCAGGAGGGGCCTCCTTCAGTTCCGGGAGGAGGCCCCCCAGCGTGTGGGGCTCTCGGTCTCCTCAGAACCAGGGCCTGAGGGGTCCCGCCGTTCTGCCTTCCCAGAACGGAGGCCTGTGGAGGGCATCCATGGGTCAGCCCCCCGGGGTCTACAGTCAAGGGGAAGGTTTGCTCTGGGTGGCTCTGGCTGCAAGTCCCTCTCGGCCTGTTTCTGCGCTTGGTTGGCTTCCTCCTCTGACTCTCGGTTCGGTTCCTGTTTAGGGGAAAAGTCAACCCAGAGAGACGAGTCTGACGAGGAAGGAAAGCCCCCTCCCACCGAGAGGCCGCCTTTCTCCCACTCCCAAAGGCTTCCTGTGTTTCCCGGGATGGATCACTTGGCCCTCAAGGTGAACCAGGGGCTGCTCTTGGCCCGATTTCAGGGAGGGGGCGGAGAGGTTGCTTCGGCCCTCCGGGGGCGCTTTCAACGTCCCGCGGGGGAGGGCAGGTGCCCCTGAGTGCTATGGGGCAAAACCTGGGCGTCCCCAGAATAAATGCTTGGCTACTCCAACCTCTTCCCCCCCCAAAGTGTCCCTTCCTGTGGCTGATGATTGCACCTCTGTCCATGTGGGGATTGGCGGGACAGCTGTGGGGCAGATGAGGAGGAAGAGCAGGGAGAGGCCAGGATGAGGGGCACTTGCCTGCTGGCTGCTTCTCCCCTCCCTGTGACAGCAGGGCCACTTGGTCTCCTCTGAGGGGGAGCTGCCGCCAAAGCAGGCTCTGCCCCACATGCCCCCCCTTTCCTCCCCACGGCCCCCTCGGTCTCTCTGATGTGCCGTGTCCACGCCTTCACTTGGCCAGCCGGGCGCGTTCCTGGCTCCTAGGCAGGAGGTCGTCAGCGACGGAGGCCTCCCTCTGGTGGTGACCCCCCCCAAGACACACTCTGTCTTGGGGGGTGGAATTCACGAAAGGTTTCTTGCCACCCCACCCCACCCTCACCCTCACCCTGCTCTCCATCCAGGCTCAGCTCAGGAAAAGGCATGAACCGGAAGGAACAGGGGAAGGCCCCTCCGCACAGCCCTCCCGGTCACCCAAGTCTCCGTTTCAGGCGGGTTTCTCCGGAGGCAGAACGTTGCCCCAGGGCACCGAGAAAGAGGAGAGGTGAGGAGGGGGCAGCGGCAGGTCGGAGGGGGGGGCTGTGCCCACCCATTTCCCACCTCTGTGGGGGGGCTCACACAGACACACACAGAGGTGACCCATGGTGGTGGTTGCTGCCTTGCAGGGCGGAGGGGCCGCCGTCCCCACAGTGGCTGAAGGAACTGAGGTCCAAGAAGCGGCAGAGCCAGTACGAGAACCAGGTGTGACCCCCCCACCCCCCACGGCCTGAAGGTGAGCGGGGGGGGGGGGGGGGGACGACGCGCGGCAAGTGGCATATAGCTAGCTAAAGTTATTTTATGTTTCCCCAGGAGCCAAACGTAAGGGATCTGAACTACCAACGAAACAACGTGCATTTAGGATGAATGCTTACGCTTTGTTTGAATGTGTACTTAACTTTCATTTGCTTTTTGAAAGGGCATCATGTTGATTTTGCATGCTTTATAAATATTTAAAATGTTTCCCAGTAGCTAAAATTAGCTGAAAAGAAATATTTTTATGAGGGAAATACATGAACAGAGTACACAGAGTCAAATGTAAATGTTTAAAAAATCCAAAGGTTTACACGGAAGTTGTTTTCCTTGGAGAAATTGTCGCTCCTTAGAATACATTTTCTTCTTCTTTTCCCTTTGGTTTTAAGGAAGGCCATTAAAGACACCCAAAATGGTTTGCTCACTAATTTTTAAAATATGCCTAAAGGCCTCTGTGCACAAGGGTGCCTGCTTTATCAGGGAAAAGTTAATTACAACTTTCGTTTTTGGAATTGTCTTGAATTTGTGCTCATTCTAGAACTTGTGCTCATTCTGTTTCTAAAAGTGACCCTTTTCCTTTTTTTCGCAGAAGGGTGGATCGTGGCTGACCTCTTCTGGAGACTTTCCCATGATGGATTTTTAAACTCCTTGTTCTGTGAGGAGGTGTTGTCGTAACCGTGCTTTCGGTCCCTGAGTTTCCAGACGGAAGCCATGAGGGCGGAACTTTGCCACAGAGGAAGCCTTAACTCCTGGCCCACAAGCCCCCCCCCGGCACTCCCCCCCCCCCCATCGCTGTCGCTTCCTGCCTCCGTCTCTCTCTGTGCACGGTGTGCCTTCCCATCTGTCGCCATGGCCAGCCTCGTTGGTGGAGGAGGAGGAAGAAGAAGGGGAGGCGGAGGCAGGGCGCTGATCTCTGGCCCCCCAAGTGGTGGACTGGGTGGGTGGGTGGGGGGACCTCCTCGCCGTGGGATGCCCTCTGCACTGGCACTGCTATGGGGCGGGCAGGCTCTTTCTTCTGCAGAGTTCGCCCCCTACAGAATCCGGGGCTGAACCCTAAATGTTGCCTTCTGGCGGGGGGGCGGTCAGTCAGAGAGACTCTGGATTTATGAATGAAAGAAGACATTGGGGAGAAGCTGCAGCAAGTGAGTGAATGAATGGGCTGGATCCTTGGGCGTGGACTGTGCCCACCGGAGGAGGGGTTGAGAGATTGAGACGGAGAGAGAGGACTGATGATGTTTACTGCCATATTGAAAAGAAAAACTTGACGGATTGTTATTTTTAAGTATATTTTTGACTGATAACTTTGTAGGCCAGCCTTGCGGTCAGAGAGAGCAATGTGATTCCCCCCCCCCCGCTCTCTTTTGCTGCTGTTTCTTTTTTTCTCCTTTATTTTTTTAGGATCAAATATTTTATTGTTGTTCTGTGGGATTGTATGTGTTTTGTTGGGACACGAAGTAACCACTTTATGACGAGGATCCCATTCTTAGGAGGGATGATAAAGCAATAAAGTTAGCCTATAGAGATGGGCATGAACCACTGGTTTGGCGGTTCGGCATGGTTCGTTTCCTGGCCAAACAGCTGATCCACAGCTCGGCGCTCCGCCCTGCCTCCTCTGCCCACTGCTG
Source organism: Intellagama lesueurii (assembly GCA_037013535.1). Taxonomy (NCBI): domain Eukaryota; kingdom Metazoa; phylum Chordata; class Lepidosauria; order Squamata; family Agamidae; genus Intellagama; species Intellagama lesueurii. The sequence goes on from JBAJHW010000014.1 coordinate 87,546, forward strand.
CTGAATGGGCGCCTGCTAGAGAGGGCGGGGCACTGAACCGCAGATCAGTTGTTAGTTCGTGCCCACCTCTATTAGCCTGTCCTCATTAAATAGCTGTAAATAACCTGTGTGTTGTTTTTTTAAAAAAATACTGAAAAAGGAAGGGATATGAGAGGAAGGTGGAACTTTGTCAATATCAGGGTTGCCTGTGAAACCCTGTAGGTTGTTTCTCTAAACATCTCTTCCCCCCCCCCTTCCATAAATACTAAGGGCAGGGGTGTGCTTGTCTCCCTATTTCTCTAGTTGTTTCGAAAAATAAACACGGGAAGGGCCTGTGGCCTGCCTGTCTTTTGCTGACCCTGAGTGACGGCGTCGGTGGAGGCTGGCGGACTTTCCCTCCTGTTGTGTTGGAAATCCTTTTTACCTCATTGTGGATGCTCTGTCGGAGAAACCCGGGGTTGCTCCTTCGTGCCCGCACGGGTGACTTGGAAGGGCCACCTCGGGCACCTGGCTTTGCTGGCCTCCTTCCTTCGAAAGGGCTCCACAGCTGCCGTCCGGGAAGCACTTTTGCCAGGAGTAGGAGCCACCCGAGAGGGGCTCAAACGACGCCTCGCCTTCGCAGGGAGGTTCCCCTGTCCGTTTGCCTTTTAAAGTGGTTCCTCGCCTGCAGGTTCTGCAGTCCGGGATCCACTCGGAAGAGGAGCAGGACCTGTGAGGAGATCCGCCGTGGTTTCTCTCCTCTCTCCTGCCCACCCCACCCCACCCCACAAGTGCTCTTCTCAGAAATGCCCTATTTTCGGAAAAGGAAAGCTTCTATATTAAGAGAACAGACTTCTTCCTGGCACCCTGGTGCCCCCTCTCTGCCACCTCCGGGTGGGACGGGGCAGAAGAGGAAGGCCCGTGCAGAGCTGACTCGGCTGTCCAAGCCAAGGCCGGGCACCGCAGCAGGGCCTGTGTATGTGCGCACATGTGCCCGTGCCTCATGCCCGTCCTCTGCCCGTAGGCCTGCGCTGAAGGAGCCAGCCTCTCCCTCTCTCAGCTGCCTGCTGAAACGCCGCTGTGGCTGACAGACAGGCAGCTCTGATTGGCAGCCACCCCCCACCCCCCGGCACCCTGGCTTCGCCTCTGTGCCAATTGTTCTAGGGGAAAAAGAAGCCCACCTCCCTTCCACGCCTGCCTTTTTCTATCGCCCCTCCCCAAGATCTGGAGCTTGGGTGCTTCCATGGGCGGGGGGGGGGGGAAGGGAGAGGGTTGGGGGGAAGCGGCGGCAGCAGCAAAACCTAAGTCATGGAGGAGACCCGGTCAAGCCCCCCCCTCCTTTTGAGCTCCCCTTGGGTGTGTGTGTGTAAGAGTGTGTGAGAGAGAGTGTTACAGAGTAGAGAAGTTACCTTTGTTTTGACTTTACACCTCCCAGAATCTCTAGCCAGAGGGTCCTGCTGTTGAGAGGCGTCTGGGAATGGCCATCGGGAAAAGTAACTTCTGCTGGCGCTCGCCAGTGTCTGTCTGCATGTTTCCACCCCAACCCCAGACCATGTCTTCAGGCTGAGGATGCTTCCAGGTGGCGTCCGCTGGGCTGGCTGGGCTGGGCTGGGGCCCCAGTGGAACCGCCCTCCTAAGTGGGGCAAGGCGGCTCTCAAGGGGTGGCAACCTTGCCGTCCCCCTTCCCTGGGTCTGTCTCAACCGTCTTCCTCATTTTTATTCTTAATTTTTTCGTTTTGCTCCCTTCTGATTTCCCCTCAGCCTGTGAAGATGTGCTCAGACCTTCTCTCCCATCCCATCCGACTCACACACACACACCCCCGGTGGCTCTCGACCTGCTCGGGCCGTGGGCCGGGCCGGACCCTCCTCCTCTGCTGGGGGGGTTGGAATGGGGGTGGCGATTGACCGTCCGTCCGTCCGCATTGCTTTTGGTGGAATGTTTGCAGCTGGGGTGGGGGAGCTGAGCCCGGGCCGTTTGCTCGCCTCACATAATAGGCTGGGATTATGGCGGGCAGGGAGGGGTGCGTGGCCGATTCCGGACTGCCAGGCCCTCTTTGCTTTTGTGCTCGGACAAGGCACTGAAATGCTGTATTTTGGTAGTTTTTACTACTGAGAAATGTTCAAACTTAACAATGTCAAATAAAAAACAAATGGTTCAGAACGACAAGGCCTGAGAGTCTTTCTTTCTTTCTTTCTTTCTCTTTCTTTCTTTCCCTTCCGTTTAAAGGTGGCTTTTCTCCATCACCCCAGAGTGGGTGCAAGTTCCAGGAAGCCAGGTTTCAGCTGGATATCGGGAAAAACATGTTAACAGACTGTTAGAGCAGCAGGACAGTGGAGCCAGTTTTCCTCGGGAGGTGGTGAGCGCGCCAACATTGGAGGCATTCAAGAGAAACTTAGACAGCCATCTGGCAGTTAACGCTTGATTTGGATTCCTGTCTTGAGCAGGGGGTTGGACTTGATGGCCTTAGAGGCCCCTTCCCATTTCATGATTCTAGGATCCAAGAACTGAAATTAGGAGCACGGGAGGTGTGTGTGTGTGTGTGTGTCGGGGGAATGGCTATCAAGACAACAAACATGTCAAGCAACAATTGGCTCAGGTGTGTTCCCCGAGACAGCTCTCCCACAGGGACCCTCAGACATGGATTCTGCACAGCCAGGCCCTCTTCGTTCTTGTGCTCAGACAAGGCACTGAAATGCTGTCCATCAAACTTCACCCAAATAAAACATGTCCGTCTTTCGAGTGCCACAAGGGAGACTCTCCGTTGGGTTTGCTACAAGAGCCTTCACATGGCTGCAGATTCTCCCAGAGGACTCTCATGAATGCCTGCCTCTCACCCCACCTCCACCACCCCCCCACCCCGGCATAGCTGTGTGAGGCAAATGCAACCACCGACTGTAGGCAGCCGGTTGTGCCCTTCCGGTGTGCCCCAAATCCCCAGCTCTGTGGCAGCCCAGAAGCACCGCTCTCCCTGTTTGACCACCGTTGGTCCTCACGGGAAGATCCACGCAGCTGACCAGGGCAAGAGGCGGTTTGGAACGCCCTAGCAAGCTGTGGCTTCTTCTGTGGGCCACGCCAGCCTGTGGCAGTTCCACGCTTGGTTTTTAGCCATGAGTTTGGCCATAACAAAGTGCGTGTTTAGAGGCCTCCAAAGCCCGCTTGAGGTTCCTCAGCACAAAGGCTGCAAACAGGCACCCCCCCCTCTCTCTCTGGCCTGGAGTGGGCTGCTGCGGTGGGGCTGTCATGAGGGCCTGCATTTTAGATGAACCCACACTGCAAAACTGCTGACCCAGAACATCTGTGAGGTTCTGGCAAGGAGCACCGCCAACATGCTGATGGGCCGGCCCGGTGGCCGCTAATCTTCTCTAAACCAGCGGCCAGCAGCCCTCGGCCGCATAATGGGGCCATAGTGTGGAGTCAAGCCCTTTGCTATTGAAGCGAAACGCAGTGGGTGGGGTCTGGGGAGGGAGGCCGAGGCGGCGGCTGCTGCCTCAGCACCCCTGGAAAGCCTGGGCTGTGTGCAGAGAGGGCCCCATAAATAACCCTGCCCCTGAGCCAGCCTGGCCCGCCAGAGCTTCCAACACCATCTGGGAGAGGAGGTATGCCCCCCCGTCCCCCTGCCCCCCCCTCCCCCAAAGTAGGGGCAAATCGTTTCCTTGGTGGTACTTAGCCGGGGGGGGGGGCTTTTCTCCCCCCGCCACAGCGTTGGGACACCCCTGTGCAGAAACGGTTCTATGGAGTGACGCCAGCAGTTTTGCTAAGGGGGGGGGAGGGAGGGAGGGAAGGGGTCTCCCGCTGCTTGAAGACAGGGGAAAACCAGGGAAGCCCCAAAGGAGGCCTGGCGGTGGCGTCCCAGGAGCCCCTCCCAAGAAAAACTGGTGGGGTGTCAAACGGCGCCTCTGCCTCCCCTCGGGGCCCTTCCAGGGCTTGCAGTGAAAAGACTGCCCACAAAGATGGAGAGATTTATATCTGGCAGAACCGGGGTGGGGGTGGGGGGTTTGGGGAGTTTATTTCTAAAAGGACAGCTCCCAGAATCCTTTGCTGCGGGTGGGGTGGGGGGCTCTGGGAGTGGTGGTCCCAAAAAGACTTTTGCAACCACCTGACTCAGTGGCAGCAGGAGGACAACGTGCTGGGGGGCAAGGGGGGGGCAGCAGCTCAGGCTCAACATCTTCTGCTATGCAGGGCCAGAACATGTCCACCCAGGCCTGACCTCCCCCCCCACACCCCCCCCCTCAGCCCTCACTGATGGCAAACAAGGGGAGATCTTCTCACAGCAGGGCTGCACCCCCCCCCAGCCCAAGAGCGCCAGCTTTTCCGTCTCCCCCCCTCCCAAGGCCTCCCCTGCTTCAACCCCCCCACCACCACTCTTGGCCACCTTCAGGCCCTCCTTCAGCCTCTGGGGTGGCCCCGGGGGGGGGGGGGTGGGCACCTCCGGCCAGGCTTCCCTCCCAAATGAACTGGAGGCTGCCCGAAAGAGGGCCGCCTCCCTCTCCCTCCGGTGGCCGAAAAGCCACCCCAGGCTGAAAGCCTTTCCTTTTGCGGGTGGTGGTGGTGGTGGGGGGGGGGGGGAGCGAACGTTTTCCTCCTGGGGCCGCTAACCCTCTCTGGCCGGGGGGCGGGCGGGCGGGCTTTGCAGGCACCATGACCGAACAGCACAGCCCACCCGAGGAAATGGCCGCGGCCGAGAGCCCGGAGGAAGCGGGCCCCACTTACAAGGTATGGCAGGGGCTGCTTCCCTTCGCCGCCGCCCTCCTGCGCGCCCCAGTCGGGAAACCCGCCTCGCCCCCAGCCACCCTTCTCCGACCGCCGGCCAAACGGGGCTCCAGGCTGCCGCTCCTGGATCCGGACACGAGGTGGCGCCCTCGCTCTCTCCCCCGGTTCCCCGGCCAAGGAAGCCCCGGGCTTGCTTGCCAGAGGCCGGCCTTTGGAGAGCTCCGGGGAGCCACACGCCCCCCCCCCCGGGCCCCTACATAAGGCCTCGTTGAGCCCCGGGAGGGACCCTCCGCCCCTGGGGGGCCTTCCCGTGGGTGGGCGGGCTGGCGGCTCCCCGGCTGACACCTTCGAGCCGTCCCTCCCAGGCCGCCTTCGGTCCTGCGCTCTCGCGCCCCTTGGGGGTTCCCGGTTCCTCCCTTTAGAGGAGGGAAGCGCGGATGCCCTCCAGGCGCCGGGGATCCGCGGGAGGCGGGCGGGCGGGCTGGAAGCGGAGCAGCCCTTGGCTTCCGCGGGCTTCCTCCTTCTCGGAGCGCCTGCCGGAGCCTTTCCCGACCGGTCTCCCTCTGTCCCAGGCCAGGCTGGGGCGCTTGGAAAGCGCTGTGGTTCTCCCCCCCCCCCCCGCCATGGCCTGCCCTTCTTCCTGGGGCTTCTGCACCCAAAGGGCCTAACGTTCTCTGGGACGGCCTCCAGTCCCGGCTGCCCCCCCCCCCAAGCCCCTCGCTCAGGCCTCTCCCCTCGCTGACGGACGGGGTGTCGGCAGGAGGGGAAGGGCACCGAGGCCAGCGCTTCTCTTGCGGGAGAGCCGCCGCTTCCAGAGTCGTGAAGCCGGTTGGGCCGGGCCGGCGGGAGGGGTCTTCTTTGGGGGGGGGGTTGTCTCGCAACCCCGGAGCCGGAGCTTGGTTGGCCCCAAGGTCCCCCCCCCCCAGCTCCTTGTGGGCAAACCCTCCGCCCATTTCTTTTCCCGAAACAAATCCCCATCCCCAGATCCCTTGTCCTGACGTCCTTTTAAAAAACCCCACTGGCATCTGCAAAGCTTGAACCCGGGACCGGTGCTGCCTTCTCGCCCCCCCCCCCCCCCCAGGTCACGCTCTACGAGATGGAGAACTTCCAAGGCCGGAAGTGTGAGCTGACCGAAGAGAGCCCCAACGTCACCGAGAAGGACCTGGACAAAGTGGGCTCCGTCCGGGTGGAGGCTGGCCCGTGAGTCCCCCCCCCCCCTTCTCTGTGTGTGTGTGTGTGTGTGAGAGAGAGAGCGCGCTGCCTGGTGTGGTGTCCTGAAGACGGGGAGCAGGCTGTCCTTTCCCCCCTTAATCTGAGAGCCCTCCAAGATGTTTCAAAACCGTTTTTAAGCACCAGGAGACTTTGTGCTGGAGCAGCAGCAGGAGGGCCGCCTTCCACCCACTTCAGCCGGGGCAAGGCGAATGAAGCCAAGACAGTGGTGACCCGCTCTTTCTTTCTTTTGGGGGCCACAGCGCTCTGCCCGGGGAGGCCTGCGGGTCAGATGATAACGTAGGCAGGCGAGGCCCTGGGGCTGCCGAGCTGCTGGGACCCTCTCGGGCGGTCCGTTTGGGCAGGGACGCCAGGCCAGGGGCCTGTTGGGAACGACTCCGGGGCCCTTCCCGGCCAGGCCCTTCTGGAGGGGGAGCCCCCCGTTACTCCACACGGTGTCCCCGTGAACACTCACGTGCCCTTTCGGTTGGACACGCAGAGAGCGAGGGCAAGGGAAACTTTACTGATTATGAAAGAGAATCTCAGGGTGGCTTTTTTTTAAAAAAAAAGCCAATGAAAGCAAAGTGCATGAGAAGCAGGAAAGACATGGGTTGACTGCAGTTCTCGAACCCTGCAGACCGGCTGGGGGATCGTGGGAACGGCCCTCCACCTCCCAGATCTGCTCCATGTTGCCCAGCCGAACCCACTGACTCTCCCATCCCTTCCTCTCTCTCTCTCTCCTCTCTCTCCCCAAACCTGATCACAGCTGGCTGGGGTTTGAGCGCCAGGCCTTCAGTGGGGAGCAGTTTGTGCTGGAGAAGGGCGACTACCCTCGCTGGGATTCCTGGTCCAACAGCCACAGCAGCGACAGCTTCCTCTCCATCCGTCCCCTCCTGATTGTGAGTAATACAACAGCCCCCCCACACCCCCCCCCAAGGAGAAGCCCCATGGCAGTCGGCTTGCGGCACGTCTGTAGCTCTGTCGCCTGTGCCAGGGGCTTGGGTTGAGGTGCAAGTGCAAGTGGGGATCGGGGTGAACGGCATGCACAGGCGGGAAGGTGCGTGTGCGTGTGTGTGTGGACAAACGATAAGTCCCGGGTTGCTCTCTAAAGGAGAGGGGCAAAAACGGAACCCTCTAAAACCTGGCACTGGGAGAGGTGTGGGGTGATTTCGGGATGCAGAGAGACTCCAAAAGCCTTGAGGGTGGCCTCGAACGGTCCCTCTTTGCAGGGTGGGCTGTTTCTTGACCATCCTTCTCGCCCTGTGAGAAATCTCTGCTTCCCACGAGAACCAGAGGAGGCCTTTTCTGCTTCTGGGCCTCTTGGCTCACCAAAAACTGAACCAAACCAAAGCAAAGCTTAAGTGGGTGGAGTGGAAGAGAGACAGAAAGAGAGCGTGACGAGGGGTGTGTGTGAATGGGATACCATAGATGTACACATACACACACACACACTGCATTGACTGGGTCAAAAAAGTCCCTCAAAGGTGAAAGCAATCCAACTGCTGGGAGGTTTGTTTGTCTGTTTGTTTTTAAAGCCTGCAACAAGTAGCTAATCTCAAAGCCATTGTTTACAAGCACCAGGTGAGGATGCAGCAGAAATAGGTCTGCGGAAGGTCTCGCTCTGTGTCTGGATACTAAAAAAAGAAAGAAAACAGCCAACAACCAAAATGCAACTCTGGGGGACTAAAATGTCCCCTCCTGCTGTGGAGGGATTAAGTTTCCATGCAGGGTTAGACCCTGATCCCATCCTGCTCCGTGCCCTGTTTCCAGCCACCCTGTGCAAGACATGGTCCAGGCAAGAGACACCCCCACCCCTTGCCATGGCTCCCCAGCATGTAGCCTCCATGGCGAGCCGTCCCCATAAGCGAAGCCAAGCCTTGACCCTCCACCTGTTTGCCCTTCTAGCTCAGGGGGTCTCAACGTCTCAACCTCCAAGATGGTTTGGGTGTCAGGAATCCTAAAAGCTGAAGGCCAAAACCTGCAGGGGGGGGGGGGGGCAGGGAAAGGCAACCCAGCTCTGGTCCGCAAAAGCTGGAGCAGGATCACACTGTTCTAGGTCTCTCCTCCGTCCCGGGGTCTGCCCTTGGCCAGAGGCTCAGCCTGGCCTGGTGCGCTGCCTTGTCCATCCCCCTTTGCCAGTGCAGGGGTTAAAACACCGGCGGCATCACCCGTTTATCTTGCTTTGTCCTCTTAACACTGAAGGACTGTTTGTCTGCCTAATCCCGGATTGTCCACTGGATGGGCAGCATCTTTCCCATCATCTTCTTTTTCTTCTGCTGCTGCTGCTTCCCTTTCCTTTGAAAAATGAGCCCTTGAGCCTCCAGCAAGCAAAACAGTTCACAAAGAAAAGGTCCATGGACAGATGCCGCCAACTCTTGGGATAACAGGCGTTCACCAACCTTGAGCACAACGGTTAAAGGGAACGCCTCCTTCCATTTTGTGCGAGTACCTTGAACACAATGAAAACTGCAAAGCTTGGAAACCTGGTTTTCATGGAGTGAAATCCCAGAATTCCACAGCCTGTTTCTGAGCGCTTTGATCTGAAGGAAGGAAGGAAGGAAGGAAGGAAGGAAGGAAGGAAGGAAGGAAGGAAGGAAGGAAGGAAGGAAGGAAGGAAGGAAGGAAGGAAGGAAGGAAGGAAGGAAGGAAGGAAGGAAGGAGCTGATGATGGATAGAAGGAAGGAAGGAAGGACAGGGCCTGCCCTGAAGATCAGATCATACCCTTTCTCCAGCTTAGCCCAGCGTGGGAGGGAGCATCAAGGTTTGCCTCTCCACGGAGGGTCTTCCCCATCACTCTTCCTCAAGAGCCATTAAGCTGGAGATGCCGAGGAGCGGAACCCGAGGCCTTCTGCGTGTGTCTCTTACGGTCTTTGGGGTGGGTAGGTGTTCTTTGAGGGACTGAGCCTCCCACTCACCTGCTAACCCCACTCCGTCCCTCAACAGGACAGTCCGGACCACAAGATCCACCTGTTTGAAAACGTCAACTACGGCGGGAGGAAGATGGAGATTGTGGAGGACGACGTGCCCAGCCTGTGGGCTCACGGCTTCCAAGACCGTGTGGCCAGCGTCAAGGCCCTGAATGGAATGTAAGGAGGGAGAAAGGGGTGGGAAGGGTGTGGGTGGAAGGAAGCAAAGTTTTACACTCAGGTACAGGGTGTGGGTGGGAGGGAAGGAGGGAGGGAGGGAGAGAGCGAGCGAGAGAGAGAGAGCAGAGGTTTCAGAAAGGATGGACTCCAATGTTTCTCCCCTGTTGCTGTTTCTCTCTCTGGGTCAAGGGAAACAAGGAAGGACATAATCTTAGAATAGCAGAACTGGAAGGGACCCTCGAGCTCATCAAGTCCAGCCCCTGCCAAGGAGGCCCGGTGGAGAATCAAATGCCCGACCTCTGGCACATTAATAAACATTAATAAATGCATATTATCACATTCTTTCTCCAGCCACTGTCTGTCCTTCCTAGCTGGGCAATCAGATTTGCAGATAAAGCCATGTTTACCTTTCAATGGCCAATCAGGAGATTAAGCTCTCTAGGATGCCCGGTGAGGAAAGGTGTGCGATTTCACAGTCCATCTGCCTTTTGCCACTTCAGGAAGTAAGAGTTTTAATCTCTCCTCTCTCTCTCTCTCTCTCACACACACACACACAAACATATTTTAATGCCACACTTTGAAAACTGCCTTGAACAGATTCTGCCTCCAAAAGTGACATAAAAATTGGATGATGAAGTCAGTAAAAATGGCCAGTGTGATGTTGTTGTTGTTGTTTTGGTGGTGTGTGTGTGTGTGTGTGAGAGAGAGAGAGAGACAGAGACAGTTGGGGTGACTGAACCAGAAGACTCACTTGCTGGCCTCAGGCCCAAAATTCTCTCTGCCTGGCCTACCTCACAGGGTGGCTGAGAAGAAAAGTCTCCAAGTAATTTTTCTGGCTCTGCCCTCGACTGGCTGGCTGCTGTGAGCTTGAGGCGGCTTTCCCCTAGAGCACAGTGTGATGTTGATGCAGGAAATATTTGGGGTGGGGGGTGGGGCGGAGGAAAGTATGCGGACTTTCCCACGGGTCAGGTCTAAAGGCTGCCATCCTGGCGGGGTGGGGGTGAGGGTATATTCTACACGCTGCAATTCATACCTTCTCTGGGCATTGAATGTGTTTTCCTTATCCTCCTTCTTGCAGACCTGTTGTTGTTTTTTCGGGGGGGGGGGGGAGGGCTGCTTTTAACCATCCTTTCTGGCATTTGATCATTTTTGGTGGTCGTACGCAGCAGGAGCGAGATTACGGGGCATCCCTTGGCCCCTGACTCCAGCAGCCCCTGGGCTCGCCTTCTCAGGGGCCAAGACCCTCAGGGCCTGGTGCTGGGGTCCGTGGCCCCGCTCCCTCACCCCCCCTTTCTCCCCCTCTGCAGATGGGTGGGGTACGAATACCCTGGGTACCGTGGCCGGCAGTACGTTTTTGAGAAAGGCGAATACCGCCACTGGAACGAGTGGGATGCCAGCCAGCCCTTTATCCAGTCCTTGCGGCGTGTCCGGGACCAGCAGTGGCACAAACGGGGCTGCTTTGAGGAGAGCTAGAGATGTCGTGCTGACCAAGAGTTAGAAGAAACTGAACCAGGGGCTCCTGCCAGGAGGAAGCGGCGGTGGTGACGGCCCCAGCTGTTCTCTGTAGAAGATGATCTGACGCTCTCAATAAAAGTCTGAGATGCTGAGTTTTCTGTGGTCCTGTCTGATCTCTTTCACCCTCTGCCCCCCCCCCCCCGTTCCCCAGCTTCCAATGGCAAACACAAAGTGGTTTGGGAGGGGCATTGCCATGGTATACCTCAGCTGTACATACTCAGGGGCTCAAACCCCCCATCATGAAATGCCTCTCCAGCTTTGAAGGGTTTTTTTTTGGGGGGGGGGGAGACAACGACAAAGGCCCCTCCTGGGGGAGAAGGAACAGGCCAGGGGTTGGACAAACACTAAAAAGCCACTTTCTAGGCTCCTCTGGGCAGGGTGTGGGGGGTAAAGACTGAGCAACTGCCCCCCCTTTCTTTACACTACAACAACTGCTAGGATCTCCCTGGAGGATGGCTGAGATAATGCGAGGAGTTGTATCCCCAAAAAAGTAACGTTTCCAAGCAGTGGGGCCAGGGAAGCAAACCAGGCTCCCGCAACCCTGTGACCTCCCTAAAAAGGATCCTGGAGGTGCCTCGGGGGGGGGGGGGGCGCGACTCAGCGCTCCCAGTGAGTTCGTCCAGCCCAGGCTTTTTGGAGGCTTTTTGGAAAACAGAAGAAAATGACATTTTGGAGAATCTGGTGGTCTTGCTGGCCGTAAAGGGGAATCCCATCATCCCCTATGAGGTCATTTCCCTTCAAGGCCAACTCCAGCCTCTGCGATTCGCCCTCCCCCTGAAGTCCACCAAGATCTCTGGGTAGAATGAAGGATAACGCCTGACATACACAAACACATGAAACCCGCCAGAAACAGCCCCAAATAGAGGCAACGGGCGTGGAGAAGGAGCCGCAGAGCGAGGAACCAATGACACCTCTTGAAAAATCAAACAGGCTCAAGTGCCTTCTTCCTCAGCATCAAAAAGCCCACGGGGTGGGGGTGGGGGAATGGAGATACCGGCCCACCCTCTGCCCGAGGCAGGATGGCGGCAGGACTCCCCCTCCCACCCGTCCCCGCCAGCAGAGCCCACGGGAGCAGCCATCCACCCGCCCTGAGAGGGGTCCGTGGCGCCCGTGCTGCCTAGGATTGGGGGTGGAGGGTGGAGATAAGCAACCCACTTTCAGGCCACGTGGCCACAAGCCAAGCAGGGCATGTGAGGTGACGGGCTGCCCCTGTGAACTGGGGCCTGGAAAGAGTTCGGCAGCTGGAGAAACCCCCCCCCCCCCCGAGCGCCTGTCCGATCCTCATCAGCCTCCTATATCTTTGCCCTGTCCTTCCCCAGCAGGTCTCCCCAACCCCTGAGCCCCACCAACGCCCTCACCCCCCACCCCGTGGCCTTACGGTGCTGAGAAGATTACAAGAAACGGTGGCATGAAAGGCCAAGCGACGGGGGTGTGCGTGTGTCCATCTCCTGGTTTAAGTTGAGGCCGCCGCCCCCCAGCGTTGCCCCAAGGAGCTCCTCTGAAGCTCACAGGGTACCCCCGTGAGACGCCTAAGGGTCCTCCCGCTTGGAGCCGCGCGTGAAAGGTTTCCCCCCACAAGGGCTCCATTTGACCAGCCACGAAACCCACTGTGGGGCTAGGTGTGGGGCATGTGCAGTGATTCCACATCCCTCCCTCCCTCTGACTGCTAACATGCTGGTTGCTTGGAGAATCTGGCCCGGCAGAGGTCTGTTTCCTCCAGGCCTGCCGGGCTTCGCCTGCAGGAGGGAGCGGGTCTGGTCCCGCCATCTCCCAATGATAGCAGAAGACGAGAGAGCTCTTCCTTCCCGGGGGGCCCACCAGGCGGCTGCCAGTCAGCGCAGGCGTCAGGGGCCTAGATGGGACACCGCTCTGAGGCAGCTTGCATTCAAAGAGGAGGGAGCGCTCTTGAAAAAGCCACTGCTCTCATCACAAACCAGTCACAGATCTTACTCATTAATGAGACCTGCAGGCGAGTGAGGAAGGACAGGCGCCAGAAGGGCCCCAGGAGATGTCACCCGCACTGGAAATGCCTTGGGACAGAGCCCCGCACGTCAGCCACGGGGAGCTGCCTGGAAAGAAGAGCACGGAAGGGTTAGGGTTTCTCTTAATTGGTTGGTTCATCACATCCTTGGATGGGTCCACTTTAAAACATCACCTATGAGACCTCAGAACAGCTCTCCTCCATGACTGACAACAACTGTCCGAAGCTAAAGCCGGGAGAGACAGCTGGCCCTTCGGAAGAGTCCACCTTTCCTTTCAACAGTGCTGGTGTGAGGGGTGCCAGACTCCCGTGTCGCTCAGCATCCATGTAGAACTCTTATCCCCCCCCCCCCCAAAGGGTAACTACAAAGCATCAACAGTTGATACACACCCTGATTCTCCCCACGCCCAACCTGTGCCAGCCTCCCGACATGCCCCAGCACCCTCCCCGGCTGCCATGACAGGAGGGGGGCGGGCTCTGTAGGGCTACTGCCTTCAGATCGGGGTCCACAGCAAGGCCAAGGCCATGGTCAGCCCAAGGCCCACCTTTCTCAGGCCACGTCTTGGAGATGAATAGCAGCACAGTAGGGAGGGAGGGAGGGATTTAAAAAAACCACCCATGCCTACACAAAACAGTGCTGCACGTCATTCAAGGGAGAAGTGTGGAAGACAGCATGCTAAATTTGCTGCTTAGAATTTTAATGAATCCGTACAACAGATTCCTGTGTGATGAATTATTTCTAAGCTGTGCTTGAGAGCTCCCGGGGCCGGTCCAAGGCAGGCGACCTCCAACGTCAACAGCCGGCCACTGCCCAGTCCCCTCACATAAAGTTGTCCCCACGCGATTCCTCCTGCATGGACCATTGGTGCTTGGGGGGCAGGATCCGGTGGATGCAGCTTCCCTGAGGCTGAAGGGACAGGAATCCTTCCCTCTGGGACGGCAGCTCTCTTCATGAATCGGTCAAGAGAGGCTGCCTTCAGAGTCCAGCCTGAAGGGCAAGGGGTCCAGCTTTGGGTTGTTGGGGGGGGGGGGAAGGGAGAGATGAGACGGCTTCCGGATTGTTCCCTTTGAGAGGAACCCCCACTTCCAAAGGGCAACAGAGGGGGACGGCCGTGCGCATTGCCCCAGTATCACCAGTATCACAGAGGGAGCGTGTTTGGGTCCCAAAGAGGGGCGCGTGTGTGGGTGGGTGTGGGGGGCATTCTCTGGAATCAAAGGGGGCAGAACCTCCAGTTTTGGGCTGGAAAGCCGGCGGCCTTTCTGCTGTTGCTGAACTGCTCACTCAGCAAACCCAGGCCTGCTGGGAATTGGAGTCCCACACCCACACCTGGAGGGCTGCCCCATGGCCCCCACCGTTGCAAACAGCCTCATTGCTCTGGGACAGGGAGAAGAGGCCCAGAAGACAGGCACACTCTCTGGGAGAGGTGGTGTTGACCCCGGGCACACAGTGGCCCCTCAGTTAGTCAGTCTGCCCCCTTCCACCCCCCCCCTCCTTGGCTTCCTCTTTCTCTGAGCCTTTCATGCTCCCTCTGGTCACCGTCAGAGCTGGCAGGGAACTCTGAGCGCCCGAGTGAGGCCTCCCCTTGGGATGCGTTTTCCCTTTCAGATTAGCTTGATCTTATGCCGGATGCTCTGGGAGGTCAGGTTGCCTCCCCTCAAGCCGCGTGGGGATTTATGGCCACCCTAAGAAGGTTTTCAAACCATGTGAGATATTGACGAAGAGGTTTTACCTTTGCCACGGCACCTCCCTTCCGTGATGGAGTGGGGAATTTGAACCCAGCTCTGCTGAGTCTATCACTCTCCATTCCACCACCACCACCACCACCACCACCACCACCACCACCCTGGCCCTCTTTTCAGCCGAGGTGATTTTGAAAAGTGTGTGAGGTGCTGTGGCTCCACCTCCACTCCTTCTCCTCTGAACTGGTCCAGGGTGAACCGGCTCGGGGAGCCTTCCTGGCCCTCCAGGCTGGCGGGTGGGCTTCTCTCCCCTTGGCTGAACTGGCAGGAGGGACTCCCAGGACAAAAGGTGCAAAGTTGGGAAAAGCGCCTCTTCTTCCCTTCCCCAAAATGAAAACAAACCTCCACCTCCCGACAGCTGCTGATCTTGGTGCTTTTTTGTTTCCTTCCCCCAAACGGGCCGGGTGTCTGTTGGGTTTGTCACTGGGTGACCGTCTCCGGTTGACACGGCCCTCGGGCCAGTTTGGGCCGGGAGCGGCATTGTTCCAGAGTGATGCCCAGGGGCTTGGCACACGGACCCTGCTGAGGTCGACAAAACCAACTCTCCTTGCCCACAGACCCGACAAAGCCCCAACGCCAAACTGAAAGCTCATGAAATAACTCTGCTCTCGGTCTTTGGTGGGACAAAAGGCCGCCAAGGGTCAGCTGACCTTGGTTTTCATTGCCTTTTAATCCAGTATTCTCGATTTTGATCACACTTTCGTGAGCTTGATAAATACCGCCGGGGCGGGGACGCACCCGCCGCCTATAAATTCTGCCGCTTGGCTGCTGCTCTTTCAGTGGCAGAAGCAAACTCTGGTGCCGCCGGTAAGACTCTTCCATTTGCATTCTTGCGTTCCTGCTCGGGCTTTACAGCTTTCTTGTCCTCTTCTTTCTTATCCAGGTTGGAACATCCTGTAGAAAAAGACGGACAGGTTGTTAGAATTTAGCCAGGCAAAAAAAAAAAAAGTACCTTGAGGGCAGGGAAGAGTGATGGTGGTAACCTTTGGGAACTGGTTCTTCGCTCCCCAGCCTCAGCCCAGCTTTCCCTGAGCCTGCCTTGCGGAGCCACCTCACGCCTGAATCCTGTCCCTCCACCTCTCACTCTGTTTTCCGAGGACCTGTATGCAGGCAGCAGAGCTGGATCTTGCCCCCCCCCCATTCTGGCTGCTTGGCCCATGGCGGCCCCTTCCCTCTTCTTGTCCTTGGACAGGCCACCGGCTTCCCACCCCAAGAGGGTGCAAATCCTTTACCCCAGTCTTGCTCTCTCTCTCCCTTGCTTTTTCTCTCGCTCTCCTTGTCCCTAAGTATCCTTTCCCCTTTTTTTCAAATAGCAAAATGGTTAATTTTTTTTGGCATAAAGATACATGATTTCTGGGTTTCATACTCTCTCTCTCTCTCTCTCTCTTTCTCTCACCCGTTAAGGGTTTGACCCATGCCCACAGAAACCACGGCCACCTTGTACCACTAAAAATGGGGCTGAACGTACTGAAATCTCTCTTGTAGGAAGTGAACGTGCCCTTCAAAGCTACACAGGACGAGGAAGGAGTCAGACTCTGCCCGGCACGAGAATTTCCTGCAGGACTTTCTCCGGCAGACTCTGCCAGCCCAGACCACCAGGGCTAGTTCCATTTGCTCTGGGTGCCCCCGTTGCACCCGGTGGAGGATCAGAGCGGCCCTCAGGAAGGGTCCTGCCCGACAAGGCAGTCACAGAGCTTGGGCCCGGTTCTAGCACCTGTCGGTCTGGGCTGCCGAGGGATACAGAAACTTGCCCCCCAAGAAGTGTGCTTTAAGATCTTTAAGATCCTGACGTGCTCTTGACCCTTGTGGTCCTTTAACACAGTCTCTCTTCCCAAGGAGCAGTTCCCCCTCCTCATCATGGCTTCGGATCACCAAGCATCGAAACAGCAAGCCGCCGGCTCCAAGGTCAGTGAGGGGGTGGGCGGGGGGGGGGGGGGAGAGAGCCAGCTCTTTGCCGTCGTTGTCCTGGGACAAACTTGCCAAAGTGGGAATTTGGCTATGGAGCCGCTTTCTTATTTGAGCCCAAGAAGGGGGAGGAAGGGTTTGGGAGGCGGCTTTTTCGGTTTGATTTTAAAATCAACTTGAAATGGGTCCTTTTGAAGGAGAAAGGCGGGATAAAACTACTTCAAATCGATGATATATTAAAGAAATGTTTAGAACCAAACTATCATGAAGCATCCTCTGCGTCTCTCTCTGCCCTTGGCCGGGCACCCCCATTGGCTGGAGGAAGGCCCTTGCCATCTTGCTGGGGCCGCTACAGGATGAGACCTTCCTCATCCTGTTAACCTCCCCCCAACCACCCCCTGCCTTTCCAATGTGCTGCAAAGAACAGCCCAGGTTGGGGAGACCTTAAAGACCCCTGGCCCCCAGGAGGGCCCCTTAAGGGTATGTGGGGGGGGGCAGGCTATGGTGGCAGGAGGAATGCATGGAGGGAGGGAGAAGTGCAGAGGGAATGGGAAATGGTCCGGGGATGCCTTTGGCCATCCCGCTGGGCACTGGGTGTGTCCTACCTGCCCTAACCCTAACCCTAGTCCCGAGTTTGGAAAGTTACCTCTTAAAGGTAATTTGTCCCCATTACTTGTTACAGAATTTGGAAACAGTTGCCATTACACATGGCCGTGCTTACAAAGCAATTAGCAGTGTTGCTTGATGAGTTTCTCATTACTGCCCAAAAAACAAAGCAAAGTCAAACAATACGGAAAAACAAACCTACATAAATATTGCTTAAAAGTAGCTTAATAAGTGACTCGTTATATTGATTTCAAAAAGTAACACTGGTGCACCCTGGTTGCAAAAGCAGGGTGATTTCCAAGCCATGGGCTGAGCCGTGCCTGGAAGCAGTGCTTACAGGGTGCTGTGGGATCATTGGGGTGGGTGTGTCTGAATTGTCGGGGCTGGTTCGGGGCTGTTCCCAGCGTCAGGGTCAGGTGTTCCAAGGCACCCCGGAGAAGTCTTGGCACTCCTAATTGCGCCCTTTCGGCTTCGATGCCAACTCGGTTCATGCAAGACACATGAAAGACGTCGAGAGAGTCGTGAGGCCAGGCCACGAGCTGTGTTTTCAGCAAGAGCCACGGCTGGGGAATTCGGCTTTTCCCCCTGCGCTCAGCCAGGCATCTCCATGGCCTCCTGCTGTTTTGTCTCCGTCTCCCTTCCAACCCCCCCCCCTCGCCCCTCCTTGTCCACTTCCAGATTGTGATCTTCGAACAGGAGAACTTCCAGGGCCGATGCCATGAGCTGAATGCCGCTTGCCACAACTTGAAGGAGGCCGGACTGGAGAAAGTTGGCTCCATTTTGGTGTATTCCGGGCCGTAAGTCTGAGGAAGCAGGATAGAAGGGGTGGGGGTGGGGCCACCCCCCCCCCAGGGGCCAGGGGCCGAGAGGGTGAGGCTGTGAGTGGGGCTCCTTCCACGTTCACGGCGCATCCGTGCTCCACGCTGTGCAGGCACAGCGGATGGAAAGGCTACCCGTCTGGATTCCAACTCCCGGGCCCCCACATCAGCCCGTGGGAGTCCCTTTTCCAGGCTCTGTGAATTCCTACCAGGGCCGGACTAGGGCTCCGTGGACCCTCCGTGGACCCTCCGTGGACCCAGCCTTTTCTCTGCTCCCCCTCCTTCCCCTCTGCAGGTGGGTAGGATATGAGCAGCCCAACTGCAAAGGGGAGCAGTTTGTCTTTGAGAAGGGCGAGTACCCGCGCTGGGACGCCTGGACCAACAGCCGGAGGAGTGACTGCGTCTGGGCCTTCAGGCCAGTCAAAGTGGTAAGCAGGACGCTCTGGGGACTCCTGGGGAGGAGGGATTGGGCCCTCTTCTCGGGTGGCGGCAGCGTTGGGTGAGCCGTGGTGTTGGGGGTGGCAGTTGGGTCTGTAACGCTGAGAAGAGGCAGGCGGGCAGGTGTGTGTGTTGTGTGTGTGTGTGTATGTGTGTGTGAAGCAGGATGTCACCCCTCTGCCAGAAGCTTCCCGAAGTAGCTTCTCCCTCCTCCTTTGACCTCTGTCTACGTAAGAGTTCTTCCACCTACACTCATCCTCCCCACAACCCTGTGAGGTAGACCATGCTGGGGAGAGGGCGGCTTCCTTGCCCAGTGGGCCCTTCCCAGTTCCATGGTGCTGTCAGGATTTGTACCGAAGCCCGAGCCTCCGGTCCTCTCCCTCCTTCACCCTTCCTTGCCTCTCGTGGTTTCTCCTGTGCTGAACTCATTGCCCTTTCCTTCTGGCTTCCTCTGACCGTGGTCTGGCGTGGCTTCCCCTTCTAGGACAGCCAGGACCACAAGATCGTCCTCTACGAGAATCCCAGCTTCACCGGGAAGAAAATAGAGATCATTGATGACGACGTGCCCAGCTTCTACGCTCATGGCTACCAGGAGAAGGTGTCCTCTGTCCGCGTCCAGAGTGGCACGTAAGTCTTTGGGGGGGCAGGCCTGAGCCCATCCCAAATGGACTGGCTTTGGTCCTCCTCAGTCCTCCTGAGAACGGAGATTCCCGGCTGCTCGACTGACGGCAGAGCCTCAAAGCTAGAACGCTTTGGGCTTCCCCAAATCAAGAGGGCCTCCCATGGGGCCTCTGCCCCCCCCCCAAGGAGGTGCCCTTTGGCCACACCTTGGAAAGTTATATTGGGAAAGCATCCTGTTCCCGTGACTCGCCGTAGCATTCGAAAAGCCACGGGTGGGCGTGTCGTGTCACTGTGTATTTGAGCGCGCTACTTCTTCCCGAAAAGCTCTCAGGATGGACGCGAGACTTGCATGACACTCCAAAACCCCAAAAGTCAAAAGCACTCCGAAAATGGTCTTGGGGAGCCGACAGCCTCAGGAATTAGCCAAAACGGTGGCTTGACCTCCTGTGCCACTTGTCCAGTGGCTTTCGGAAGGGAATTCCATGGCTGTCTTTTTTTGCCCAGATCTTTTTGGCAGAGGGTCACATGCAGGGGGGTCTGACGCGTTGCTTCCCGGCTCTGCCCGCGGCATCTTTGCCACGTCTCTTTCATGGACTACAGTTTCCAGAATCCCCAAGCAGGCAGCAAGGGGAGCGCCTGAGTCGGCTGGGGGACACCCTGAGGGGCTCTAGAGCCCCCTCCCCCGTGGCTCTTCCTCTGAACCGAAGCGCTTCCTACTTCGGGGGGGGGGGGGGGCCCGCCCAGGGGCCTGAGCTCTGGCAGGGTCTCCAAACGCGGATCTCGGGGAGGCTGACTTTCAGGGCCACCAAGGGATGGCTCTTGGAGTGAGATGCTAGAAATCGGGGTGTTGCAGCTGACCCGAAACGTCCCGGATTTCACCTTTAACATCTGTTGAGGATGTCGCTAAAGCAGGAAAGGGAGAAAGAGAGAGAGAGAGAGAGAGAGAGAGAGAGAGAGAATATGAACCCTGGCAGCTTTAAGTGGCTGTCACTGGTTTTGGGCAGTGGACGGGGCGGGGGGGGGGGGGTTGTTCTATGCAGGGTTTTTTGTTTTGTTTTTTTGTTTTGGTCTCCTGCTCCTGACACTGATGCCACTTCATCCTCCCCTTCCTTCCGCAGGTGGGTGGGCTACCAGTACCCCGGCTACCGTGGCTACCAGTACCTGTTCGAGAAGGGCGACTACAAGGACAGCGCCGACTTCGGTGCTCAGCAGCCCCAGATCCAGTCGGTGCGGCGGATCAGAGACATGCAGTGGCACCAGCGGGGGGCCTTCCACCCGGCCAGCTAAGCCCGCCCCCCCCTCGCCACAGCTGCCGCCTCCGCCGCCTCCGGTTGGGGGGTGGGGGTGGGTGCGCGGGGGCCCTCTCCAAGCGAGCCCCCCCCACCTCTATCTGGTCGCCCTCCTCCCTGACCCCTGCCAAGCCAGGGCCCGATCCTCCCTCCTCCGCTGCACGAGAAACACTCCTCCTGCCCGCCCCCGCCACCGCTGTCGCTGCCGCCAAAGAGCCTGAATAAAAACGCTTTTGCCATTCCAACGTCCGCCTGGCCTCTCTCTTCCGCCGCCGCCGGCGCGCCTCGCCCAGGGGGGGGGGGGGTGTCTCCTTGGGTTTCTACACACACCCACACACACCCACACCCACACACCCGGCCACCGGCCACCCCATTCGGAGAGTCTCAAAAGGGTCTGCTAAGGCTGAGTTGCTTGCCAGGAAAGCTGTCAGGTGAAACAGGCGGGGGCGGGAGGGGCCCCCCGCCCTTTTGTCTCTAGAACGCGGTCTGTTCCCTGACATGGAATTTGTTCCTCAATTTGGACTGAAAGAAGGTCCCCCTCCCCTCCCCCGTCCACCCCCCTCCCCGCCCGCCCACCTACCTACCTACCTACCTACCCACCTACCGGGCTTTTCCACCCTTTCCCCCCGGAGGCTTCCACAGGGAGCTTCCCCTCCCGCTTTCGGGGCCCCTTTCCCCCCTCCCGGCTGGAGGTCTCCCCGGCCATCAGCTGAGACGGAGGGGCCGAGGGTTCGCTGGCTTTCCTTTCTGGCTTCCGCCCCTCCGTTTCCTCCGGCCGTTGCTGGAGCCGCAGGTTCCCTCCTGGCCAATTCCCCCTGAAAACCAGAGAAGGGTCCAGACCCAGGTGGCAGAAAACAACCCCTTTGCCCCCAAATCCAGGCAGGGAGAGGAAGAAAGCCACCCCCCCCCCCCCAGGGCGCCCGCCTGTCACCAGGACCCCCCCCTGCCCTCGCCCGCTCCCTCTGACCGCTTCAGGTCCTTCCCTTCTCAGTGCAAGAGTTTGCTTTTTAGGTCCCTGTTGCTTGGAACGGGGGGGGGGGGGGAGAGAGAGAAAAGAAAAAGAGATCCTTCAGAATTGCCCCCCCCCGCACCCCTCCCCTCCCCAAGGGCCAGTTGCTGAGTCTTCAGCCTTCCCCTCTTGCTCTCTCCCCTCTGTTCATCCTCCCAGGCCAGATGCCTGCAGGTGCCTGGCTCTGCTGATGGAACTTTCCCAAATGAGGGACGTCCAGCCCCTTTCTCTCTCCCTCCCTTCTTTTGGAACAAGCCCTGCCCTGCTGTTTCCCAGGCCATGTTAAAAATAAAATGAAATAAAGCCCCACGTGAACTACAGAAAGAATTTAGTTGCACAAAGGGGCTTGGTTCCCCCACCCCTGCACCCAAAAACCTTTGGTAGACTCGCCGAGATTAGCTCTCAGTGCAATGCAAAAGAGGGGGGGGGGGCTCGGTGTTCCTCTCGGCCTCTGGGAGGAGGAGCCTCAGCCCAGCTCCAGGGCCCCTGGGGGCCCGAGGGAGACCTACTGGACACGGAGGGTCCTCTTCTGGTTGACTCACCCCCGCCTCCCAGTTGGGTTCGAGCCAAGAGGTCCGAGAGGGGCCCCGGCTTCCCCGGATCCACCCAAATCGGAGTCCAAACTGTTGTGATCTGTAGGGCAGAACGGAGCTGTTCGGTGCTGGGCCGGGGGCTACCAGAAAGAAGGCAGCGCTAGCCTCTCTCGAAGGGACCACGGAGGCCTCCAGGGGCTGATTGAGCCCCAGCCCACCTGGCAGCCCACCTCCCGCCCTCAAGGATGATCCCAGACAATTGGCTGTTTTCTGCTTCGAGACAGACGTGGGAGACACAGCCTGCGTGCCAAGGACACCCCGTCTGGGGAAGAGCTGGAGCGGCCGGGGGAGGCAGGTGGCTGCGGAACTGCCAGACCGTGAGGGTAGGGGTGGGGGAAAGGCTTGGATCCCCCTGGGGGAAACCGGGGCTTTCCGTCCCAGCTGTGAGGAAAGGGGAGAAACAGCCAGAGTGCTAGACTTCCTCTCTCTCTCTCTCTCTCTCTCTCTCTCTCCCTCCCACCCCTCTCTCTGGTGACATATCCTGACCCTCACGCCAGTCAGCAAAGATGGCAAATGCCAAGTGGACACTGTCCACGGAGCGATGGTTCTTGGCTGACGGCAACGGTGTCCCCCCTCCCACCCCCTTCAGACCACAGCCTGCCAGCTCTCCAGTGCTGTGCTGGGCAAAGATTCCCCTCTGGGAAGGCCTGGGGGGGCGGGCGGGATGCTTTTGCCAAGGCCTCCTTCTCCTTGTGGGGTGACTGCCTGCTGAGCTCAGAGGAGCTGCTTCTTTTGGGCTGCAGCCCCCAGGATCCACGCCTCCCACCGCCCGGCCATCCCTTGGTGGAGAACGAAGTGGCCTCTGAACCCATCCCTCCTCCTCCGCTCAGCCTTCTTGGCGACCCCCCGCAGGTGCTGAGGGTTGGGGAAGGGCAGGCCTCTGCTTCCCTCCTTCGGGGAAAGACACCCCCCCCAAGCTCCCGGGTCCACATCGGATGGCTTCCTATCTGACAAGCGATGGGCACCTTTTGCATGCCAGGATCAGACCTGTGTACGAGAGGAGCTTGCGGTATGAAACTGTTCCATGACGTCCTTGCCGTGGGGTGGGGGGCCAGGCCAGGTCTATTTTTGTAAATCTCCTCCTGTGTTTATCATTTTGAGTGCTGGTTCTCTACCTTTTTTTCCTTCTTTGTCTATAAAGCATTTCTGCCCTTCCAATAATTTTTCCATTTCATGGTCTGAGTGCAGCAGCCAAGAAGCCAGATTAAAACGGAGCAGGAAATGAGCCGTGACAAACACCGCGTGGTGCCCAGGTCATGGGCCTCGGACCCGTCTGGGCTGGGCAGCCCTTTCCTCTGTGCTCCTTCACACCCAGATCAGAGCAGGGTCTGTCTGACTGGCATGGAGCCCCTGCCCCCCCCCCCAAAAAAGGGGGGGAAAGGTGATGGTCAAGGTGGTCTTCTTCCTTATCTAAACCTTCTAAAACAGATCCACAAGGTGGTTAAAGAAGCAACTTCAGGAGTAAAAGAAGCCCAGCTCAACCAAATCTCAAATGCCCATTTATTAGCCGGAACTTGGAGTAGCTCACACGGTCTCCTTCTGACGGGGGTGCCTTTAGCTCCTGGGAGGAACTTCTGAGCTCTGCTAGAACAGGAACCCCATGGGACGGTGGCCTTGGTGGGTCCTGCTTATTCCAATGGCAGGAAACAGCCAGCTGAGGGTCTTTCTTCCCTTCTGGGCCAGTGCTTCCTTTGTGGAAGGTGGGAAGAGAGTCAAAGAGGGGAGACCATCTCGGTCAGGAAGCCATTGCCCCCCCTCCCTCTGGGCTTTCCAGGAATGGCCCTCTCACCCTCCTCCTCTTCATTGCCACGGCTGGACAGGAACAGCAGCACCTGGAGATTAACCAGACCCCCCACC
The DNA here is from genome assembly GCA_037013535.1 of Intellagama lesueurii. Classification (NCBI taxonomy): domain Eukaryota; kingdom Metazoa; phylum Chordata; class Lepidosauria; order Squamata; family Agamidae; genus Intellagama; species Intellagama lesueurii. The sequence continues at coordinate 110,882 of JBAJHW010000014.1, forward strand.
TCCACCACCCTGTTTACAGAACAGAACGACATCTTTGTGGGGCAGGACTGGGGAATGGCTGGTTCATCCTCTGTGGCCAGACCCGTTCAGTTAGTCCTGGAGGCGAAGCACCAAGCTGTGACCCCCTGGCCTGGTGGTCCCCCCTCCCTTCACCCATCGTAACATGGCTTTAACTGTTTCCAAAGCCCATTGGAAGGAAAAAATAGCCACCGGGAAGCTGATCATTGCCTCGTCCCCAGGTACGTACCCAGTGGCTGGAACTGCTCAAGGAATATCATTGACACAGGAAGCCGCTGGGCAGACGAGCCACCACAGCCCCCCCCCCCGCCCCCAGCTCAGGCAGCCCAAAATGGCAATTAGGGAACATCTGTTCCTCCCAAAGCTGTGCTTAGCTCATGAGAGGATTACCGTCTAGCCGGCCACCGGCCAGCTGCTGCCCCTCTTCCAGATGTGTCAGAGCACAGCTGGATGTGTCCTTCTCCAGACCAGCGCCCCAATCCCTCCAGATGTGCCCAACGGCTATCGACCTCTAGGGAGAGCCCCTGAACCACAGCCATGGCCAGCAGGTCCCGTCCCACCCTGAACACACATGGATCTCATCCGGCCACGTCCAGAAGCTAAGGGGGATCAGGCCTGGTGAGGTGAGGTCTTGGAGGAGAAGAGATTCCCAGGAAATCCCCGGGATTCCCAGGTAAGGCTAGGAAAGAATCCTCCCCTCAAGAGGGGCAGTCGGACTCTGCAGAAAGCGCCTTCCTCCCTTTGTACCAGCACTGGCTGGATGAGGCCAGGGATTCTGGCATCCAGGGGACCGCCCAGGTAGTCGAGGGAATTGAGGTCTTTTGAGAGGAATCCAGAGACAAGGTTGGGCAATATCTCTGTGGAACCCCCGAGATATAGTTGTGACACGTCTGCCAGCCGGGTGGTTGCATTCGCTTCTGGGTTTTGGGCACCTGGCTTTGCAGACCGGGGGGGGGGGGGGAGGGAATAAGAAGAAGCCTTCTTAAGAAAAGGATGGTGGAAGATGTGATCCCCAGCTTGGTCTAACTCCTTTCGACCCTCCTCATGGCTGCTCTCCTTCCAGCTGGAGAGATTCTGTTCCTTTGAAGCAACAATAATTCCATTTTTCATGGAAGGGCAGAGCTAAGCGAAGTGACATTTCTGGGCGAGAACCCCCAGAACTAGCCAGCCTGGAAAGAGAGCCTGGTGGCTGGGATCTGTGTGAAGTGTGGCTCAGAAAAGCAGCTTTTCCTGGGCCTCTCCCTCTCCCCCTCTCTCTGTGGTGTGTATGTTTTCAAGGAACAGACTCTGTCCTGTACTTGGGAAAGCCCACCCCCCAAATGTCAACGCCAGGAGGGACAATTCGACTTGGGCACAGTTTTCCAAGAAGGAAAGGCATTTGGCGTTTTTGAGAACGGCTAAACCCGTGAATCTCCAGCTCCCCGTCTCTAAAAGGCCTGCCCATCATCACATGAGCAGAGAGGAATAATCCTTCCGAGAGGTGATGGGATTACAGGGCATTATGTGGGCGTCTGGCCAAAGGCGTTGACCCTCTTTGCCAAGGCAGGATGGGGCAGAAGACGCCAAGTGGAAGCAGCAGCAGCGGCAGCAGCAGGAGAAGCGGAAGGGGGGAAATTGAGACTGAGATTGCCAGGAGAAGAGGAAACGACGTCAGACACGCTCTTAGACCAGGGTTTATGCAAGAACAAACAGGGTTCTGCCCCTTCGGTCACCCAGGCTGTTGTCTGCTCGGTTAAGTGGGAGGCTAAGGGCAGATGTGGACGGCATCTGGGAGACGTGGCTGAATCCCTTGCTTTGGACCTTTGGGGTGGAAGCGTACGAAACTCTGTTCCGTCTGGCCCTCGATAGCACTCGGGCAGAAGACGTGACGGGTAAAGGCTTCACCTGCAGGGCACCCTGGTCTTATTGCACTTTAAACTATAACATGATGAAAGGCAGCACGCTCAGCCACACTCATGTACCAAAGATGTCCTTGTTACTCCTAAAATGTGGCTTGGGATGCTATTTGCCTATTTTAAAAATTAATCTAAAAGTTACATGCTGTCAACACATCCCTAACGTGGTGCTCTTCATTCAGCAAGCAAGGAGTAACAGGACCAAGTACTTCTGAAAAGGCCTCCGATGTGAAAACCAAGGGGTGTGTGTGCAAATTATTGCTTAAAAGCAAGTGTCCCAACCCCACGTTGGGGTTCGGAACGAATTTCTTAGCTCAGAAGAACCCTCTGTCTAAATCAAGGCCTTCTGCCTCTTGCACCTCCTTGGTGGTAGATCTCTGGGTTCTAGTAGGGAACGCAGTGGATCCCTCGGTCCCTCTCCACACCTCTGTGGCCTTGCCTCAGAACAGATCCTGGGGATGGCTTGCCCAGGGTGCGAAGCAGCCTCTTCTAGAAGGCCCTCAAAGCTGTCGTGTAAGCGAGACCACCGTGGTTTGGAAGGTCCCTCCGCCCTCCTTGCCAGGAGGGAGCCTCCAGGCTCTCTCTGTCCCCCCCCCTTCCTTTCCTTCCCCCCCCCCCCATGGCCCTCTCCCTTTGCGTGCAGGCCTGGGTGAAGCCCTCCGTGGGGGCTTGACCCGCTCTGACGTGTTTGTCTCTGCTCACCTGGGATTAGCTCAATTGGATCACTGGAGGAGGGGCCTTCAAGATCCCTTGCTTTGATCCTGCGCCAGAACGCGCGCTCCAGAGGGCTTTGTTTATTCCGCCTCCCCTCCTTTTTTTTAGTGGGATGTTGGGTGGAAAAGAGATTTGCCTTCTAATTATAGGGGCTGAGTGGTATTATGGGCTGGGCTGGGCTAGAGACACTGGAGCCTCTTGTTTCTTTTTTATGTGTTCTAAAGAGCCACATTCTCTCTTAACCTTTGGCTCCTTCAAAAGAGAAGGATGATGAGGCCGAGGGGGAGCATCAAAAGTGAGGCCATTAAAGTGGTTTGACACCACTAACGGGAGGCGTGCCCCTGGGAGGAAGCCAGGGACTGGTCATTTGGTGGTGGTGGGGGCTTCACCTCCCACATTGTAGATCGGGGTGGGGTGGGGGCACGAGAGCTCTCTTCTGGCACCTGAGTGAGATCCCAACCCCAGGCTTCCAGAGGCAGCGGCCAGAGCCCGGGCAAGGGTCGTCCAAGGAGGCTCAGGGTGTGGCACGTGGCTGCTGCAGAGCCCACAGGCGTCTCGCACCTGTTCGGGAGCCACCTTTCCGCTGCCCGGTGGGGCTCAAGCGGGCATAACTCTCTCTCTCTCTCTCTCTGTTTTTTTCCCCCAAGGCCCAATACAACTCCTTAAATTGTCCAGGGCTTGCATTTTGGGGACATCTTGTGAACGTGTTAGGAATCCACATGATACGAATTCAGTGTCTTCACAGTGAGGTGATGAGACCTGACGTACTTCTCTTCAGGGCTCATCTTCCACCCAAAGTCTCTTGAGAGCTCCATAGGAAGAGATCCTATCCCCTTTCTGTACCAGTTAAAAAATGATTTCTTTTAAAGCAATACAAAAATGAATCATTGCTTACCTCTCAAATGCATGGCGCTGTTCACGTTTTAACTTTCTGTTGATTTCAATTTTTACCTATCACACCTTGAAATCCAGTTTAAGATGAAAGTGTAGCATGCAAAAACAATTCACTAGACACTGAAGCAGTTGATTGTATTTGAAAGTGGACGTGCAAGGGTGCCTCGCATTTGTACCCCAACATGCACGGGACGTTTGACCATTGTTGTTCGAGGGCTCACAGAACAGGCCTGGAAGATAATCAGTGCTTGGCCGCAGACTCATTAAAGCCACAGAAAGACCGTCAATGAGCACTCCAGTTTTGAACAAGGTCAAGTTCTGGATGCTTACATTTTGAGATTATTTCTGCTCTTCTCATAATGAATGTAAGTGGGGCCTACAGTAATATTCTGTGCAGCACTTAAGCAGAACGTTTGCATGTAATAAATATTAAATTGTGCTAATTGTGAGCCGTTCTTGAAAGAAGGGAAGAAAGAAGGAAGGGAGGAAAGAACTGCCCCTGAGGCCAAGAAGGGATGGCACCAGGCCCACTGCCGCCAGGGGGACCTGGCAGCTGGCGCGCGCCAAGCCGCCTGGCCCTTTGGGCACCGCCCGTCCTTCTTTCTTTGCGAGCGAAGTCCTCCTTTTGCCAAGGAAATAAAAGAACAGGTGGCCATGGTTGTGGAAAACGAATTAAAGCCCACCTGGCAACTTCAGGGCTTATGCCACCCTCCCCCCTTGTGCCCCCACAGCTCTTGGCTGGCTTTGGTGTGAGAAACAAAATTGTGTTTTAAGACGAGGCCTGCCACGAAGGAGGGATTTCTTAAAACAAAAACACACAGAACTCCCCATCGAACACCCAATTTCCCCACAATGATCGGACCACTATTCCTGTTTATTGCCAAGTGGTTGGCAAGGCCAGGGCTACCGTGAGATGGCCCAGCCGCCCCTTAATTGGAAACAGAATCCTCCTGTTGTGAATGGAGCCAAGCCACCGGGCCTTCCCGGCTGGCCGGCTGTGTGGCTAACCAAGAGGCCGCCCTTCTCCGTCCACTGGCCAAGACGTTCCCCCAGGCCTGGAGGGTGAAAAACAGCACCAACCTATTTCCCTCCTAATACGCAGCATAATGGCTAATGAGAAAGGGCTGCCTAACTGTTAACATTTAACACCCCCCCCAAAAAAACTGGCAATTCGTAACTGGGAGCAAAAAGGCGACTTATTTTCAGCTTCTCGTGCCGTGCCTTGCCCCCCCCCCCCTGGTACCTTGAGGTCAGTTACAAAGGGCTTGGTTTAGAAGTCAGAAGTTCTGTCCATTCACTTCCGCATTGGGCCACCTCCCAGCCTCAGACCCTGGTGGTGAGGAAAGATTTCAGCCTGGCCTCCCAGGAGTTTTACCCTGATGAATATCACGGCTGTCACCACATTCACCAAAAGTGTAGCCAATTGATCAAATTAGTTGCAATGGATTAAACCTGGCAAATCTGCCTGGAAAACAAGTCTGAAGGGCACAGGGCAGATTTTGGGTCTGAGAAGCTGCACAGCAAACCTCTTAGAAGAGACTCCCCCCCCCCCGCCCCGTCCCGTCCCCAAACACCCCTGCCCAGAGTGGTAGGAATGGGGTGGGTGGGTGGGTGGGGGGAGGTTGCCTTGCGAAGGTGGCTTCTACCCCCTACCCTTCGGGGCTAAATACTAATTAATTCTTCAAAAAGTGTCCTGGTGGGTGGGAGGGGCTTCCAATCGAGAGTCCATTCCCCTCCCTCCCGCGCAAGACCGTTTAGCTAAATAGCGAAATCCAACAGATCCACCTATAAAAAGCCAGCTGCCCTTAATGGTGATGATGATGATCAGGGCAACGCTTACTACTTAACTAGGGCCAGTCCCTGCTGTGGTTGTCCTGCCCCCCCCCCCCCAGGTGGTGACTCTGGCGCCTCCTCCAACCGCCCCCCCCCCGCGCAGGTGTCTGCCGCCGAGGGGGTTTCTCTCCCTCTGCCCCCCTCCCGGCACGAAGCCTTGGCTTGGAGACCCCACCGGTGGGGGGGGGGGGAGAAGAGGTAGGGCAGGTTGGGCTGCGGCCTTCCCGAGGAGGCCCCTTCGAGAGGCGTGTGCGGGGACGGAGGGGGGGTCCCGAAGCCCTCCCGGCCCAGCAGTCCATCCCGGGGGGGGGGCGGCGGCGGCGGCGGCGGCGAAGAAGCCGGCGGCGGCAGGATCCAGCGCCGGGGTTTGGGAGGCGCCGCCGCCGCCGCTTCGCTCCCCCCCCGCCCCCCCCCCCCGCCGAGGAAGCGCAGCCTCCTCTCCCCCCCCCCCCTCCCCGCCGTTGCCGTTCCTGCGGCCGCCGCCGCCGCGTCGCCTTCTTCTTCTTCTTCTTCTTCGTTCCTGCCGGCGGAGCCCCGGCGGGGAAGGAAGGAAGGAAGGAAGGAAGGAAGGAGGAAAGGGAAGGGAAGGAGGGCAGGCAGGCAGGGGAGCGAGGAGGCGCCTCGGCCGCCGGAGGAGGAGCGGGAGCGGGAGCGGGAGCGGGGCCGCCTTTTGCCTTGCCTCGCCTCGCCTCGCCTCGGCGGGGGCCGTTTGCTGGCGAGGCGGGGGCTGCTTCTTTGTGGCGGGGGGGGGACGGGCCCCCTTAGCTTCCCTCCCCCTGAGCTCCGGCCGGAGGGGGGGCGGCTGGGGAAGAGCTGCCCTTGTTTTGGGGAAGGGACCCCCTTGCCCCCTCCCTGCCCCCCAGGCTGCAGCCCCCCCCCGCTTTAGGGCCATGCGCCCCCTCCCCCCCCGCGCTCGGCCGCTGAGCCTTCCCGCCCCCTCGGGCGCTGAGGGGCGCTGAGGGCCGGCCGGCCGGGGGGGGGGAGTGGAGAGGACGGCCCCCCTCACCATGGGCCGGGAGGAGGAGGGGGCTGAGGGGTGACCCTGAGACAGCCTCGGGGGTCGTTTTCTGGGGTGAGGAGCCCCCCCAGTTCTCCTTCTCCCCCTCATCCCTCAGAGGTGGGACGATGACTCCCCAGGAGTAGCAGACCCTTCCCGGGGGGGGGGGAGAGCCACCCTAGATAAACTCCCGGGGAGGGGTGGCAGGTGGGAGTTTAGCCTTGGTCCCCCCCCCTTAAAGGGACTTACTTGTCCTTGGGGTGATAAGTGGGGGGGGGCTCCTTCTGTAGGGCCCGAGTCCAGGGGGGCGAGGGAGGGCCCCCTCCCTTCCTATTAGTACCAGGGACCCCTTGCAAAGGAGTCTTGGGGTGACCCCAGTTTCTGAGGGGGGGTTAGCTGGGAGGTGGGGTGCTGTTTACAGGCCCAGGGTGTATCAGCTGTGGGGTTAGGGTTGGGGGGCAAGGAAGCCCCCCAAGGCAGGAAGGAGAGGGGGGTCTCCTGTGGAAAGAAGCCCCCTCCCCTCTTTCCCTGACCACCAAGTCCCCCTCCCCCTGCCCCCCCCCCCCCAGAAGGCCAGGCCAAAGCCAAGGCCAGGGCCAGGCCAAAGCTTGTTTTTTTTTGTGGGGGGGGGGTTGGGGAAGGAGGAGGGGGCAGCCGAGATGGCAGACCTGGAGGCCGTGCTGGCCGACGTGAGCTACTTGATGGCCATGGAGAAGAGCAAGAGTTCGCCCGCCGCCCGTGCCAGCAAGAAGATCACCCTCCCCGAGCCCAGGTGAGGAGGGCATTGGAGGGGTTAAGGGGGGCACCTACCTTCCCCCCATTCACAGGTGGCAGGGTGGGGAGGGGGCCGGAAGGAACCCCAGGGTCCCCCTCGGCCTGAATTGGGCCAGGCCAGATGAGGCCTCCAAGACCCCTCCCCTTGCACCCCCCCCCACAGGTGGATTCACAGCATGCAATTTATTCATTTCCCAAAACTGGACTCCCCAGCTGCACCCCTGTGCATACCTTCTGCCCCCTCCCGACAAAGCTCTACTCCTTGGCAAAGCCAGGAAAACAACACCCCCCCTCCGAGCTTTGCACCCTTTTTGTGCCAACCCCCCCTTGCCCAGAAGTAACACATCTGAGGGACAATCCCTGAAAGGACCCCCCCCCCCCCATGGCTCTTTCCTCCCATTATTGTGTTTCTTCTGCTGCTTTAAAGACAGCTGTTGTTGTTTACCGATGGCGATTAGCGGGCCCTAAGGGGGAGCGAACATTTTGCCATTCAAGGGAAGGGCTCTGTCATGTCCTCAGGTGACCCCCCCCCAAGGCCCCCAGCCACCCGTGTGGCCTGCAAACAGCACTCCCGTCTGAAGCCCTGAAGGCTTCAGAAGCCACTGCCCCCCCCATCATGTTAGATCTTGTACCGTCGCCCCCCCCCCACCTCTCGGCTTATGGAGCATGTCAAAGGATTTGTGAACATAATGCTTGGATTTTGTAATTTTGAAAGGCTTTCTGAAGCTTTAGCCACCTTCTCTCTGACCCCCACCCCAGACCATGGCAAGCACTTATCCTGGCCCTCTCAGGACGTTATGCCGTCTTTTCTTGGGATTTCGGATCTCCAGCCCCAGCCCCTCACTTGCCAGCCTTGGCCAGAGTGGTGGATGGTCCCTTTGGGGAGCCTCTGCCCAAAATCTTGAAATAAGGGAGGGACTCTGTTGGAGGTGGGCTTGGGCTTTGCAGCCGCCCCTGCCAGGTCCCCTGGGCTACAGGCCACGATTCCTGGGCCCCTGTTGAGGCCAGGGGAGGGGAGGGGGTGCCCCCCCCCCGGATGTCAGCCTGTGGTGGTGTTGGGTCGCTATTTTCTGGCAGGAGTGTTGCCTTCAGGTCCAGACCCACCTCAGTGGGTGCTTCTTAGGCTGTGGGGTTGGGATCCTGTCCCTGGGCCTCCTGGAGCGTAAAAGGATGGGTGGGCTCTTTACGGGCTCCTCCCTCTTCTTCCGGGAAAGGGCAAAGCGTGGTGAGGAAGGAGCAGCCCTGGGCCTCTTCCTCATCACCCCTCCGATGACAAATGTTTCCTGGAAGGGGGGGGGGGGTCCAAGGCCTGCCCCAGGCGCTGTGGGATCTGGGTGGTTTTTCTCATGACAGGGTTGCCCAGGGATGAGGGTTGAGTGGTTCTCTTCTCTTCTCTTCTCGTGGAGCAATGTGGCTCTCTGTGCTTTTTGTTTTCTTTCTTTTTGCCCCTGCTAGGAGCACCCCTGTTTCCTCAGAAAGATCCTTAGCCAAGGCCTCCCGCCCCACCATCCCACGCCTGGGGCCCGTGGCAAGGAGCAAGTGGCTTCTGTGGGCTTCCGCCTTCCGCCTCTTGCATTTCCTGGTCAAGGGTCCCCTTTTCTCCTCCTTTCTCCTCTTTTCTGCCTTGATCCTCTTGTGCTGTTTTGCCTGCATTTTGTTGAGCTTTGGAGAAGTCCGTCTGTCCGTCCGACCATCTCTTTGGAAGGGGACGGGACCCGTGCATGGTGCAGGCCTTGAGGCTGCCCCCCCCCACCTCACTTGATTTGGGACGCTTAAGCAGGGGCAGGCCTGGTTAGCCCCTGGATGCCCCCCCTAGCCTCTCCCCGCCCCCCAGGATCTTCTCCAGGTGGGCCTGAGAAAGAGGGCCCTTTCTGAGACCCTGGCCAGCCATGGTGGCTGCTGGTCAGAGGAGGCCAGGCAGCTTCCAGTGGCTTCCTTGAAATGCTGCTGCTCTCTTTGAACTGGACGGGTGAGCATTGCTCACATCCCTGCTTTAATGACATAAGCGAATGTCAGACATTAACCAGGAGAGGAGGAATTGGGATGCAGCTGGAAAACACCACCTTCTTCTCCTGGGCTCTCCATTGGCCAGGCAGGTGCCGGGACTGAAGGCCAGGCCTCCTGGCCTTGGTGCTTCTGGACAGAGGCAGCCCGGCCACTGGCTTGTGTCCTGAGACGGAAGGGGGAGGGAGAGGACTTTGCTGGTGCCCTCTTGGGGGGGGGGAGAGAGAGAGTGGCCCAAAGGGCCATCGCCCCTCCTGCTGGTTACATGTCGGGTAAAGGGGTTGGGAGGAATGGGCAGGATGGTGGCTGGTGCGATTCAGGTCAAGTGCTGGGGAGCACTGGAGGCTGAAGAACAAGTCTGTGCGGTCGGTCGGTCGGTTGGTTTGTTTGTTTATTTATTTATTTATTTGGTGCAGTAACTTTAAAGCAAGGAGAAAAAAGTGTCCCCCCCCTCCTGTCCATTTACGTACACCTTGTGTGCTAGCAAGCTTGCACACACATACCCCCCCCCCGGTTGAAATTTTCCTGGGATGAACAGAGTGAATAAGGGCAGGACAGAAACCCCCCCTTAACCCCGTTGTGTCCTGAAATTTCAGTGCTCTCTCTCCGTTTCCAGACCAAACTCATCAGTTCCCGCACCGGTTGGCCCTTTTTGCACCCCCAGTGTGTGAGCTGGGGGTGGGAGTTGTGCCGCCAAGCCTCGGGATGTGTGTGTGCCCGGTTGGTTGGTCTGTCGTTGTTCAGGACAGACCCTTCAGAGGCAACGGCGTTGTGTTTTTGTTTCTGGGCATGTAATCTCCACCGTGTCTAGAATAGAAGGGGGTGAAAAAGCAGCCTGTCTTAATTAGATTACAGGCGATCATTAACCCCCTTCCCTGGGAGATAACCGTGGGGACTTTGGTGTCCTGAAACCTCCAGAGGCAAGGTTAGCAAAGGGGAAAACCAAGCCGCAGGTGATAAAATAACATTTGGAGTCTGTGTACTGCTATTTTTTTAAAAAATGACTTGAATAATCTAATGTTCGGAATGCAGGAAACAAGCCGTTCCCAGCATCCGCCAAGGGCAGGATCCAGCAGGATGGACCCCTGTAAAATCTCCATGGGCGGGAATGGTGCAGGAGGGGTCCAGGTGGGCCCCTTCTGTCTCCCTCCGACGGGGCCTGCTTGGCCTCTTCTCAGCCTCATCCCACAGCTGCTACCCGGGGACTTTTCTCTCCTGCTTCCTGGGGTTTCTGGTCCCAGAGCCAGCCATGTTTTGGCAGGATAAGAGTGCATGTGTTCAGAATGCCACATGTGTTGTGTGCGTGCTAAATTATCACACTTTGGTAACAGCAGCCGGAAAGGGAAGAGGGAGCATGGAATATAGGTGATGCTGCCTGGTGAGCAGGGGCATTGCTGTGTGTATGTGTGTGTCTCTTTGCGTTAGATCGGTGGTCCCCAACCTTGGGTCTCCAGATGTTCTTGGACTTCAACCCCCAGAAATCCCGACCAACAGAGGTGGTGGTGAAGGCTTCTGGGAGTTGTAGTCCAAAAACATCTGGAGACCTAAGGTTGGGGACCACTGCGTTAGATGACCTTCAGGACTCCCCCCCCCCTCAATTTTGCCCTTTAATTAATTAATACAGTTTTGAGAAAAAGAGCAGCTCCCACTTTGGAAAGGCCTATTTGGTCAGCTAGAACTGGGGGCCTTGTTAGGTCAAAGCACAGACCAACTGGGAAAACGCCACTCCGAAGGAAGGAGGGATGGCCTTCCTGGGTTCCGAACGGGGACTGACTTTCGGTGGCAGATTGGAAATGAATTGTATGGGGAAGGCAAGACTTCTGCCACCCCATCCTTTCTGCATTTCTAGGAAACTGTTGCTAGCAGGGTTAATGTCTTCTTTGCCATTTCTTTTCAAAATAATGAATGAAGTTTATCAGACTAATTACATTAGAAGAGAGTGTCAGAAGACCTTCCCTGGGGGAATGATTTCAGCTCTGGGATGAGAGAGAGCATGCATGCGTTGCAGGGTTGTGTCACTTTGCAAACAGCCTGCTGTGGGAGAGCCAGCAGCATTCCGGTGTGGATCTGTGGACCACCCTCACCACCACCACCACCACCACTGTATCTCAGCTTTCACGTCTCCTCTGCCCTGGAGAGAGGCAGGCCATAGCTGCAAAAGGTGATGATGAAAATTTGCTCTCCGGGAGGACCTGCTGGCTGGTGATTCTGGCACTTGTGGACCAAAAAGTTAACGTTTACGCCTTCTAAATGCATCTGTGAGCAATCGGTTAGTCAGATTACTAGGGAAATTATTCTTATTTATTTATTAAGAATGTTAATCGCCCCACAGGGCACCCAGAAGGTTAGGACTACCTGCCGCGAGGATGATTCCAGAGCTGTGCAGCTCCTTGGCTCACTTCAGTCTCCTGCTCGGTGCGTCTTCCTTTCACTGGGCGAGAATAGCATGGAGTCATTGGTTTGCAATTATTTCTCTTTCAGTATCCGCAGTGTGATGCAGAAGTATTTGCAGGAGAGAGGAGAATTAACCTTTGACAAGATTTTTAATCAGAAGATTGGTAAGTTATGGTGTAATACGTTTTATCAGGATGCCCTCCCTCCCTCGCTCCCTGCCCAGCTGTGCTAGTGATCAGAGCTGCCCACACAAAATCAGTACTTCTTGCATGTTGACTCCAGGGGAGCAGCTAAAGGCTTTCCTGGACACTGTTGTGTGCGTGGAAGGGTGTGCCGTGTTATCCCCCCCAAACAAACACCCAGCCGGCTCACAAAGCCCCTCTTCTTCCGTGGCCCTGTGATGGCTTTTTGGAACTGCCTGCCATGCCTTTGGCTCCATCCAGCCTTTTGCAACCTTGAGCGTCACAGAGCTTTTTCATTCAGGGGTGGGCTTCCCTTCCAGGTAGGATGTGCCCTGCTCTCTTTTCAGGAGGGAGAATTTGGCACAGTCACTCAGAGCTGAAGAAAAGGAGAAATGTCTCCCACGATTATCTTCCTCCTCCTCCTCCTCCAATAGGAAACAAGACTGTTGTTGGTTCAGGGGCTGATGGCGCCCCTTTATCTGAAAGCCTGTTTTGATCAGCAGTCGGCCGGTGGTTCCTTCTGTCCCGGCACAAGCTGCTTCCTCTGGAGTGTGTTGTGTGCATGCGTGTGCGTCTCTCTGTGTGGGAGAAGCGCAGTTTGGGTTCTGTCTTGAGTCAGTGAACTACTTTTAACTCATTTTGCTCCTCTCCACATCCTGTTTATCACACAACGAGCTCCCTGGGACAAGTTTTCTTGTTTTGAAGCATGGCATACGTTTGGGGTTTGGCCTGTTCCCATACGGTTGGCAGGAACTTGTCGACTGGATGGTGATTCGGCCTTTGTGACAAGTAGGAGATTCAAATTAGGTGGAGGTAATCGGCTTTGCGTTAAAAATGCCATTTGGATCAATGGCCTTGAAGTCACACATGAAAAAAATAAGGATGAACTTCTCTGGCCAGAACCCTAATGGGATTTGTGTAAGTTTAGCATAGCTTGCTGCAGCTAACTAACCAGGGTGAGGGGTGTGTCTTGTCACATGCTGAATTGCACAGCCAAGATGCCACCTAGCGACCCGTCAACTAGCCACAATGAGCTGTGTCAAGTTATGCCTTGCCTTGGGTGAAGATGGATAGGATTCTGGCTGTAGATCTTTCTAATGGAGGCTTCCTGAGAGGACAAAGCTGAGAAGCCTGGCTAGGGAGGCGTCGCAGCCAGCGAGGGTGGGCGGCACCCTTGTTTTAGATTCTTGCCTTTTCATGGGTCAAGTTGGGTGCTTTCTCCTTTGCCACAAATAGCAGGAGCCGAACAATACGACCGGCGTGGCTGGCATCGTTCAGGGTCGAGCCCTGGACCGCCAGGGCGGATGTGGGAGGGATGGGAGGCAAGTTGGTGTCTTAGGCTGAGTGGCTGTTTTGCCCGGTGGCCGAATTTGCCGGGCGGCGTCCCAAGGCATGATGAAATCAGGCTCTATTACTATTTTCAGGACACCCCCGAGGAGACGAATGGAAATGAATGGAATCAGAGCACGCTGACCTTTCTGTCGGCGGAGCCTTTCCTCCTCGGAAGCTTCCCCAGCCTCTGATTCAGCCGCTGCCTTCCCACAGGCTTCTGTTCATGTTGGCACGGCCCTCCTTCCGTCGGCCTCTTTCCAAGGAGCAGATTTCTCGATGAGGAGCCTGGGGTTGGGTTGGGGCTTCGCTGGGCTCTTTAGTCTAAAACTCCTCACTGAAGCCAGACAACTTAGGCGGTTTCCTTCCCCCCTTCTTGAGACAAAGATCTCAGAGCGTTTTCAACGAGACAGAAACTGGGGAGGTGTTTGGCCCATTGGGATCCAGGGAGAGAATACGTTTCACCCGTCTTGTGGCAATTGGGGAGTTGGTGTGGTTCAAGAAGGGTCCTTTGGGGTGTGACAGTATGTACCCCTTAACCTAACACCCCAGGGACTCGGCCTGCAAAGTCCAGGGTGGGCCCGGTGGTGCAAAAGCGCATAACTCCAAACAGAGGCGAAGCGAGAGCCTTTTGCCTGCCAAAGCGGTTCTTTAAACATGGCCCGTTGGCATAATCCATTCAGTTGCTCCTTGGCTTTTGATGAGTGCACAAATGCATGGCATCTGGCGTTTCTAAAGGGGGTAAGGAAGAGAACCTCACAATGCTTTATCCTTCTTCTGATACAGTTGAGGAAATTACTGGGTCTCCCTTTGTCGGCGGCTTTGAATCAGCAAGGTTGTGTGTTTCCAAATGCTTGAGATTCCAATCTCCTGAATGGGTCTCTTAAGTCCTAGAAACTGGTGAGCATTGAACTAGGAGGGCTTTCGTTGTGTCCCCAAACCTGAAAGTGGTTTCTGGTTGACTGGGGACCTTCTCGTGTTCCTAAAAGGGCAAAACTGCTGTTGCCTCTTTATAAATGCAAGTCCCCCGAGAGGGCCGTGTCTGCCTCCTTTGTCGAGAACTGGGTTTGGACTGGATTCCTCTCTCTGAGGTGTCTGAAATACAGTTCAAAGGCAAAATGCAGCCTGAACCGGCTGTCTGCGGAAAGGGCAGCCAAAACGTGGAAGGCAGTGGAGCACACGCTCCCCCCACCCCACTTTGCAGCCACTTCAGACCCACCAGAGGTTCCTGATTGTCAAGTGTAAATAAAATACAAATTAAAGGCCCTACCCTTAGAGGAATGACATGCAGGAATGACATTCCCCGGGATGATGATGGCCGTGGGGAAAAGGGAAGCTCCCAGAAAATGGCTGGGATTTGGAGGGGTCTCTCCCTCTGTGTGTGTTTCTGTGTGTGTGTGTGTGTGTTGCTCTCACTGTGTGTCCTTTCCTGGAAGCGCTTGAGATGGAAGGCGATTTCCAGGTTCTGCCTCCCAAAACATCACAGCTTCTGAAACTGTGCTAGCAAAGTGTGCTGTTTTTCTTTATAAATATTTGATCCCCGTCCTTTATTTATAGCAGCAGCTGGAGCAACTTTTCTGTTGTTGTTAAATAATAGAACAACACATCGCCAAGGTCTGTGTGAAGTGGGTTTTCTGGGAGACATCCTTAACCTTTTGCAACCCCCTTGTTGCAGAGAAGTGGCAGTGAATCTCTCTGCCAGCCAGGAAGGAGGGCATCGGTGTATTTCCAGCCTTCTCTCTCTTGCTTTCTCCCGATGCCACAGCAGTGCTTCTAATAATAATAATAATAATAATAATAATAACATGCCCTCAAACTGACTCCAACTTAGAGCGCTCCTTTCCAGGGACTTCTCAGTGTGGAAAAGCACTCGGAAGAAGTGGTTTGGCCTTCCCTTCTTCTCGGAGGGCTGTGGGACCCTCGGGGAGCTTGCCCAGGGCTACACAGGCTGTCTCTTTGCCCCAGAGGCAGGGAGCTTCCAGACCTCCAGCTTCCCAGCCAGGGACCCGACTCCCACGTAGTCTCCTCTGCCCGAATGACTCGTGGCCAAGGGTAGCCACGCAGTAGCCACGCAGCCTTTTGAAAAGGCCCCCTCCTCAACAACACTCTAAGCGCTGTGCGGGCGGGCGGGCAGCTGCCTTTCCTCCGGCTTGGTCTTCCTGTTCCTTCCTAGAAAGCCATGAAATCAGCTGCCCCTTATATTTTTAGAAGCAGAAGTGACTTGTCAGGACTTTTCCCCTAAAAATGAAATAAAATAAAAGGGACAGTGTGTGAAGCAACAGATTGAGGAAATGGTTAGCCTTGAACTTGGGGGCAGCAGTGGGGGGACGGCGGAGAGTTTCTGCCGGATGACTGGCTGTGCTCCCCCCCCCCCGGCCGCCAAAAATAGCACAGCGAAGGATGTTCTCTGTGGTGTGGCTGTGTGTCAGAAGACCATTCTTGGGTTGGCCAAACTTTTAAAAAACATTTCTTCTCAACAGCCAGCTTGTTTTTCCAGCTCTAAAACCGGTGGGCAGGGAGCTCCTGGCCAGACAGACTTTGGCCTACATCGCGTGGCTGCTTGTCACAAAAGGGTGAAAATCGGTCGCCAGTTGTGCAGCCCTCTAGGGTGCGTGGGCTCCACAGGTCTACGCTGAAGGAGCGAGCAACGGATCTAGGCCATCACTCTTCTCCTGAGGCTCTAGAAGGAGGGGTGGGGGACATGTAGCCCCCCCCGTGCATTGCTGGACAGCCCTCCTCACATGCTGGGGCTGGCGGGAGGTGCCACATCCAGCCGCGTCTGGGGATCACCGTTGGCCGACCCCTGTCTTAAAGGATCCATGGCCAAATCCTTTGGCTGCTGGGGGTTGTAAAGTGGAGATCCAGCTGGAAACGTGGTTGGTGTGTGTGTGCTGTGTGCATGTGTGTTCCTTGCACAACAAGGGCCCGTTGGTGCAGGGTCCATCTTCTTGGCTGCCAAGCGGTTGCCCACCCCTGCCGGGGGGCAGCTTGGAGAGAGGGAGCCCCCGCGTGGGTAAACCCTTTCTCGTGCTTTCCCAAGGGGATTAAGGTGGCCCTTCAGCAAACCCACTGAACTGCCTGTTTGCTTTGGAGCCGCATTCCTCCCCAGTGGGCTTTGAGCCAGCCCGGCTGGGAGGCGTCTTTGGCAGGAGCCGCCTTGCCGCCTCGGCAGCCGAATATCCAAACATTTCCCCTGGGCTCTCTGGGAAAATGTCCTCGGGGCACGGGAGGCTGTTTGGACGCAAGGCGGGGCTGCTTAGGGCATCGACAGGCGCTTGTTCGCTTCCGTGGGGCCGCCGGTGGGGGGCCGGGGGGGCTGAGAGGAGCATGGGGACCCCGCGGGTGGGAGGGAGGTTGTTGTCCCCACCGGGAGCCTCTAGCCAACCTCTGAGGCGGCCGCCTGTCTTCCACGGGGTGTTGGGTCTCCTTTGGTCCTGATGCTCCACCGATCCCTCTTGCAGAGAGAAACGATGACGGGCCTTCCTCTCCTGAAGAGGGCATTTTCATATTGCGTTGACTGTTTGGAACAGATAATCCCTGGCAGAAAGCGGGACATCCATGACGCTGGCTGGGAGTGGGTGGGCGTGGGGCTGCTAATTGGAATCCTGAGGGTCCAGAGTTACAATTAGGGTTGCAAAATGACGGGCACTTTCCGTTAGCCTGACCGGGGCCCTTTGGGTCAGGGGGGTGAACCCATTGTTGCCCCCACCCTCCCCCAGCAGAGGCCGAAGGATGGCAGGCGGTCCGTGGACCTTTGCCTCTTAGCCCCTGAAGTCCCACAAGAGACGGGCCCCCCACTTCCTCGTACATTTCTGTGGGGAGAGGAGCCCAAGGCCGCCTTCGAACCCGTTCCCGTTGCTGTCCCTTACGAGTCTCCGCTGTTTCCCACCAGGGTTCCTGCTCTTCAAGGACTTTTGCCGGACGGACGTGGAGGAGGAGGGCGTCCCGCAGCTGAAGTTTTACGAGGAGGTAGGAGGCTTCGTTTAGATTTAACGGGTTCTGTGCAGGGGAGGAACTTGTGACATGCGAAAGGTGGGAATGATCGCCGGCCAGAGCAGCCTCTCTGTCCTGCTTGCCCAAACTGGGTGTGTTCCTGCGGTGGCCACTCCTATAAGTGCCTGGAAGGGCAAGGGTGGAACCTCCCCCCCCCAGTGTCATTTTCTCCAGTGACTGGTAGGCAGCCAGAGAGGTCCCCCTGTCTCTCCCAGTACTGGAGTTGATAGACTGCTATCTGGACTCATGGCCATCGCTGGCCTCACCCTCAATTAATTCATCTTAATCCTTTTTCCAAGCCATCTGAGGCGGCAGCTTGTGGCGGGGAGTTCCACAGTTTAACCCAGGGCTGCAGTGGGGAGGTCATTCCCTTTCTCCCTTTTGAATTGGTGTCTGTGTGCAAGGGGGAGTCATCCAGAACTTGCTCTCCTCCCATGGAGTTTCCAGAGCTGAGAAGGAACTCCTGAGTCCCATGCAGACCCTCGGTCCCCTACATCACACAGTCCCTCACCTTTGAAGGACTCACCCCTTTATGGTAACATCAATGTAAAAGAAGCTGGCCTGGCTTTGGGTCACTGACAAGGTGGGGGAGCCTGCATGTCCCTGTGTGCGCATGAGTTGTCCTCTGGGCATGCCTCCGCCTGCGACGGAGAAGGAAGACGCTTTCCCTTTAGGGAGCAAGGGCTCTTCTCCCCCCCCTCCCTTCCACTCCCCTCCCCTCCCCAGCAAGCACGAGAGGAGGACCGCCGGGGTCGATGAGAAAGACCCCAGGCTGCCTGTCCCCCAGCGAGAGTCGTCTCCCTTTTAAAGAAGTTTGTGCAAGCCATGAAACAGAGGGATCTCCACTGGGGGAGTCTGGGTGTTGAGCTGGGGTGGACGGTGTGTCCCCCCCCCCCCGGTGACAGAGAGGCTCCGATGCGGGGGGGGGGGGTTCAAGCATCTTCCCCTTCTGGAGTCCAAGCGGCGGGCGGGGCAGTCCTGATGGAAAGGCGGAAGTCTCTTCGCCATGGAAACTGATGAGCGGAATTAGCGGGAGGGAGGGAGGGGAGGGAGCTGAGCCCGTTGGGCCAAGAAGGTGCTGCTGGCCTGCCAACTCCCCACACCACCGGGCCTGCCTCGTGGGGCTGGGGAGCAGCCCAGGGGTCTGGGAGACCAGCGGCAGACTGGATGGAGGGTGCGGGAGGGAAAACCTCGCCCCCTGGCCCCACCCGAGGGGCCCACCTTCTTGCATGTGGAGGGCTGTGTGTGCGTGCGCACACACATGTGTGCATGTGATGGAGTGGTGTGAGCCTGGCTTTGGGCCCCCAGACTCCCCCTCCCCTGGAAGTCTCCTGGAAGTCTCCTGGCAAGGGGACCCCAGCCTCTGGACTGGTCAAGCCTCCGGGTGCCTCCCCGAGGGCCAAGCGATCAAAGCCGTCCAAGGCCCAGGACTCCCCCCCCCCCCCGTGACGGGACTTGCCTCTTGCAGATCAAAGAGTACGAGAAGCTGGACTCGGAGGAGGAGCGCCTCCGCCGGAGCCGGCAGATCTACGACACCTACATCATGAAGGAGCTGCTCTCTTGTTCTCATGTGCGTGCGCGCATGAACCGCGGAGGTCTTCCTAAACGTTTCCCTCTTAAAATGCAGTGTGTGTGTATGTGTGGGGGGCACGGGGCATCCTTAAAACTCAGCACGGCTCAATGCCACAGTTCCCCAAAAGCAGCCCTGGGATGATCTGGGCCCCGTCGGCCCATGTCCTTCCCTTCCTCGGGGTCCCGTCTCCTGACCGGTCAAATCTGCCCTTGAAACGGCACTCAGGCCGGAGGGGGGAAAACGGCCCTCTTGGCGGTTCCCCCAAAGGACCCGCCAAGGACTGGCCTGGGAGGGGAGGCTGTTTATTTCCCCCTGCATTCCAGCTGCCCTGCAGGGGGGGGGAGCCTCTGTCCGGACGCTTCCCTGTTCACAAAGCGCCCCTCCTCGCTCACCTGATTACCCTGCCAGGTGGGCAGCCCAGCCCCCCAGCTCCTCTTCTGATGGGGGGAGGGGGGCTTTCAGCTATTAAAGCCCATTGATGTCCCTGTTCCCCTTCTTCCCTGCAGCCTTTTTCGAAGCCAACGGTCGACCACGTGCAGACGCACCTGCCAAGAAGCAAGTCCCCGTCACCCTTTTCCAGGTGAGGGGCTCCCTTTTTTGTTTCTCTGGCATCTGCAGATCTCGTGGGGTCAGTTAGTCGGTTTCCTTTTTTTAAAAAAGGGGACAGGTTCAGCATAGCCCCGTTCAGACGTTGCAATCCGTAAGAATAAGGGTTTCACTCTTTCAAGCCATGTGACGAGGCTTTGGAATTAAAAAGTAGCTGCCTGTGTTCCATGGGAGAGTCGGCGTGGGGGCAGGCGAGCCAGGCCGCCTGGGAGGTCAAGTTCTAGCTTGGGGGTCTTTTCTGACTCCTGATTTCAACCCCCCCCCCCATGTAAGTGGGAACAATGAGGGGCGGATGCGGCACCTCAAAGGCGAGCCGAGGGTGGCAGGCCGTAGCTCAGCCCTTCGGGTGCATTCACATTCTGGAATTCCAGGTGTCCGTATGTGTTATGGCAGTGGCCGCGGCTGTAATCACGGCGGCTGCTCAGAAAATGGCCATGGAGCCGGTCCGTGGAGCCCTGCCGAAGCCCAGGTGTCAGGATCCCTGGGAATTCAGCTGCAGAGGCCTGGGCGAAGAGGCTGGGGTGGCAGCGCGGAAGGAGTGCCGTCTGCAGCCCGGGGACTTTGGGGCGGGAGTGGGCGGTGGGAAAGGAGGTCTGGGGAAATCCCTGGGTGCTTTGAGCAAGGCAGGTTGCCGCAGCGCGCCTACGAGGAGCGCCGCCTACGAGGTTCTCTCCGAGCACCACCACCACCTCCTCCTCCTCTCAGCTGTTCTCCTAAAGGACTTTGTGAGGCGGGCCGGGTCTTCACGAAGCCCGTCACAGGCAGCGCTGCTGTCTCGTCACAGCAAGCGGGGCTGGGCTGCTGTGCGAAGAAGGCACCCGCCGGCGCCTTGCCTGCAGGAAGCTCTTTGGACGTGGAAATGGGGCAGGCAGTCCCGTTTTCTGCTTCAGACCTTGCATCTTGAGGGGAGCCGTGGAGTGAGTGGCTCTGGGTGCCTCGTCCTTCCATGGAGGAAGGGCCGCTGGCAGTGAGCCGTGAGGAGTGGGACCTCTGGTTCACACGCATTTGGTGGCTTTGGGCTGCAGCATTAAAGCATTGCTGTATCATACCACAAACTTCAGGGGAGAGAGAGAGAGAGAGAGAGAGAGAGAGAGAGTGAGAGTGGGGGGGGTTATGCAATCAACCCCAAGCCTTCATTCCTAAAATGCAGTTTTAAAAACGATGCCTCTCATGTCTAGATTTGACCTTCTTAAAAAAAGAAAAGAAACAAACTACAGATCTTAATTGCACCTGAACTTTATTGATTGGCTTACTTAGTAGCTTGCTAAGGTGTGTCACAGTCCAAGATATCCCAGGCAGCCTCTCACCAGGGGCGAGGGCACCAGGACCCCGTCCACCAGGCAGGGAATCGAGTCCAAAGGCACTCAGTGCGCGGTTGGTCGTGACCAAGTGGAGGTGGGAGGAGGGAGCCGGAACAAGGGGCCGAGAGGCAGGAGGCCAGCAGAGGCGAGAGCAGGGACCAAGGCAGGAACACTGGAATGCAGGGACTCTCAGGAGCAGCAAGACAGTCAGCCCAGCACGGGCCGAAGACCTTGGTTGCCGAGGCCACTTCTGGGAGGGAGAACCACTCCTTAAAGAAGCCTTCCCTCCAGGTGTCCAGCTGAGCCTCATGAGTGGCCCAGCGGCTGCCACCCAGGCCAGGGCCTGAGCCTGCAAACACCAGGCCACTCCTGGCTCAGGCCGGCCCCGATCCTGCAGCTGCCAGGGCGGTGTGGGGCCAGATCTTGACAAGGTGCTTTTCAGACAAAAATGTCCCGTCCCCTCCTATTTACAGTAATCAGTAAAGCAAGACAGCACCAATATAAAAACAACACCATTAACATGTTTAAACACAGTAACAACACGTAAATCAATAAAAGCATGCAAAGCAGTGAGATGAGAATAGCTGGAGCAAACAGACGTAACATTGAAGCAGCGAATAAAAAAAGGAAAAGTAGGTAGGTGGGAGGGTCCCTGTGGAGAAACCAAATGATGACACGTTTATTAGAATCAGTGAAATGGCACGAAAGAGCCGCGGCTGTTGAGGTGGAGGCACCCAGGTAGAAACCCGTGCGAGGAGAAGATGCCTCGAGCGACTCGGTGGTCTCCAGAATGAGGCAGGACCACTTTCTGAGGAATGATGGGAGTTGTAGTCCAGCATCCCGTTGTGGGAGGGGCAGGCTGGAGGAGACTGCCTTGGGGAGCTGCCCTCCCCGGGATAAATCTGGCCTCTGCCTCTGCTTTCAAGGGGTGGGATAGAGGCCTGGAGACCTGGGGGGGGGGGGGGCGGGGGGGCGGCAAGGACTCTTTCCAGATAGACTCTGTCTCAGAGGAGTTCTCGGGGACAGCCTTTCCGTAGTGGGGCCAAAAACCCCAGCAGGTCTCAGGCATGTTGCCAAGCGCCTGCTCCCAGGAACGGAGCCTCAGGGGAGGCACATTCCAGCTTCCTGGAATGGGGGGCGAAGGCACACGGGGGGGGGGGGCAGGAAGACGCCAGACGGGGTGCTGGGGATGGAAAGAAGGGGCGAATGGGGAGTTCCTCGCCTCAGAGGTCAAACTCCTGGAGGCCCCTCCGTTTCCAGGCCTCTTTTATCGGACGGCTCTTGTCAGAGGCTTAAAGCAGAGAAGGGCTGAGAGGAGGGACGGACGTACGGACGTGTGTGTGTGTGTGTGTGTGGAAGACCAAGGGGTGGGACTCCAGCCTTTTAACCAAGCGTTGGTTTTTCCTTCAGCCCTACATAGAAGAAATCTGTGACAGCCTCCGAGGAAAGGTCTTCCAGATGTTTCTCGAAAGGTATGTGTTTTTGCCAGACCTCTGATCCCTCGTATGGCCATTAACAGCTGCCGCGGCATCAGCATCCTTGTCCGTCAAGCCCTCCCACGAAATGTGGCCAGGGGGACGGAACACCCCACGTATCCTGGAGCAGAGCCGAGCGGAGAGTCGGCACACGCCAGGCTAGAACCCTGCCTAGAACCAGGGAAAGGCTCCTTTTCTGAGCTCCTTTCCCGATCTCTGGGCAGATGCCCGCCGGCTGCCCCTTGTGCTAAGTGGGGGGGAGAGAGAGAGAGAGAGAGATGGTTCGCTTCTCCTCCCTCCGGCTTTGGGCAAAGGTTAATCTCCCCGATGCTGTCTTTGATCGTGGGAGGATTTCCCTCCCACTGGGTCTGATCTTGGCAATCGAGATAAGCTTTGCAGGAACTGAGCTGAGTCAATGGCCTAGCTCCGCTGCTGTTGGTAAAGTGGCTCAGTGGCTCTGCAGGATTTTGTAGCCGGACGGCTGGTTTTATTTCTGTCGGGATGAAGCGTGAGCGGTCCTTCTGCTTTAAGAGGGAGTCCATTTCCTGGAAGGGCGGGTGCTAGAGGCCCCCGGCTCTTGGGGCCACAAGTCTCTGAAGCCCCCAGCCAGCGGGCTGGATCCTTGCCCGTTGTGGGTGGTCAGGTGGCGGGTGGGGAAGGGGAGTCCAGAGAGTGGCCTTTGGGGTGGCCTTGTTCTTAAGCCCTCTTTGCTTGGAGGGAAAGAGTGGGGCCACCCATGTTTTTAGCAGCTTCGTGGAACACGTGAATCGCTTAGGATGATGCATGTGAGAGAGGAGACGGCTGGTTGTACCGAGAGATCTTTCCAAGGCGTGTTTTTCTACCTTGGGCATAAAGCGTGAATCATTTACTTTGCGGCAGAAACAACTGTTTCCTCACTGCATATATTGTTAGTCCTTAATTATTTCACAGAGTTCTCTGAATTGCCGCGTTTGATTATTTTTCTTACTAAGGTACTGGGGATTTCTCCCCCACCCCCTTAATGTGCTACAAATCAAATAAGAAAAACTGAGAGATTTTTATGTCTGATGCATTTTTGCAATAGGCATCATAAACCAAGCGTTACTCAGGACTTGTCTTCAGCCAACACCTGCTCGCTGAAGATTCACCGACAGGGCTTTTTAAATTTTAAAATATTTAAAGGTTTTTAAAGTGACGGTGCCCCTAATTACCAAAACAGATGGAATAGACTTTTTCTCTCCTGCTTTTTTGCAGCGATAAATTTACTAGGTTTTGTCAGTGGAAGAACGTAGAGCTAAACATTCATGTGAGTATTTGCAGGTAACATCGTATGAGTGCTCTTAAATATCAGGGATGCTCGAAGAGCAGAGTCAGGAAGCCTGGCCGGTCTCTGGTGGTGGGCCAACTCGTCCAGAGGGGAATCCTGGCTTGTTTCTTTCCTACAGGGCGGGTAGTGGGAGGGGGCGGTTCCGGGGTGGGTTTAAAAACCAAGGGAAACCCCTGACCACTTCTTGCTTTGCGAAAAACGAGTAAATGCCACCCTTGCAGAGAGGGAGCGGATCACGGCTGATCCCTGGGGTGCAGAACTGACCTTTTCTCCTGCACCTTCTCAGACATAAGCACTCTGCTTATGCTTACAGGCGGTCTGTTCTCCTGCATTGTCCCAGAGGGTCCAGGGTGGAGACTTTCTCTCCTTGTCTTGATGCCCCCTGGTTCCGATTAAGCTCTAAGTTCACGAGGAGCACTTTTGGATATGAATTTAGGCCATGCGTGGCCCAGTTTCCCAGAAACAACTTCTGCTTTTGAACCTTGACATCAAGGATAATTTTCTTCCTCCTCTCTGTGGCCTCTGCTGGTTTCCAGAACCCGTTGGTGCCTTGCCAGGAACGAGGGCTCCCTTTTGGCCAACATTCCTACCAAATCCCCGGAAAGCCAAAGAAGGCAGCCGACTTTGCTGCCTGCGTTGATCTGAATTTGGGTGGTGAAGTGCAGGGGAGGGGCGCCTGGCAGGATGTGGGCGCCTTGGCCTTTGGCCCGCTCATGCCCCCCCGTCCATCTCTTCTGTCCCCAGCTGACCATGAACGACTTCAGCGTCCACCGAATCATCGGGAGAGGAGGCTTTGGAGAGGTTTACGGCTGCCGAAAAGCCGACACAGGAAAGATGTAAGTGGCTTGGTTTGTCATGAGGATGAAAGGAGCTTTGAGGCCTCCGGACCAAAGACCAAGAGCCGCCGAACAATAAACCAGCCATCAGAGGATGGCCGCCTTGTGCCGGGTCCCCGGAGGGCTCCAAGGGCCTCGGCGGGCAGCTGGACAGGCACACACATGGGGGCCGGGGGTGGAAGGGAGGGAGAGGGAGGGAGCAGCCGTGGCCCACTGAGTCTTCCCAGGCGTACATACTAGCAGGGCGGCTAAATTTTGGTCTCAGCATGGCAACCAAGTGTTGCCCTGGCGGCCGACACGGCAGGACTGCCGGGCCACCCCTTACTATTTGTTCAGTCATCTCTGGGCAGGGCTGTGGAAGCCAACCAGATGCTGGGGAAGGGTTAGGGTTAGGGTCTGGCTACAGGGGAAGCGAGGCTGGCCAGCCCTGGGCACCGGACGTTTTCCAGAGCAGGGCCTCCAAAAGGGCAAAACATGGCTTGGGGGGTTGCAGGGAACTCTGCCCAAACCCCTCCCTCAACTGCGCAACATTTCCAGGTACGCGATGAAGTGTTTGGATAAAAAGAGGATTAAGATGAAGCAAGGAGAGACCCTCGCCCTGAATGAGAGGATCATGCTCTCCCTCGTCAGCACCGGGGTGAGTACGCAGCGCCAGCCTTTCCCGCTCAGGAAACGCTTCTGCTCGGTATCCCGTCTTCCGACATTCCTCCTGCAGAGAGAAGTTGTCCCTGCAGGAATTCTGTGAATCCTCCCTTGTGTGAGGAGCAGACGTGAAATGCCAAGGCCATAGAGACCCCAAAGGCTGTGGGTTGAGGGGGGAGGCGGCTGTCTGTCTCCATAAAGGAATGGAAGATGGCCGTGGGAGGACATCCTCGTGGCCGAGGCCGCCTGGGGGACTTACCCGTGGCCTTCTGCACCCTGGCTCTCTTTGAAATGCTGGGGGGAGTCTGGGCTGCTCTGACAGGAAGGGGCAGCATTTTGGGATCTGGGGGTGGGGGATCCAGGAAGGCATCTGGAAGAGGGACCCAAAAGACCTGGGGGGGGGGGAGGAGGAGGAGTGCCTTCCCAACAGAGGAACGCCTAAGCCTCTGTGTCCCATGGGCTGCCAGCGCCCCCCCCCCCCGTGCACTTTGAGGGGTCCCCGGTGCTAGATTCAACCTTTGCTACATCAGGCCCCGAGTGGCTCTGATTGCCGTCCTTACTAGAGATGCTGGCAGAAAGGTTAAGTTTTGTGCTTCAGATGAAAACTCCATCCCAAGTGGAGGGGGTGGTTTGTTCTTCCATTTTTCCATTTAAAGAAGTCAGCGTTAGCCTATAAACCGTGGTGGAGGGGGGGCGGGCGGGTGCCAGAGCCATTTGCCTCGGCAGGTGGCCTCACAAATCACACCCCAGAGGAAGGGTTGGGTCTCCCCAAGGTGCCCGTTCGTCGTTCCTTGTTGGGTGAAGACGGGCCTGTGAAGGGCTGGCTTCATGCTCTTCCCGTCCAGAGCTAAGCTGGAAAGGACACAAACTCCTGTTGGCGGCCTTCTTGATGACTCTGTTGTTCTCAATGGGGGTATGGGTATATTTTGGGCAAAGGTGGGGATCCCCAGCCTGCTTCCCAGTAACCCTCCGGCCTGCCTTTCCCAGGACTGCCCTTTCATCGTCTGCATGACGTACGCCTTCCACACCCCGGACAAGCTCTGCTTCATTCTGGACCTGATGAATGGTAAGGGAGAGCGGCACAGGGAGGGAGGGGCCGTGTGTGTGTTGAGATGTGTATGGAGAGGCCGTGTCGTTGCCTGCTCGGATTCGGTTCCTGTGCGGTGCGTTTCCCCCACCCCCATCCACTGGGCAGGCGCACCGCCTCTCCTGTGGCCTCGGTGCCAGGGCTCCTCTGAATCCCCCGGGGGCTGTGGGGGGGGGGGTCTGGCTGGGTCTGCTCTGGGGCAGGGCCTAGGCTCCCCTCCTTCGGTGGCAAAGGCCTGGCTGGACTCAAGCCCCCCCCCCCCGTCCTGTCTTTGCCCCCAGGCGGGGACCTCCACTACCACCTCTCCCAGCACGGGGTCTTCTCGGAGAAGGAGATGCGCTTCTACGCCACCGAGATCATCCTGGGGCTGGAGCACATGCACGGCCGATGCGTCGTCTACAGAGACCTGAAGGTGAGCCTCGCCCGGGATCTTGAGCCGGAGGGTTTTCGGAGTTGGGGAGAGGGGGCCGGCCGAGGAGAGGCCCTCCTGCGGGGTGGGGTGGGGTGGGGTGACTTCGGCTCTCTCGCAGGGAGCCACTTTTGGGAAAGTCACCGTGAACGTATCCCGTGGGTTAAACCCTTTCGGTGTCTCTCGCTTGTTAAGTAACGGGGGCGTTCTTGGTGTGCTCGTAGCCAGCAAATATCCTCCTGGATGAGCACGGCCACGTCCGCATCTCCGACCTGGGCCTGGCGTGCGATTTCTCCAAGAAGAAGCCTCATGCCAGCGTGTGAGTACCCGGCCGGATGCCGGTGGTGGGCGCAGCCGTTTTCTGACTCTGCCCAGGACGCCTGAGGTGGCCCCTGGCCCCCAGCCCTCCGCGGGGCCGAGGCGAGGCTCTCTCTCGGCCTGTGGGTGGTCCACGTCCCACCCGTGGGGCACAGAAGTGGTCCTCCATCCTCTACGAAGCGTTCGCTCTCCCTCGGGTCCCCCAACCTGCCGGCGTGGGGTGCCCTTTCCTGCCTCTCTCCCCTGGCACAGATGGTCCACCCGTGACCTCCTGGCATGCCCGTGGAACCTTCCGGATGCTGCGTTTCCTTGCCCACCAGCATGTATAAATGATCAATACAAGGAGAGAATGTCCTTCTCAGAAAAAAAATTTCTTTTTGATTCAGTCGCGGAGGGAGACTCATTCTTGGACAGACGTGGGACGTGGTGGGATGTGGCCCGTGGGAGGCTGAGTGCCAGTGGGGCCTCCGCAGAGGGAGAGGCATGAGGCCGGGCCAATACCTTTTGCCTGCCTGGGTGGGTGGCCGTCCGGATTCCAGGGTTTTGGGGCAGGGCGGGCGTTCCCTGGCGGTTTCCCACTCACCTTGCTGCAAGGATGCTCATGCGCCCCTCTTGTCTCCCTTGCCAGGGGGACTCACGGCTACATGGCCCCCGAAGTGCTACAGAAAGGGACGGCCTACGACAGCAGCGCCGACTGGTTCTCCCTGGGCTGCATGCTTTTCAAGCTCCTCCGAGGGTGAGTCCTGGTTCCCAGTTGTCGGGTGGCCACCCCTTAAGGGTGTCCAGCAGGTTCAGGTGCACAGCGTGGCCGTTTGGAGACTTTGTCCCGTGCAGGCTGTGAGCGATGGAGGTAGCCGGGACCTCCCCACCGTGTCCTTCGGCACGTCTTTGGCCTGGGCGCGCCTTCTGCTGGCAAGGAGCAGAGACTCACACAGGGGTGCGGGAGGCAGCTTCCCCCCTGTACGTATGTGCGGATGCATTGGAGGGCTTTGCTGGCAGATGGTTGTGCTTGTGAGGCTGCAGACCTTTTCCCACCTGCCCTGCTAAACCGCACTCTCTCTCTTTCTTTTCCCTCCCTCCCTCCCTCCCTCTTTTCTGCCAGGCACAGCCCTTTCAGGCAGCACAAAACCAAAGACAAGCATGAAATTGACCGCATGACCCTCACCGTGGTAAGGATTTTGAGCAGCCTTCTCCTTGTCTGCTTCCTTCTCGGTGCTCCCCCCCCCCCCCCCCGCCCTCTGGCCACACTCGTCTCTTTCTTCCTTGGTGTATTTCAGGCTTAGACGGGAGAGCTTTTCAGCCACCTCCCCGACCCACCCTGGGTGATGCTAGAGGACGCCCCCTGCCCCAGAGGGGCCGGGCTCGTTGGGGTTCTCCTCCAGCTCTGTTTTTCATCCCTAGAACGTGGAGCTGCCCGAATCCTTTTCCCCCGAACTCAAGGCCCTCCTGGAAGGCATTCTCCAGCGGGATGTCGGCAAGAGGCTGGGCTGCCAGGGGAGCGGGTGAGTCCCGGCCGGAAGAGGGTGGGCTCTGGGCTCTGGGGCCTTCAGAAGTAGTGCTCCTGCCCCATGAGAAGGAACTGGGGTGGGGGCGGCGGGGGCGGCAGCTGGCTTGCTAAACAAAGCAATGGAGTGAATGGATTAGGAAACCTCTTAGTGGCTGGAAGGGGCCCCTTAGTGGCTGAAGGAAGCTGCCCGCCGCTGGGTTTTCGTTTCGGTGGTGGCCTGATGGGACGGAGGAGGCCCTGCTTTTTCCTCGGGGGGGGGGGGGCATATTCCAGTCCCCACCTGGTTCTCTTTTCATGCTCAGGGCCCAGGAGGTCAAGGGGCACCCCTTCTTCAAAGGCATCGACTGGCAGCACGTCTACCTGCAGAAGGTGAGCCCCTGCAGCTACCGGCGTTCGCACCAGCAGCAACCGCTGGGAAGAATCCTTCCCACCATCATCGTGGGAAAGGCCAGCGGTGGCCCTTTGGCTGGCTCGCCCTCTCCTGCCCCTCTGGCCTAGCCTGTCCAGCCCTTTGCCCCGGGCCCCTCTGCTCCGTCTCCATCTGGAACCGGTCACTCTTCTGGCCCCGGAAGGCCTGCCGAGTGTCTCAGTCCCTTTGCCCCCTTCTTGGCTTCGGACACTTCCTCTGCTGGCCTTCCCCCTCCTCCTCCTCCCCCCTGCCCCCCCTGGGCCCCTCGTCAGGGCCCTCGTTTTAGAGTCTCATCAACCCGTCAGCCGTGGAAGGGCTGACTGGTCGAGGGGGACCCGATCCTCACTTCATTTAGGGGTTAGGGGTTGCCACCCTTCCCCTTCCTGTTAGGAGTTATGCTGACACCATGCCCTCTTGTCACAACCGCCCTGTGGAGCAGACCAGGGGCCAAAGGAGACTCCAGGCAGGGATTCCAAAGGGAGAGTCCCCTGCCGTTTTGCGCTTGTATGGTGCCGTCTCTCTGGCCTTTCTTTTTATGGGGAGGGGTTGCCTGGTTGTCTCTCTCCCCCCCCCCCCCCCGTAAATGCGTAGAAGATCTCCAAATGGCGGCAGGCGTGTGACGTGGGTCTGCCCTTGGCTTCCCAGTACACCCCACCCCTGATTCCTCCAAGGGGAGAAGTCAATGCGGCGGATGCCTTTGACATCGGCTCCTTTGACGAGGAAGACACGAAAGGCATCAAGGTGCGCAGCGGGGCCTCCATGGGAGCCTTTCGGACTGGCTGGGGGGGGGGGGGAGAAGAGGGGGAGGGTCCTTTGGGGGACTCAGAGGGATTCCACCGGGGCGGAGGGGTGTGCGTGCCTCCCCTGCCGGCTTCCTCCGCTGGGGGCTTGGTTCTTCCGTGCAGGCTTGGCTCTTTGGCACAGCAAGTGGGACTCGCCAAACAGGGAACCCCCCCCCCCCCCCGGGCATGCTCTGGAGTGAACGGTAATGAAGGAAGGAAGCTACAGCCGTAAGGGGTTCACGTGAGGTTGGGCCAGGAAAGGTTTGGGCTAAGACGAGGCTCGCGAGGGGCGTAGTGGTGGCGAGGTCGAGGGAAGAGGGAGCAAAGGGGGGGGGGAAGGCCTTGCCCTTCGCAGGAGGCCCCCATGGCTCCCCCTCCTCTCCGTCTGCCTCCCCTTTCCTCAGTTGCTGGATAGCGACCAGGAACTCTACAAGAACTTCCCGCTGGTCATCTCGGAGCGCTGGCAGCAGGAAGTGGCGGAAACCGTCTATGACGCTGTGAATGTGGACACGGACAAGATCGAAGCCAGGAAGCGGGCAAAGAACAAGCAGCTGGGGCACGCCGAGGGTAAGGTGTGGGGAGGGGCAGCGCTGGCAGACCCTGGGGTGTCAGGGAGGGAGGGAGGGAGGGAGGGGGGTGCGCTTGGTGTCCTGGAAGGGGCAACTGGGAGGAGAAACGTGTGAGCTTCGAGCAAGGGTGCCGGTGGCCCGCGCTCGCTTGGCCACCTTGCACAGCTGTCAGGTTTGCCTCAACTGTCCCCTTGTGGGCAGGGAACGGACTGGAAGCTCCTTGAGGGCAGAGACCCCTTTCCCTTCCCTTTGGGTTGTCCTGCAGGCACAGGGAGCTCTGCTTGGAGCAGGCCGTGTCTAGGGCTGGGGTGGCTTTCTAAGGCAAGGGGCTGCTGGCTGAGGCTTCCCGGGAGCTGTTCCCCCAAAGAGCCACATTTCTCAGGGGGCGACGAGCACGAACCCGTTCCCTCAGAGCCACTTCCTTTCTTGCCACAGATTACGCGCTAGGGAAGGACTGCATCATGCACGGGTACATGCTGAAGCTGGGCAACCCCTTCCTGACGCAGTGGCAGCGGCGCTATTTTTACTTGTTTCCCAACCGGCTCGAGTGGCGCGGAGAAGGGGAGTCGCGGGTGAGTCAAGCAAGCTGGCCCCCCCTTTCCCATTGCCTGCCCCCTTTAAAGGAAGGGGAAGGGTGGCAAGCCCTCCCGTGCCCCCCCTTCTGCTGGGCCAGCTGGACAAGGGGCAGGGCGCTGGCAAGCCTGTGACAGCCTCCTTTCCCCATTTAGGATGCCTGGCGCTCTTACGCCAACAAGCCAAGGCGGGTAAGGCAGTGGCACCGCTCCGGCAGCAGTTCCCAAAGCGAGCCCGTGCCCAGCTGTGGGGAGGCCAGGGAAGCTTCTCTGTGCTCGGGGGGGCCGTCGGAAGAGGAGGGCCGCGGTTGCCCCTCTGCACGATCCACTGCACACGCAGGCTCTGCTGAACTGGGTGGGACTCTGACGCTTCCTTTCCGGTCAGGATGGGGCGGAAATGCTCACCCTCCGTGGCAGTTTTGGAAAGGCAGGGAGAGAGAGGCTTCCCCGCATGTGGGCAATCCTGAACTCTCCCTAAAGCTGTGTTTCACAAACGTTGCTCAACTCCTTCACCCTTTAAAAAAAAAAGA
Source organism: Intellagama lesueurii (assembly GCA_037013535.1). Lineage (NCBI taxonomy): Eukaryota > Metazoa > Chordata > Lepidosauria > Squamata > Agamidae > Intellagama > Intellagama lesueurii. The sequence goes on from JBAJHW010000014.1 coordinate 141,831, forward strand.
AAGAGAGAAGAATCGGGAAAAGTCACCCACATTAAACCTGCTGGGTGACGGTGTGTGTATGTGTCCTGTTTTGAATTGGGAGAGTTGGGGTCGGGAATGGGGGGAGAATAGGGTAGTGGCCATTCCCCTTTTCATAGCCCTTCCGGGAGAAAATGTTCTCTGACTTGAAGGGGAAACTTTGAAGGGGTGTGTGTTGCAGAATAGCACATCAGCAGAAACCGTGAAGGAAAGACAGAGGAAGATGCTAAGGGAAGAAGCGCTCGCGCATGGTTACTTCCTAGCAAAAATCTGCAGGCCAATAAAGCCATGCGCGGAATTAATTCTTCTCCGTTTGTCTGAGAAAAAAGTGTGCCACCATTCCTGGGCCTTTGGGAACGGCTGCTCTGTAGGATTGCGGCCCCCGCCCCCGCCCCCAACCCCAACCAAGAGGCAGGCCTGTAGGAGCTATAGAAGAGTGGCCTGTTGTTGCTTTTAGAGGAAACCCCCCCGCCCCGCCCCGCCCCGCCCTTTTGCTTTGCTCCCTGCTGCCATTTTGGCACTCCCTGCCCTTTTCTCCCGCTGTTTGGTGAATTTCCTGATAGTATGATTTCATCCTCCTTCAGTCCACAGGGGTGGCTCGGTGGGGCCCCTTGGCTTCCCTTTTGGTCAGGATGGGAAACGTCTGGAAATATTTAAAGAAAACATTGCTTTAAAAAGCCAAGTCAGCAATGCATTGTGGCGTGTTCCCATGTTGTGTCCTGCCCCTTCCACACAGACTTCTTTTCCATTCCGGTCCTCTGTTTTGCCCAAGGAGTCTGGCCAGGGTCTTGCAGGGTTCGGCTGGGGGGCCTGGGGGCGGCCCTGAACATGGTTTCCTCTTTGGCTCCCTTAGCAAAACCTGCTGACGATGGAGCAGATTGTCTCCGTGGAGGAAACGCAGATCAAGGACAAGAAGTGCATTCTGCTTCGAATTAAGGGAGGCAAACAGTTCGTCTTGCAGTGTGAGGTAACCAGGGAATTCTTCGTTGGGTTGGGGGGGGGGGATGTATTTCTTGAAGGGTGGCTTCAGTTGTGGGTGGGAAGGATTGACTGCTCTGAACTCAAAGCTGAGATGTGGCAGATCCTTCCTTCCTTCCTTCCTTCCTTCCTTCCTTCCTTCCTTCCTTCCTTCCTTCCTTCCTTCCTTCCTTCCTTCCTTCCTTCCTTCCTTCCTTTCTTTCTTTCTTTCTTTCTTTCTTTCTTTCTTTCTTTCTTTCTTTCTTTCTTTCTTTCTCTCCTTCCCTGACTCTGAGAAGCCTAAAGCCAAGCAAAATGGTGGTGCTTTTCAGAGGGTCCATTGCCTGAATTACATCCTTCTCCCGAACGACTCTCCCACCCCCAACATACCAGGTCTTGCCTGATTCCAGAAGCTAAGCAGGATCAGGCCTGGTTGGGACTGGGATGTGAGGTTCTCCCGGCTTCCCCCTCCGATCCTGGGGAAGCCCCAGAGAGTCCCAGCTGCCCGTCAAGAGCTGGCAGTGCAGAGGCGGATCATGGCCAGATGAGGAGGGCCCCGAACCTGCGCCCCTCTGCTTCCCGTCAGATCTTCCAGGGGTTTTGGGGCCTCCTCTTCTCCCCACCCCACCGTCCCAGGGCAGCAGGGACCTGACCGCTCAGCGCGAGGAAGCCAATTCTTCTTCTTCTTCTGCAGCCGCCGCCGCCGAAGGGGTTCGGGAGAACCGGCGCCTAATGCAAGGCTCTGCTTCCCCTTCTTCTCTTCTAGAGCGACCCAGAGTTTGTTCAGTGGAAGAAGGAGCTGACCGAGGCCTTCACGGAAGCCCAGCGGCTGCTGCGGAGGGCTCCAAAGTTCCTGAACAAGTCTTGCTCGGCGGTGGTGGAGCTTCCAAAGCCGCCCCTGAACCACAGGAACAGCAACGGCCTTTAGGGCCAGGGTGGCCGAGAGTGCGCGGTAGGGAGCTCGCCTGCGTGTCCCGGTGGCGCCCCTTCACTCCTGCGGTCGCTGAAAAGCAGGGGGTGCCTCGAGAAGGATGGAAGCCTGGGTGGTGCTGAGCACCGCGTGGGTTGGTGCCAGGAACCTACTTCACAGCACCCAAGAAGGCCGAGCGGGTGGTGGATCGTGGTTAATGAAGGACAGACACCGGGGACGGACGCCTCGCTCACCCGGTTGGCTCCCCCCAGGAAAGGACTGCAGGAAGGAACTTCTTGGTTGGGATGATGAACTTCTGCCGGTCGACCTTGGTGGGATTTCACAGGCGGCACCTTGGAAGGATGGCTGCTTTCTTTCCCCAGACTGCACTTCTATGGGGTCGGTGCACCTTTGGGAAGAATCTTCACCCTCGGGAGCAGAGGTGGTGGTCCCGGTGACTCTTCCTGTTTGGTTTCTGCCCATCAGGTCACGCACGGGTGGCTCTCTGCCTCCTCCTGCTGTCCAGCCGGCTGGCCCTCAGTAGCTTTGACTGCCCCGTGCACGCTGGCCGGACTGGACTCTCGTTGTGTCCTGTGGTTTTAAATGTTCTTGTTGTTGCTGCTGCTGCTACTTGGGGAAACCAAGAATCGGTCTCTGACTAGTCCGTTGGGTTATTGCACTTATTAACTAGAGTATCTGCTGCTGTTTGTTTTTGCTTCTGTGACGCGAGTGAGCGAGTGAGCGAGCGTGCTGACACATTAGGAGGGGACTGGCCAATGAGGAGAAATGGGCAGCTCAAGAGTGTGCGTGCGTCTGTGTGCGTGGATCTGCACGCTTCTCTATGTTTTTTTTTTCCTTCTGCTGCGGCTCTGTTTTGTAAACAGCTGCTTCCACTGGACCCCTTGCAGTAAACTCTGAATCAGCTTTCCTCCATTCCAGCTCGGTGGCACTTTAAAAGGGTCCCAAACAAAGCTGCCGTTCACAGGTGGCGCGTAGCACTTACTGCCAGGGCTCTAGATAGAGAGAGGGGTGAGCGACCTCAGCTGGCTCACCGTCGTGAAATGTGTCACCCTTGCGTGACTTTCCCATCTGACATTTCTGGCTTGTGAGCGGATTGTGTGTCTCGAGCGTCTGTTGAGGAAAAGCAAGGAAGAGGAATAGAGGCCAGCCGTTTGTGGGATCGGGTGGAATCCATGACAAAATCTGGTCCCTTTTTGGGAACCTCCATTCCCTCTTGGTTTTTTAGAGGTGATCTTTGGACCCCTTTTCTCTGGGGGAGATTTTGAAGAGAGATCTGAGGGAATGATTCACCGATGATGCTCAACAATTCAGGGATCGGTGGCTGCTCCCGCACGGCTGCTGCTCTCTGAGAAGACCTCTGGAAGCAGAGCGTTGCTGGGGCATCATTGCTGGCCTGCTGTGAATTTTGGTGGCCCAGAGAGTTTGAAAAGGGTTTCCTTCTCGAACAAGGAAGAGGCTATCCTCAGGAGTCAGAACGATGGACTCGAACAGCCGCCCTTGGCCTGGGTGCTCTTGGTGGGCTGCGTGCGGGCGCATCTGTGTGTGAGTGGGTAGGCCCTCTCACAACCATCCGCCCGCCCCTCCTTGAACTGTGAGCTTTTTTAGCTTGGGTGGAGTCCCTGTCCTCACCAAGGGTCATGTGAAAAATGCCCCTCTCGGGTCCCGCTTTGGGAGATGCCCGTGAGCCCGTCTCCAGCTCCACTCCCAACCTCCAGAAGGTCCGACCGGTGCAGGAAGGTCTGGAACGCTTGCCTCCTGGTCGGTCCCCAGCAGAGCCTCGCCTGGCCCTTGCGTGGGAAGGAGCTGCTGGTGCCTGGGACCTGTAGGGCTCCGGGAGCGCTAGCTGTGTGGGAGGAGCCCACCCTTTCTGCACAGGAAGCGTGGGCCTGGAGGTTTGTGCATTGGGCAGTCATGGCAGGGCCCCTGGCCCACCTGCTCTCCGGGGCGACAGAGGGGTAGGGGCCCATCTCCTCCGGCCGGCCGGCCAGCCTCTAGTAGCCTGAGGTGGTGCACCCTGGCCGTGCCAGAGAGGACCGCCTCCTGTGGTCCTGCTGGCTCTATCTTTTCCAGACCTGCCCTTTCCTGACGTCCTTGGAGCAGGGAATACACATAGGCCTTGGGGGTGTGTGTGTGTCATCATTATGCGTTAAACCTTCTTGGTTCAATTGTGTGACTGTTTTGCACCGTGCCACGTTTACAGGAAGTCATGAGTTTTAAATTCCTGTCTGTGTCTCCATTTCAACTGCTGCATATTTATTTGGAGAAGCATTTCTGGGTGGCCCAACCCAAGGAAGCTCTGTTGCGTTTGAAGGCCTGTCGGGATCAGGCCAGGGAATCTGCTGAGACTTATTAGCTTCCATGGGGTGGAGTGGGGGTGGTGTATTGGTGTGGTGAGCTTACCTCTCTATTAGGGTGTAGATGAAGGACGAAGAGAGAACTGTCTGATTATCAAAAAATATTTAATCGGTAGTAATTTAAAAGTCTGGTTTGTGAAAAGTGTGGGACAGGTTAACGTTGGCAAACAGAGGCTTACAACACCTGTTTTTTTTAAAAAGGAAGTTGTTCTTGTGGATTGCAGGTTAAGTACGGTTCTTGGCATAACAAAATCAGCAGTGTGTGCTCCCTCTGTTTCTCTCCCCTTTTAACCTTCATCGTGAGGGATTGAGCACCGTTGGGGTGTGTGTGTGGGGTGGGTTAACCTCCGGCAAGACAAGATAAACTTTCCCTCTGAAAAGATAGTTAACCTGCAATGCTTTTCAGTTAGGAATCTTGAGGATACTTCTTAAAAGTTGGGTGATGTTTATTTCCTATGCTTTCAAAGCACACACACACAAAGAAGTCCTTCAGAAGCCCCAGGAGCTTTCCGGTGTTGTTGGAATAACCTGGTAAGAACAGGATTGGAGATATTCAGCTGCAGGAGTGTATACGTATGAGGAGGCGAGAGGCAGAGGGGTGGCATGAGAGAGAGGTGGGGAGAAAGGGGCCCTGGCACTGCCAGGGTTTCCTACTGGAACACCCATGCCCTGTTATTTCCGGTCCCAGAAGGTTCCCTGCTTGATCTGGATAGTATCCTTCTGCTAGTTATGAGCAGAAACCACCTAGCCTTGTCTGTTTGAACTGCTGCACCTTCCTTCTGTGTGTGTGTGTGTGTGTCTGGAGAGATGGGGGCTGTACCGAAATTAGGAAGCTCTCCCTCTTTTTAGCCGCCAGCCTCCTGGGGCCAAATGCTGGCTGAGGGATTCTGGAAGACAGGGTCCAGAAAAGCAAAGTCCTCCAAGGGGAGATCTCTCGAGATGCCGCTCGGGGTGTTCCGGTTGCGATTGTGGGGTTCCCCCCCTCTCCCTCCTGCCTCAGCTAAGCATCCCTCCCTGCCTGGCGGCTGCATGAAGAGCCTCCCTTTTCTCCTCTGCTGGGTGATCCCAGCGCATGCGACTGGAAGGAAGGGATTCTGGCAACATCCCAGTAGCAGTCCTTTCCTTCCCCTCGTGCAACATCATCTCGGAGCCATTTTCTGGGGCATCTCCTGTCTCAGAGCTCTGACATATAGGTCTCATCTCAGATAAACACGTGGGAAGTATTTTGAACTGCGTGGTAGGAACTGGAAGGATTTCTAGCTGTTGTTAATAACAGAGGAGCACATTAATAGTAATATGCACTTAATTTTTAGTCTTGTACAAAAATGGGGAAAAGATATATAAATAGAATGACTCTATCTATACTCAGGACGTCTGCTGGAATACGTGAGGGTGCTCTTCCTCGTTTGTTTGCTTTCAGTTGCCGGCTGATATTATATTCCACAATGTAAATATGAGGTGGTTTAGCACTACTGAATATTGATGTGTGTCCATAATAAATCTGTTCAATGTATTTTTTAAAAAAACGTTGTGTTGAAACTAACAGTCACAGCTTTATTTTGTTCTCCCACCTGGTTGCTTTTATCCGCGGAGGTATTGACAAACACCAGGCATTTTTTATGTTATTTATTTGACGTCTGCACATTTGTTCAATTTATTTCATGCCCTGTACAATGTTGTCGTCTTTCTTATTTAAGTGAGAGCAATTTTTTTCCACTTGGACTTGACAGTTTTGTTATGATTTTCATAAATTAATTCCAGTAACAGTAAGTTTACCCTTCTGTCTGTGAAGGCCAGAGAGGAGGAGGAGGAGGAGAGCGAGAGGCCTTCCTCCTGCCCTTCCTTCGATTCCCCCCCCCCTCAGAACTTCTCTAGCCTGGAAGGGGAAGCAGCTGGAAGGCACCCCCTTCCTGCCTCCCCCCCCCGACGGTGGGGCTGAGGGAGCCAAGGGAAGGAGGGGCTCCGTGGGGCCGGGTCCCCACCGCAGCTGGAGAAGGAGTGGAGACCCTGGGGAGCAGGGGGTCCTTCTCTCGCCCAGCCCGAGCCCGGCGGGTCTCCCTTGGGGGCCGGAGGGAAGGGGGACCCCCTCGCCCCGGCAAGTGCCCAGGGCGGCTCTCAAAGGGGGGTGAGACGGAGAGAGGGGGGCTTTCCCTCGGGGCTGCTCCTCGCCTTTGGAGCCCAGGGGCCTCTGGCTGGCTGGCTGCGCTGCGGGGGGGGGGGGGCAGCCGGTTTGCCCCTTGGCGGGACGGTGGGGGGGGGGGGGAAGGGGAGGCCCTGGGCCTGCTCTGGCTCCTGGAGCCTCCTCGGGGGAAGGGGCCCCGTGCGTGGCCCTTGGGGTGGGGGCTCCCCCCAGGCTGCCCAGCTGGCTTCCTCCTGGGCCTGAGAGAAGGCTGGGCCACGGAGGGGGGCCCCCTGGTCTGCCCCACTTGCTTCTGCCCTGGGGCGGGGCGGGGTCGGTGGGTGGGTGGGACTCCTCCTCAGGAGTCGGTCCTCACCCCCCCCTTGGCAGGAAGTCTTGCCTTCCTTTCTCTGGGTCTCCAGGAATGTTTGGGGGGGGGGGGAGAGGGAGGGAAAGAGGAAGAAGAGGGGGGGTGTTTTTTCCTGGGAGGGGGAGGCCGTGGGAGGCCAGGCCCTCAGGAAGGGCTCAGCCTCGGAAGCCAGGACCTGGGGGTGGCGGGGGTGGGGGGCCCCGAGTCTGGCCTGGACCCTCCCGGCTCCCGGAGCCTTCAGACCTCGGGGCGTGGACGGGGGGGCCCTTCTCCGCGGGCGAAGGGGGCCCCGGGGGGCAGCCAGGCCGGCCGTTTAAAAGCCCCGTCGCCTCCCAACGCGCCCCCCCCCCCCGTGTCCCGCCCTCGATCCCCCTCAGGGGGGTCTACCCTCCAGGGGGGGCGTCAGGCCGGCCGGACTTCCAAGGAAGCGGGGAAGAGGCCCCGAGGCCGGCTCTTCAGGCGTTGGGCAGGGGCCGAAGCGTCCGGAGCCCCGCCTGGGGAGAAGACCCTCCGGTGGCCCCTGGGCGAGAGGTCTGGGCCTGGCGAAGGCTCGGGGGGGGGGCGGCAGGAGGCCCCCTTGGGCTGCCTGCTCCGGGAGTGCCTTTTTGGGCGGAGGGGGGGAACGCGCTTCTCTCCCAGGCCCTGCTGGAATGGGGGGGGGGCGCCCTCGAAGAGGAGGCGGGAGGCGGGGGTGGGTCGGGGGGGCCGCGTGCAGGTGAGCGCGGGCGCACGTGTCTCCCTCCCTCCCTCCCTCCCTCCCTCCGTGAGCGCTTCCGTTTTGGTCTTTTTTGAATGCCGAAGTCCCGAGGGGAGGGGAGGGGAGCCCACCCACCCAGCGCCTCGGCTCGCCGCAAGACGGATTCGAGGTAAGGCCCTGTATTTATGACGCCTTTTCCGAGTGACCGGCCGGACACCGCCTTTGGGGCTTCCCGAGGGACGGGCGGGCGGGGGGAGGCTCGCGAGAGAAGAGCAGAGCCCTGGACCGGGGGGGGGTCCTGGGGGTTCCTCCTTGGTCTGCTCGGTCTGTCCGGGAGGAGCCTCCCCCCCCCCCGGCGGAATAATCGGAACTAAGCGCGCGGCCCCCCCCCCCCGGGCCCCCCGTCGCTCCAGCGGGGCCACCTGGCGGGAAGGGCCCCTCGCTCGCTCGCCCGCCCGCGGGCGGGTTGCCTAAAAAAGCCTTGGCTCTCGGTTGAGGGGGGGGGGCTCACGTAGCCTGGCCAGCGGGAGCGAAAGGGGGTGCGTGTGTGTGTGTGTGCTGTGCTCGTGCTGTGCGTGCAGGAGCTGCCCTTGAGATGTGCCCGAGGGAGGGAGGGAGGGAGGGAGGGGGGCGCCCTTGCCCTCCCCCTCCCCTCCCCTCCCCTCCCCCTCGGCTTCCCCTCCCTCTTGACACCGCCTGGCCCGGCTGGCCGCTCTCCATCTCTCTCTCTCTGTGTTTCTGCCCCTGTCACTCAAGCGCCTCTCTCTCTCTCTCTCTCTCTTGGTCCCGATGCCCGGGGGGTGTATTTTTAGCCATGACTTGTCCTTCTCTCCTGCTCAGCTGCTGGCTCTCTTCTGGGGGAGGGGAGGGGAGGGGGGTCCTCTTCCTCCTCCTCCTCTTTGGGACGGCCCTCCTCCTCCTCCTCCTCCTCCTCTTCGTCCCTTTGCTTTCCTGTGCTTGGCAGGCACCTGTAGCTGCTCCAGAGCCTGGGGGTGTTTTGTGTGTAGGAAGGCCCCCCCACCCCCGCCATCGTCCTGTGGCTGGCCGCGCGGCTAGTAGAGAAGGTAGAGCACATTCCCAGGTTTGCTGGTGGGGGGGGGGAGAGGGGTGGGGGGAGGTTGTGCTGGGGGTGGGTGGTGGGTGGGAAGCGACCAGGCAGGGGAGAACGGGGGGGGGGGCAGCTGCGGGATCCCGAATGTCCCGCTTTGGGCGTGTGGGCTGTTGGCCGCGGGGGGCTATTTTTAGAGAGGTATGAAGAGGGGCCTTGACCAGCCGGCCGGCCCTGGAGCTGGCTGGCTGGCTGGCTGGCGGCTCTCGCCCTTCGCCCCGACGGCCGGCCGGCCTCTTGCAAGCAGGGTGATCTGAATGACTGCCGGAGGAATGGTTGGAAGTGGGCAGGAATCTTAAAGTGCCCCCAAATTCTTGATTTCCAAGCCAAGTTTCAGGCCCCCCCCCCCTTCAACCCCCTGGGAAGAGGCTGATTAGGAAGAGAGAGTCGGACTTAAACGAGGTGTTAAGAAAACCCTGAAGTCTGAAGAGAGCAGGGTGTGGGGAGACGTTTCCCCCCTTCTTCTTACGAATTGTTTTGGGGAGGGGGAACAGACGGAGCGGCGGGCGGGGGGGGTCGGGGGGGGTCTGACTCGGCCGGCCAGTCTGGCTACTGTAGGCACAACGAGGCCTTTGAGCCCGGAGAGAGAATACAGATTTGCCGAGAGGTCCCCATGCGACAGGACTGGAGGGGGCAGGGCATAGGTTCCCATAGTTGTGTTCAGTCACCCTTTTAGTGTATGAGGGGACCTTTCAAAGAGCTACCTGCCTTTCAACCCGTGACCCCTGCATTCACACCACTAATAAAAGCTCAGGACTCATCCGTTGGTGGTCCTCCCGTCCTGTCCCTGGCAGACACTTCCCCTAGCCAGGCATTCCTGAATGAGACCCTCTCGCAGCAACATGATGGGGTGTCTGGTGTTTCGATTTTCACGCTGCCTGCCTGGTGACTCTTCGCTCCGGCAACCGGTCCCAACAGCTGAGTTTTTTGAGGTTGTGCCTGCCTGAGACCTGTTTGGGAAAAGTTCCTTTTTTGGCTTACGGATCCCAGCATCCCCTGGTGGCCACGCTGAGGAGAAGGCCTGTGGATGCTGTTGGGGTCTCTCGCTCCCCCCAAAAAATGTGGCAGCATGGAGTGGGCCTCCTTGAGGGGCACATCTCTTTCCACAGAGGGGCACGCCAGCCGATAGATGTCACACATGCGCATGCATGTGCATACACGGTTGTGTTGAGATTTGTAGAGGTAGTGTGGTGGGAAATACCCGTGGCCTAAGCAGAAGGGTTGCTTTCCCCCCCCAAACCCACTAAATCAGTGGGATTTATAGACATGTCAGCTTACTTTTTCAGCGAGAGGCTCCGTTGGGATCTGCCCCAGTGAGAAGTTGACCTAGGGTTCTCAAATGATTCCCCCCTAGTGTTTGTTTCTAGTTCCTATTTTTATTCTTTTAGGGAGAAACCCCTAAGACTGATGTCCTTCTGTCTGCAACATTGCCAGAATTCCCAAAGTAAAACTTTCTCCTGCACAGAGAGACAACTCAGAAAGTTTCACTGGCTTGATGAGTCTGTCTTTGAAAATTCCTGAAAGTTGCCAGGGAGGGAGGGAGGCTAATTGGATGTTGTTGTTGTTGTTGTTTTAACTGTAATTCAAGAAAAGGGCACACTTCTTCCTTGGAAAGGATTTGACATTAACAAAAAAATAGGACATGGACAGACACCGATACTGACCAGATTCTGCTGTCCAGGCCCAGGGTGCTGAGTAGCGCTGAACTCAGAGGATCAAGTCTGTGCATGGTCAGCCACGTTAATAATAGTGGGTTAAAGTTGCCACCTCTTTTTCTGAGTAGCTCCTGCGCCTTAGCCACGGTACGGCAAGCAGGCACCACATCACCCTCTCCCTGGTTGGGATCCTCGTGAGGGACTGAATGGGTTTTGTGCAGGGGGGAGGAACGTTGGTTCAGTTTGCTTTCGAAGAATTTACCAACGTTTGTGACATGCCTATTCAGGCTTGGAAGAACAGAGTTTAAAGAACAACAACAACAACAACCACGGTCGGGACTAAAAGAGACGGTTTTCGCCGTGTCTGGTTGCCTAAATCGCCTTCTTTTGGTTTGTGTATTTCTTGAATCTTGGACTTCTGATTCTCCCAGGCAGAGGTCTGGGAGTACTATCCGACGTCTTTTCTGAAATGGTCTCGGTGAGAAATCAGGGAGTAGGCTAACCTTGTCCGGTTCTGACTTGCTTGCAAGCCAGGTAGAAGATTTCTCCTTGGGTTTGTCCAAGGCGGAGGCTCGTTTCCATTTCTCTCTCTCTCTCTGTGTGTGTGTGTGTTTCGGAGTTGCTGAGGGTTAAAATCCAGACCTTTTGGGGTGGTTTTTCTTTTGGGGGGGGAGGGGGTAGAGGGGCTGTTGTCCTGCCACTGTGCTCCTGCCTTACCCCATGGGAGAAAACTCAGCCTGGTCTTTGTGGTCCTTGTGCTCTTCCCCAGCAGGGGCTTCTCTGCAGGGTCCTGGGGTGGAAACGGGTTCCGAGCTGCTCCCGGAGTCATTTCTGAGACAGGGAGGGCGGGGAGGCAGGTCTGCAAACCCAGCAGGAGAGAGACATCCCCCGAGATCCCAGGACCCAGACCTGTGGCCGGGGCTGGCGGGGAGGGGGCCCTTGTGACGATCTTGGGGTGGGTCGGGGGGGTGGTTTCTTGTGAGGTCAGGGGGTGGGCCTGGCCAGGACTTGGAAGAGGGGGGCTTCTGAGCTGGCCAAAGGTGGAAACCTGCCGTGGGTGGGTGGGTGGGGGATCCAGCCGCTCTGGGTCCAGAATCTGAGCAGCCCAATGGTAGGGGTGGCCCTTGGCGCCTAGAAGCTCACCCCGAGGTTTGTCCCTTCCACGCACACACACCCCAACTTGGCCTCTAGGGATGGAAGGAATGTGGGGGCCACGGTCGGTTTGTGCTCGTCAGGACAGGACGGTCCTCCTCCTGCCAGTGGGCCCCTCCGTGAGGAATTCCCGAGACCCGTGACCTGCCTCCTCCCACCCAGAAGAGCGGAGCAGGGAAGGGTCGGGTCTGGGCCCGGCCTTTCCCTCCTGGCTCTCCTGACGTGTACAGTAAAGTGACCTGAGTGCAGAGCCATTGGCTTGGCCGAGCTGCCAGGGGCCTGCCAGGAGAGCTGGCCGTGGCGGCCAGATTCTCCCCCCCCCCCCCGCGCCTCAGCAAGGGGAAGGTCACCCGGGTGGCTCTGCTCTCTCTCTCTCTCTCTCTCTGTGTGTGTGTGTGGACTCCTTAGATGTCTTTTGCAGCTGTCTGCTGCTGAGGGCTGGAGGAGGGGGAGGGAGGAGGAAGCGGGGGGGGGGGGGCTGCAGAAGCAACGGGGGAGGGGACCAGATGTGGAGTGGAGGAGGGGGGTCACTCCCTCTGGGAACAGCCGGGAGGGCCTGTGCTCTGCTGCTTCATGGGTCAGATGGTCAAGAAAGAAGACCTTTGTGATCCAGGATTTTTAAAAATGGTGACACCTCATCATTTTTTTTAAAAAAGGACATTCCGTAGCTTTTGCGAACATGTCACCAAGATGGCAAGTGTTAGTCTGGGTTTTCTGCTGCTGTTGCTTAAGCTGGACAGTGTAAAATTGAGAGGAAATGGGGAAGCCACCCCAAAGCGCACACACACACACCCCCCCGGTGTGGCCAGATGCCAGAACGGCTGTCCTTCCGGGCAGATGGACTTGCCAGGTGGGGAAGGTGGGCTGGCCGGTGAAGTGTGTGTGTGTGTGTGTGTGTGTGTGTGTGTGTGTGTGTGTGTGTGTGTGTGTGTGTGTGTGTGTGGACCCGCCTGACAAGACTTTCCCCCTTTCTCTCTTTCCTTCGGTCTCTCCCCCTTCCTTCCTTCCCCATGGTACCACTTATCTCCCCCCCCCTTTCTTCCTCTCTGTTCCTGGTCCCACGTCAGTCACCGTAAAGCATCCATTCCTTGTGTCTCATCTCACCTGCGAAGGGCCACTGCTGTCACTGCCTTCCAGCACCTCTGAGCCCAGCCCTCCTCACGTCCGCATGGCCATCTCATCACGCCTGGCTCTGTGGGAGCAAAAGGAAAGTGGCATGCAGGCGGGGCGGGAGTGCATGAGCGAGGAGCCCACTCTGGCACAGCCCTGGGGGTGGGGGTGGGGGTTGAGCCTCCCAGGGACTGGGGAGGGGGCTTTGGTTTATTTCCGGACTGCCAGCTCCCAGCTGTGTCCTTTGGAGATGGAGTCCAGATATGCGACCTGGAAGCTCGGGTGGCCCCGCTCCACTGACACTTGAAACAAGGCCAGTGCCGGCCAGCTGCCTGCCTGACATTCTGCTTGACCGTGCCCAGCACTAACCAGCTTCTCTCGGGACGGCTGCTTGCCCTGGAAAGACCTTGTTGATGCTGTGGCCGCCTTTTGCTCTCCGCCGGCCTGGACTTTGTGGTGGGCTCTGCGCTCGGCTTCTGCCTCTTTGCCCGCCCTTGGCTGAAGGCTGGCCCTGAGCTTTGCCCAGAGTTGAATGTCATTTAAAAGGGGGGGGGGCAGCTGCTGTGGGAGGCAGGGGCTGGTGGCGGTGGGCTGCACGTGGGTGCGTCCCCTCCTCCCACATGGGCTTCTGGCTGCATAGATTGGAAGGTTCCCGTGGGGTCGTCAGAGTGTGTCTGGGGTGGCAAAAGGGTTTGCCTCTCAGCCTCCCACATGGAACACAATCTCTCCCTCCGAATGCTTCCCGTTCTCTGGAAAGGCTGGAATGCTTCTGTGCCTAGGGCTGGTTTCTGGCGTCTGCAGGCACAGCCTCTGCTCCTCCATCTCTGAAGCGTGTTTCTCTATCCTTGTGTTGGGAGAACCGGGGGAAGAATGTGTGCGGGAGCCATGGGTTTTCTCCCCCTTTTCAGGGGACCGAGGGAGGAGCGACGGGCAGACATACTTGTCACCCCCCCACGGCCGGCCTGCGCCCTCCGTAGCGTGGCAGGAGTTCCACGGAGGAGGGGCTCTCGTGTGGGTCGGGAGGCTGCTGCTCAATAACCTTCCCCCTTTGCTTGTTGAAAACAGATTAGGGAGGAGGACCGCACCCCCACACCTTCCTCTCCACCCCCTCTTTTCTCGGTCATTCCTGGGGGGTTCATCAAGCAGCTGGTGCGGGAAACAGAAAAGGAGTCCCAGGAAGCCAAACGGAAAGAGAAGGTCGCTTTGAATGCTAAAGAGAACGTAAGTGGTCATATTAGTGGCGTCAGGGGGGGTGTAGGTATGTGCGTGCACGCGCGCACCTGGATGTGTGTTAAAAGCAGAACCTGGAACATCATTTACACCTTGGATGCAGCTCTCAGCATCCTTGCGCCCGCACCTCCCGTGGCCCAGCTGGACTTCCAGGGAAATGGCTTTCTCAGGTTCCTTCCCAAGCTTTCTGGGTCGTTCTGCCGAGGGAGACGGGTGGGTGGGGTGGTGGTTTGGAAATGGCTTCTTTCTCTCTGCGTGTGGGTAGGTAAAGCAAAGGTGTAACAAAATTCCTCGGAAAAGCAGCCACAGGGTTGGGCATGGAACAACCTCACAGCACCCACAGACATCCCCCCCAAAAAAGAGGGGAAGCCTCCAGAGACGGATGGATTATTCTGTCCTCTTTCTTGGCTGCGCATTTGGCTTCATCCATGTTTACATTTCTGGCCCACGAAGAAGGACGGCTGTTCAGAGAAGTGTCCACAGCCTGTGTGAACAGGCACCACTAGGCTTTCGTCTCGGCCTGCCCTGGGGTTTTCACCCCCTTGGGTCCCCTGAGGTTCCAGAGACAGAACAGCAAAGGGGAAACACACCGAGTTCCTTCCCTGGTGGCACGAGTGACATTTCTGAGTCCCTTTTTGCTGTTGCCTTCCAAAGGGCTTTTACAGAGCCTTTCGGACAAGGGTTTTTTCCAAATTCTGCGCCTCTTCCTTATCCGTCCTCTGTTTGTTTATTTTACAAACAAGGCCACAGAGTGACCGAAAAGGGAACACGTACGTGTGAGGCTCTGAGCAGCCGGATGTGTTGCTCAGCCAACCCCACCTGGCTACTCTTTTAAGCCCTGTGGGAATAACGCTGAGAGAAGGTCGGTCGGACAAGGCTGGCCGGCCAAAACGAAGGGGCTTTTCCTCACTTGCCCTCTGCGTGTGGCGTGTGGTGGGATGCTCCTGGAGCTCGGCGTCCCTTTGTTTTTCAGCCGCCGGGGAAGGAAGTGGATGGACCGGTGCAGCCATTTGTGATCAAGGACCCCAACATTTTGGAAGTGGGCATGGCCAGCAAGGGTCAGGGCCAGCTTCTCCAAGGAAGGCTGAATGGGGAGAAGCACGGAGGAGAAGCTCTGCCCGAGATCCCAGAGAGGAAGCTTCCGCCATTCAAGAGAGCCACCCCAAGGAGCAGCGCCAAGCCGCCGGTCTCCCCGGCAGCAGAGCCGGCACCATCAGCTGCTCCCAAATGGGGAGAGGCCGTCCCCTCTGCAGGATCTCAGCCTCCTCAATCTCCTGCCCCAGAGCAGAGCAAAAGTAGTCGTGTGAAGGATGCAGGGACCGGCCCCGAACCAGCGAAGAAGGGCCACGCGCCCTGGCACAAGCGCTTCGAAAGCCCAGGGAAAGAGAACGTGGATGTGGGGGCCAAGGAAGAGCTCCCGAGCAGGCTGGCTGGCAAGACCAGAGGAGCCGGCAAGGCGAGAGAGCCGGGGGAGGGCAAGGAGAAGTCAGCGGAGGTTGGAAAGCAGGCGGGAGATGCCAGGAAAAAACTGGGGGAGATCAAGGAGAGAACAGGGAGGCCTGGGAAGGAATCGGCCGACGCCACGGGGCACACGGGGGAAATTAGGAAAGGCCTGGCCGAAGTCAAGGAGAAGGCAGGAAAGTCTGGGAAAGGGATGGTGGGCGTCCAGAAGAAAGCGGGAGAGGTTGGGAAAGGACCAGGAGGAACCGAGGAGGACGTGGGAGAGAAGGCGCTGGCAGAAACCCAGGAGGAGGAGGAGGGAGGAGTAAGCGGCAAAGGGCCCCGAGGACCCAAAGAAGATCTGGCTCCGACGGCGGGGGAAAGGGAGCCAGACTCTGCGGCAGCAGCAGCGGCAGGAGGCCAGGAGGACGGGGAACCGGAGGAGAACAGCCATCGAGGGCCTGCGGGGGAGAGCCAAGAGGAGTGGCGTGAGAGGGCCAGTCCAGACAAGGTGAGGGGCTCTCGGGCTTGGCATTGGGGAGCCGGAGGGAGGGAGGAGGAGAGGAGGCTCTGACTGGACAGCTTGCTTTGCATCACCTGTGTGGGAAGGTGCACATGTGAAGAAGCCAGTCTTCAAAAGGCTCCTCCTGACTTTCTTGGTGGGTTGCCCCCCCATCTCCCAAGGGGAAGGGGGTCCCAGATGTCAACTTTTGCTACAGAGCCAGCCCTCTAACACCCCCCCCACCTCACCCCAGTTGCTGAAGCACGATGAAAGAGAGCAACGCAAACCACACATCCGGCCGTCCTGTGGGCTGTCGCTTGGGAAAAGGATCCGTAGGGGACTCCAGCCCCGTTTGGGATTCCCCAGCCGACGAGACGCGGGTCCCCCGGGGTCCCCTGAGGCACCTTTCCCTGCTTCTGTCCCACAGAGGTTGCCCAAGGGCTCCATGGGGTGAGAAACGGAGAGGCTGGGAGTAGCAGCAGCCGAGATGCCTCTCCCCCAGTTCTGGAACCCAGGATTGTGGGGAAGAGACGCCCAGATCCTGCTTCTCTCCCACAGTGGCCAAGGAGGGCAGGAAGGCTCAGCCCCGCCGCCCTCGCCCTCCACCCCCGTGACTGTCTACTCAACTCGCTTTAAATCTTTGACCCGGGGGGGGGGGATCCCTGGGGGCTGGTGGGGAAAGCAGGGGCTTGGGCAAGCTCTGAAGGGTCACAGACCCTCTTTCAGGGCATCCTGCTCATCCCAAGGAAAATGGGACCCCCCTCCCCCCCCCCCAGGCAGGAGCTCCTCCTGCCGAATGAATCCCGTGCCGTGTCTGTCTGTCTGACCCTTCCCTCCTTCCCTAGGCATGTGAGGACATGTGGTATGAAACGGAGAAGGTTTGGCTGGTCCAGAAGGAGGATTTCACCCTTGGTAAGATGCCCTCTCCACCTGCTTGCCCCCTTTCCGTCTCCCTCTCCCGAGCTCAGAGTTGGCCTCCGTGGCTGAGCAGGGGAGAGCGATGCCCTCGTGGTTCAGATCCGGGAAGGGCTGAGCTCCTTCCGTCAGGACAGGCCCCTTCAGGGGGGTCCAAAGAGTCACGGCCGAGACCAGCGTGGCCTCCTTCCCCGCTTACTTTTTTGCAGCCACCCAGCTCAAGCCGGATGTGGGGACTCCCGAGCTTCCTGCTGGAAAGGTCCGGGTTCGCGTGGAAGCAGACGGCTCCATCCTTGAGGTGGAGGAAGAGGCCATCCAGAGAGTGAGTGGCAGACTCTCGTTCTTTCTCGCACCTCCCCTAAGGACCCTTGGCCCTCTTTTGCGGGTCTGCCGTTGAGAACCTTCCCAAAAGCAAGGATTTCCCTTAAGGATGGGGAGGGGAGGGGCATGTCCTTTCCGTCCCCGTCCCCCCAAACGTCTTGTTGTTCCTCGTGGGAAGAACTTGAGAGGGGGAAAAAACCAACCGCAGCATGCAGGAGAAAATGAAAGGCACAGATTCATCCCTTCAGGCTCAGGGCTCAACTCCCGGGCATTGAGCTGTTTGGTCCTGAATAAGGATGACCAAGAGGCTCCGGACCCTTTTAGGGCAGGAGGGAGAAGCCCAGGCCTTCCCAGGCCAGCCAGAAGCTGCACCTGTTGAATTTGACCCCTCCAGGCAAATGAGAATTTCAGTTCGGTTCCTTGCCGAAGAATTTCCCAAAATGTGGAAATTGCCTATTGAGAACAGAAAGAACCTGAGGTTTAAAAAGCAGGAACCCAGAAAGAAGGGAGGAAGGGGGGAGATTTTTGCCCTCACCCCTCCTTAGTGGCCAGGCACATCCTGACACCCCCCCCCCCAAGGCTGGCTCCTAAAATGGCGAGGAGAGGAGGATGAAGGAAGCAGCGCCTTTCCCAGCTTCAAGGAGAGATCTTGCAAATTCCTGCAAGTGTCTTCATCCTTGGTGAGAAAAGACGTCTCAGCCTATCAAGCCACCCCAGTGAAAGGGGTCAGCCACCGTGGGATTTTTTTTACCCTGCATTTGTGCAAAAAGAGCTGTTTTTTTTTTTTTTAATTCTTCAGCAATAACCCAGAAAACCTCAACAATACAATATCTTTGTGTAAAAATACATTTTTGGGCTAAAGAACAGATTTTTGGGGGTGGGTGGGTTAGAGTTTGGAAATAAGTCTAGAAATATGAAAAAAGGCAGACAGATTCTCATAAGCTTTCCCCGTGAGGAGAGAACGCTTTGGAAGGGACTTCTTGCCCAATGTGCCCCCTGAGAGTGACTTCGCCTCTTCCCGCCGACAGACCAATCCTTCCAGGTTGGACGTTGCCGAAGACCTGGCCTCCCTGGTCAGTCTGAACGAGTCGAGCGCCCTCCACACTCTGCGCCAGCGCTTCCAGGCGCAGTTGGTTTACACCTACAGCGGGTCTGACCTGATCGCCATTGAGCCGCCTCCCTGTGCAACCAAGGGCTCCAAAAAGGTGCAGGTAAGGGACCGCAGCCCCGCCGGTGCCCGGGGTGGTGGGGGTGGTTTCGTTCCTGCCCCGTGGAGCCCCCTCCACCCCTGGTACTCTCTCCCTTGAAAAAAAATAGTCCGGTCGGGCCAAGACTGGGTGCTGCTGTCAGGCCAGTTTCCTGAGAAAAGCAGGGCCAAAGGGACCTCCACAAAAGTCTCAAGCATTTTTTTTTTGGGGGGGGGGGGCTACTGAATATTCCTTGCTCCCCCCCCTGCCCCTGTGGTGGTGGTGGTGGTGGCACTCGAGGGGTCTGCCTCCATGGCTTGCTGGATGTCCACCAGGTGGCACCAGAGAGTCATCCGCGCAGAGAAAAAGAAGGGGGAGGCCATGAGTTGAATTGGGGGTGGGGGTCATGGGAGAGGATCCGCTCCCTTCCTGCCCCATGGCTCCTGTTTCAGCACTTCTGCTGCAGCTCCCCCGTTTGTCCTTCTCCCTCCCCATCCAGGCATTCAAAGGCAAGAGGGACGGGATGTCCCCCCACATCTTCTCGGTGGCACAGAGGGCTTACTGGAGCATGCTTACGCAGCGCCAGGATCAGACCCTGGTTCCCCTGGGCCGAAGCTGTGCCGGCAAGACCACCTGCTGCCAGAATGCCTTGGAATACCTGGTGGCCATGGCAGGCGGTGCGGACGACCGGGTCACAGGTGTTTGTGGTGTCTCTCTCTCTCTCTCTCTCTCTCTGGGGACCTATCCTGCAGGGCTTGGCTGGCACTGGTCGCCTTCAGGGGTGGGGGGTGCCTCTGGGGTGCAGGGGGCTCAAAGAGAACTCTGCTGGACTTAGCCCCTCCATCCTCAGTGGGTTGGAAGAAGCCCCCTGAGAGGTCTGCGTGGTTGGTGATTGATGTTGTGACTGCTCTGCCCTTCTTTCAGAACAGCTGTCAGGGAGCAAGCCATGCGAGGGGGGGCAGGCAGGCAGGCAGGCAGGCGGGCGGGCGGGGCGGGCGGGCGGGTGGGCGGGCGGGCGGGCGGGCGGGCGGGCGGTCAGGCAAGCAGGCAGGCAGGCAGGCAGGCAGGCAGGCAGGGTGACTCCCGTGACCCCTTGCGGTAAAGGCAGCCAACAGCCTGGAGGGCTTGGAGGGCCAGCCAGATTCCTTGGCCGGACGTTTTTGTGAACGGCAGCTCCATTCCTTGTGTGGCTTTATTGCCAAACGAAACTGGACTCTCTTGCCGATGAAAGGACCACAAACCCAATGCTATGGAGAAACGCTGAGCAACGTTGCGAAGCTCTGTGTCTGCGGCCGTGTCTTCCGCCTGAAGCCTGGCCTGCTCCCAGAGGCATGTCTGGGAAGCCTTCCCTCGGTGGTCCGTTTGTGGGCCACGTGAAGGTGGCCTTGGAGCTTGGAGCCTCGTGCCTGTGGGATGTTCTGGTCCCGTTCTCCCCTGCGGTGGGATCTTTAGGCCTTAGTGGCTTGGGCGTAGCTGGAAATCCGTGGGTCCATCCATGCAATAAGACATTCATACACTGGGAATATTTTAAGCCCTTCTGGCAGTCCCCAGCGCTAGGAGACCAACTTACGAGCAGGGAAAGAGGGCCCCTGGTTGCTTTCCGAGGAGGGGCCATCACATGTTTTCCTTTTCGCAGTGGAGAAAATCCAGGCCATGTTCACGGTGCTCCGAGCCTTCGGGAGCATCACCACTGCCCAGAACGAAGCCTCCACCCGCTTCTCTATGGTCATGGCGCTGGATTTCAGCGCCTCCGGCTTCATCACTGCTGCTCACCTGCAGGTAAGGGCCATCCCGTCCCTCTTGCCTCTGTGGGGTTGAGTTTGGAGAAGTTACTTTTTTGGGTGGCGTGGCTCAGGAGTCCCAGCTGGTGTGGCTGGTGGTCTTAGAACACCAGAAACGGTTGTGTGGACCAGTTGTTTGGCCACAGCCTGGGTGGGACTGGCAGGAGGCAGGCTGGATGCTCACCTCTCCCCTTCTCTCTCGGCTGCCCAGACGATGCTGCTGGAGCGGATCCGTGTGGCGCAGCAGCCCGAGGGAGAGAGCAACTTCAACATCTTCACTCAGATGCTGGCAGGACTGGGTCTGGATCAAAGGTGGGGCTACCAAGGCTCACGGTGGGGTGGGTGGACGATAGCATCACCCTGTTCAAATTTTTGAAGGGTTGCCACGCAGGAGATGGAGGGAGCTTGTTTCCCACTGCTCACAAGGCCAGGAACCAAGACGCTGGTTCCCAATCCCAAGGATGGAAATTTAGACGGAACATGAGAGAGAACTCCTTCTGTGAAGCAAGCAGTCTTTAGGGGGTGGGGGTGGGATGGCCGAGTCCCACGGAAGGACGTGGACTCTCTCCCTGGGTCAAAGGGTCCTGGCTTACCGGTCAGAGAGGCCTGAGTGGGGGGGTTCTTGCACTGGCAGGAGGGGGCTGGGCTAGAGGAATCTCACGGCCCCTTCGGGCCGCTGCGATGCCTTCCTAGCTGCTTGGCTAGCCCCTGCCGCCACCGTCACCGCCATGGGGACGAAAGAGGGCCAGGAAGAAGCCCGCTCCTCCCCAGCTTCTGGTACTCAAAAGCAGACTGCTTTGTCCTGGGGCGACTGGGGTGGCGCGGGCAGGTGCCACGGGTGCATGCTGCCCTCCTGGCAGAGAAAATCTGGGCATGACGGAGCTTCTGATGCGCCAGCAGAGGGAGCAGGAGAACCAGGGAAGCTCTCTTCTGGCGCTTTCCCCGAAGAGGAGGTGCTGGAGGGTGTCTTAATCCCCGGGGGCCCAGGGCCAAGATCCGTCGCTTTGGTGGCACAGCAACCCGAAGGATGAAGGGGCGGCCTGTCGTGGTCCCTGCCCAGGCAGGGCAGCAGAGGGAGAGGTTCTCCCTGGAGGGCATGTCTGGAAGAGACCTCCTGGTTGGGGTGCCCTTTGTCCCGCGGTCTGACTTAAAAGATTTCACAGCTGAATAGATAACAAGGCAAGGCTCAGAAGAGAGAAACACAGGCCTGCCCTTATTCAATGCTGTAATTGCATCCTCCGCTTCGTAGGAAGGTGAACAGTGAGAAATAAGGAGTCTTGTAAAACTTGAGCCATGATTCCAAGCCCGGGTGGTGGTGGTGATGGGGTGGGGGGTGGGGGTTTCTCAGCCTCTCCTTCCTCCCCTGCTTCCCTCCTCCTTTTTGTCCAGGCCAAGGGAGACCTTTAGGACTGGGGGCCCATGTTTTTTTAATGCCTTGCTTTTCTCCATCCTTGGGCCCAGCAGAGTTGGCTTTGAAGTAACTTAAAAGCCTCCCTCCAAGAGGGAGTGGACGCCCAGAGGGGGTGGGGCAGGCTCGACGTCTTCCTCAAGCAAGCCATCGATTCACTGCTATAGGGAGGTCATGCGACCCTGACACCCCCCCCCCCCCACACACACACTGCCTTTCCTCTGGCAAAGATAGGTCCTTTTAAGGAGGAAAGCAGGATCCAAATATTTGAAGTAAGTAAGTAAGTTAAGTAAGTAAAAGAGGAGGAGAGAGAAGCCAGGAGTGGCCGAGGGGTGGGGGGCAGGAGGAACCCCTTGAGGGCTGTTGGCTTGCGTGGGAGGTGTCCCAGACGAGAGAGGTCGGTCTTCACTGATTTCAGACCCACAGGTGAGAACAAAATACTGCAATGTTTTCTCCCAGTGGGACAAATCTGCAAGGCTTCCTGAGCAGTTATCCCATTCATAACCTTCTTGCAAAACAAGCAAGCAAGCAAACAAAAAGAAGTATTTTTTTTAAATGCAAAGTCGTATTTTGTACAGAATACAATGGTTTCTATGAATGATAAAAGGGGGAGGGGGGTCCTTGTCTTATTGCTCTTAGGCAGGAGCAAAAAACAAAAACTTTGTAGCGGTTTATACTGGGAACAAAAAATTTGGAGAAGTTACTTTTTTGGTAATTGTCCAGAAGAGTGATATGTCACTTCCCAGCCACAGAAGTAACAGCACTTTTGAAGTCACAGCGATAAGTCTGGGTTTCTTTCTGGCTTTCTGTTTTCATCCAGGACAATTCTGCACTTACATCAGATGGCGGAGAACCACAGCTTTGGTATCAGACCCTTCTCGAAGGTAGGGAGCTGAGTTCATGGGATTCATCCTTTTGTTTGTTGCCACGTGCATTCTTGAGGATGATGGAGAGGGTAGCCATGGTACGCCAAGGGGCAGGCGAGGAGTCGTGGACTCATGGCAACGCCAGCCGGCAGCTCTTTCTAAGGGAAGAAGGTGGGGAGGGGACCCCGAGGACCCCCTGGAGGAGGAACCTGGGGAGGGGAGGGGAGGGGAGCTCCACGGCCTTTTCCAGGGTGCAGGAAGGTCTTCTGCGAAGGCAGGCCGCCCTTGGGTTAAGCCCTTGGGGCAAAACCTGTGGAAGAGTCTTGTGGCCCCCCTGAAAAGGGGGGAGCCCCTTCTGCCCGGCGGGCGCTCTCGAGGCCTCCCAGCAGCCCTGCTGCATCAGGCCGTTAACTGGGCCCGATCAGGGTTACCTTTGGGGCATTTACCTTCTGCGTTTCTGCTTCCTCACAGCCCCCCCCCCCCCCGTGCCATCCAAACAGGGTTATGTGAGGGGGTACCACATAGGTCTTAATGGGCCGCAGAGATACCTGTGGTGCTCCTGTTTTATTTTGGAAGATACTGTAGGATGATGGGCGATCTCTGATGATCCTTGACAGCCGGCAGACATGGCGGCACAAACTCTGGCTTGCCCTCAGCAGCACATCCGAGTGGGAAGCGTCTCCGGCCGCCCGGATGTCCTTCTGGGGTCAGCCCTGACAAAGCAGGGAGCTTGGACCAGCCTCGGAGAGCCTCTGTGGCCGGCAGAGACCAGATGGCGGCTTTGATCGCACTTCTCCATCTCTCTGGCGTTCAGCTGGATCTGTTCCCATCCCTCCATGACCTTCCTTTTCTGCTCAACAAAGATCCCAGATTCTCCCTTCTGGTAGCGGCTGCTTCTCTCCTCTCCTGTGCCTTCCCCCTTCCCTGCAAGGAGAAGGATTTTAGCAAGGCTTAAAAACAAACAGAACCAAAAAACTGGGAGCCCAGAATGTGATGTGTGTTGGGGCATTCACACACACACGCGCGCGCGCACGCACACAAGCACACACACTCCCCTCGGTTTGTGGATTCTTCCCTCTCCAATTAGAGTCCTTTTTTACCAGTGCCGCTTAAATGGCCTTGGTGTCTGTCTCCTGGGCCCCGAGGATTATGCAAAGGTGGGATCCTTCGTGGGAGGAAAGAGGGAAGGAAGGGGCCCCTTGGTATGCAGATGGGCCTTTGCGCCTCTGGGCTTCTGCTGGTCGTCCTCCCCCCCCCAGATTCTCCCCCTTTGGCTCCCTTATTAAAGGTCTTCTTGCTGCTGCTGCAGCAGCGGCAGCTCCCGCGGTGGGTGGGTAACGGCTGACACAAGACTGGACGCCTTCTGGGGCAACCGCCCAGTGAACTTGTCCTGTTAGCAATTTCCAGCGCACTCCGATTCTTGCTGACTTGGAGAGAAATGCCACCGAGCTGAGGGGCATTTGTGTTTAGGAGAGATGGTGCAGCCGGAAGCAGGATAAGTCCCCTGGAAGGCAGTGTCCTTGGAAGTTTCCCGGATGCTGACGGAGGCTCCTGGGTTCCCATTAAGAAGCCAAAGAAACCCAAAGCCTGCTTCTTCTGAGCAGGACTTTTATGCTCGACGGGCCCCCAGGGGTGTAGGTGTGTGTGTGTGTGTGTGTGTCAGGAGAGGTGGGGTTGGGGGCCGAGGGGCACTGGAGTCAGACAAGGTCTGGAGGGGCCGTGGGCCCGCCCCCTTTGCCTTAAGGCCAGGGGCCCCTCTCCCAAACCCGTTCGGAGCTCAGAGGCGGGACCTTCAGAGGGCTCCAGTCCCTGTGGCCCAGCAGGGCCCGCCAGGGTTGACGCTCCCGCTCTGCCTGGTCGCATCTTTCACACCGCAGCGCCTGTGAAGTTTGAGTGGAGAACACCTTCGCCCTCAATCCCCCGTGGCACCCCCCCCCCCGGCTTAAGGAAAGCAGCACTTCAAAGGGTCCCTTGCAACAGGATTCCCGAGCGGCCCACACCGAGGAGAACCGTGGCTGATGGGGGCTTACCTGCACCTCCTCTGAGCTGGGGCTGTGCGTGGCGGGGAGTGGTGTGTGTGTGTGAGAGAGAGATAGGCAAGGACGGTGCCTCCATCGGGAGCCATCAAGCCGTGGCGGTGGGGGGTGGTTTCAGAAGCAATGGGGGGGGGGGGAGCGCTGTTTCTTGCAGTGTCTGGGAGAGAAGGTTTCAGAAGCATGGAGGAAAGGATTTGGCTCCTGTGATGCTCAGACCTGGAGGAACCCTCACCCCTTCCTTCCCTCGGAGCCTGCTTGTCACAAACGGGCCAAGGGGAGCCAGGAGTCCAAGGACCTCCCTTGCCAGCCCCCCCCCCCACTTGCCTGCCTGCCTGCCTCCCACGGGCCAGCTTGCCTCTCCACTAAGACCCGGCGGGCCTTAGTTCGGAACCAGAGCGGTCTTTGTTCTGAGGGGCATCCTGCTTTCCCTCCACAGGGGGTGTGAAGGAGGAGATCCGGGCAGACCGAGCAGGCAGGCGGACGGGGAATCAGGGCCCTCCAGACCTTTTGGGGCTGCCTCCCCCCACATAGTCCCCCCCCCCAAAAAAAAACCTCTGCTGACCTGGGTGGCTTGGAGCTGTCAGCCAAACGGCAGGAGAGGGAGAGCCCAGCTCTCCTTCTGCCCACCATCACCTGCACAACCACCCTGCGAGGGAGAGCAGGCCCCGAAGGTCTCTTGCCTTGGTGGCCGGCTTTGGGGCCTCTGTTTCAGGAGCAGGCAGCGGGTCACTCTGCAGAGGCTCTGGAGCGACCGGGAACCCCTCGCCCTTGACTCTGCTGGCCAGGGAGGACGGGAGAGGCTCTCTCCCAACCCTGGGAGGCCCCCAGCCTCATTCTGTCGGTCAGTGGCGGGTCACCCTTAGAGTCACCTTCAGCAAGCAAAGCGGCCCGTTGGTCGGCGGCTGGTGTTCCCGCTTTCCTCTGGCCCTGCTCTTTTGAGGAGCTTGGAAAAAGTTCTCCAGGCGATGCTGGCTGGGGATTCTGGGAGTTGTAGTCCAAGCCAGTGACTTTTCCCAAGCCCTGTTTTCCCAGACGTCCTTTCCCAAGACCTGACCGTCTCTTCCTTTCTCGTCCTTGTAGCCGGAAGAGAAGCAGAAGGCCTCGGCCGCCTTTGCTCAGCTCCGAGCGGCCATGGACACCCTCGGGATCGCCACAGGCGAGGAGGAAGCCATCTGGCGCGTGTTGGCTGGCATCTACCACCTGGGGGCCGCCGGGGCATGCAAAGGTGAGCCGCCAAGGGGCCTTGGCAGGGAAGGTGATACAGCCAAGGGGTGTAGATAGACCTCCTCTCCTGGGTCTCCGTAACCCCTTTACAGAAACTGGGAGCGAGGCCACCCTGGGGCTGCAGCAAAGAGTGTGTTTGGCTTATTTGATTTTATTAGTGGTTAACTGTCCAGAACAGTGCCTTGCACTAATGTGGCGATGGATGGATGGATGGATGGATGGATGGATGGATGGATGGATGGATGGATGGAAGGAAGGAAGGAAGGAAGGAAGGAAGGAAGGAAGGAAGGAAGGAGCTGATGGATGGATGGATGGAGCTGATGGATGGATGGATGGATGGATAGAAGGAAGGAAGGAAGGAAGGAGCTGATGGATGGATGGATGGATTCGGATGGGTGCAAAAACAACGTCTTTGAGGTTTAAGTAGGGCTTGTGGCGGGGGTGGGGGGTGAGAAGAAACCTGCTACATTCTCTGTAAGAATCATCATTTCAGCCATGTTCATTGTAATGGAACCGACTGTTCCCAAAGTGAATCCAGACCGGGCGCCTCTTTGGCCAGGGGGACAGGCTGAGGTGGCCCAGAGCAGGGTGTGCCCCAGGGCCGGGAGCAGGGCTTTCACGTGGGCTTTGCTCCTCCTGACTCTCTGTCCTCCCAGGTAGTACCAGGAGGGCCCCACTTGGTGCAATCTGGCTTCTAAGGCGGATTTGATGCTCCTTCTGAATCGTAGTTGGGAGAATCTTCACTAAAGCCTCTGCAAGTATTGTGAAGGCTTTATTGAAGCACTCACACGTATACACACACACACACACACAGAGAGAGAAAGAGAGAGAGACAGAGGGAGAAACTGATGCTCCTCATAAATTATTTTAAAGGTGTGCTCCAGCCTATTCAAAAGACAGCTCCCAGTGATTTATCTACTTGGGTTTCAAAGGGCTGCAGGTACGAAATGCTGTGAAATCGGCCGGGGGTCCATTTATAAAAGGTCTCTCTGGCATGTGTGGCACACCACCGTACGGCAATTTCTACCGTGAATCAATTGCTAATTACTTAAAAATTAGAAAAAT
The DNA here is from genome assembly GCA_037013535.1 of Intellagama lesueurii. Classification (NCBI taxonomy): domain Eukaryota; kingdom Metazoa; phylum Chordata; class Lepidosauria; order Squamata; family Agamidae; genus Intellagama; species Intellagama lesueurii. Next base: position 168,277 of record JBAJHW010000014.1, read on the forward strand.
GAGTGGCTTTTGGAGAATGTCCTTTGGCCTATCGGGTTGCGTTCTCCCTCTTCCATCCAGCATTTCCTGGAGAGTTAAATTTGCTTTTATGGCACGGCCGGGGGGGGGTGGGATTCCTGTGAGGGTGTCCGGATCAGGGAGACGGAGCACCTTCTCTGGGTCCCCTTGCTGGGGTGGAATAAATCTGTGTGCTGCTGCCTTTAAACCAAGCAGCAGGACACCGGGAGTGAGGCTGCGGGGGGAGCGGGGAACAACCCTAACCAGTGTACAGGATTTAAGGTATGAATTTCTGCCTCTTCTCCACGGCGCCTCAGCCTTCACTCCAGTATCAATTCTGCCATCCTCTGGCAGGAAAGGAGGGGAGGAATCAAAGGCATCTTGGATTTAAAAATGGATCAAAGCCGAAAATGTACGTAAACAGAGTGTGTGCTTTCTCTTTCACACACGTTCACTCTGTTTACGTATATGTTATTGTGGATCAAGGCCTCTTTCTCACTCCCGTCCTCTCCTCTTACTTTTCATGCCCTGGAGACCCGTGATTTCAGTGGTGTGGCCTGTGTCTCTCCTGACCTGTGCGTTTGCCCACTGGTCCACACCATCACTGCATTCAGACCAGGAGCAGGCTCGTCTTGTGGTTGTTAATGTTGTTCCGTGCTGGCAAACTGCCTCTGCTTTTGGCAACCCTACCCATGAGCAGCGCTCCCAGCAGTGAGAGAAGCTCATGCTCAGAGGCTCCCTTGACTTCAGCTTTTACTTCTTCTGGTCCTGGGCTCTCTCCAACGTCTGTCTCTGGCCTGGCTGCCCCTTAGAACCAGCCAGGAGATACGAAATGGAGAAGGCGCCATCTGGGATGGGTGAGCCAGGGGAAAGCCTCGGGATGGGGCACGGCTCGGAGGAGCAGAGGCCAGGTTCCCTGGGGTGTGTGTGTTTGTGTGTGTGTGTGCGTGCACCAAAGGCGCTCCCTCCTCGGAAGCCCAGCCCCTCTACCCCAAGAGCCTGCCGGTAGGTCAGCCCTCTGACGCCGGAGCCCTCCGAGATGCCAGGTAGTGCTATTTAAAGAGGTTTTTGCCATCTGCAGAAAGCCAAGGTCAGCAATGGGGTGGGTGGGTGGGTGGGGGGCCGCGGAGGGCTGGAGAAGGGCTTCGGAAATGAGTCACCGTTTCCCCTGCCACCAGGTGCTGCTGCTGCCGCCACCTTGGCGGCCCTCGGGCTGGGTGGAGAATTTAATGCACAGAGTAAGAGAGTATTAATAGCCTGACAGCATTTCCTTCACCGCAGACAGCACGCAGCAGCCGAGCGGCCTTCCCTCCCCGTCACAAGAGGCGGGTTCTGGTTGTGTTTATTTAAATTCATCTTTGCCTTCCTTGCTAGAAGATTCAAGAAAGGGGGACAGGAAGTCCTAAAACAGGTGACAACAGGAGGCACTCGGAACAGAGTGGCTTTTGAAGAGGGAGTTTAGGTAGCCTGTACAGGAGGCCTGTGTTCGAATCCCCACTTAGCCATGGAAACTCACTGGGTTCTGGTGGTGGAACTGGTAAAACACTCCTTCAATATCTCAGTTGCCTTGAAAGCCCTGCCAGGGTCACCCTAAGTTGGTTCCGACTTGACGACACAAAACATAACATGATAGCGACCCCAGGCCTATTTGGAATTGGACTAAAGGGTTCCCAAGATTAGCTGTTTCAGGAAGCTTTACTGGGGGGGGGGGGGAGTCCCATGGGAAGCTTTTCCAAAAGTGGGGAGGGGGGGAGCAGGGCTGGAGGCCTATGGCAAGGGGTGGTGTGTGTGTGTGTCTCTCTGTGTGTGTGTGTGTCTGTGTGAATGCCCTTTAAAACCACAGGCAAAGGCTGGGCTGCCATTTTCTGGCACCTGAAAATACGGTCCTGTGGCGTCAAATCGAAGGCGCTGCTCAGAGGTGAAATGAAATCTAATTGCTACAATCCATTTAGTTCTGCTCTCTGTCTCTTTTATGAATGCTCCCGTCACACGGCTGCTAATTATCACCAGTGCATTTCACCAGCCTTTCCTTTTTTTCCTTCCTCTTCTTCCTCCTCCTTCCTCCCGTTTGGGGTGACTTGGCTTCCTTCCTTCCTCCTTTCTGCCCCCCCCCCCCAGGTGCCTTTCTTGCTTTCTTACTAGCCCTGCTGGACACACGGGGCGGGGGGGGGGGGCTGTGCTTGCAGCCCTTCCCAGAATACTTCTGGGGGGGGGGAGAGACAGGCAGGGAGGAGAGAAGGGGGTTTACCAAGCAGGAAAGAGAACCATCCGGAGTGGACAAGGGACACCCAGGGTTTCTGGGGGGGGGGTGAGCTGGGCTGAAGGGGAGGTGGGGGATGCTTGCTGGCCTAGAATGGAGTCCCCCGAGACTTCCTAATTTTTAGTCCCATATTTTGGTTCCATGCTATCTTGGGAGGTCTCAGGGCGGTTTGCGTGCAGACAATAGGACAGGGCTGGGGAAACGGAGGCCCTCCTCCAGATCTCACTGGCCTCATACCCCCCCCCCCCCAGCCCTGGATCTCCCCCCCCCCCCAGCCAAAGGAACCTGGTCAGAGCCCAGGATGGAGAAGGCTGGGCTTTGTAGTCCAACCAACTCCCCAAGAGGCTACGCTCTCTGCCTCACCACTAAGCAACCTGAAACCCTCCAAAGCAGGTGGAAACCACAGGCGGCGCAGGACAGGGTCTCCGTTTATTTATTTATTTTCTTCTCTCCCCCCCCCCCCCCCCCCACTGTCTAGTTGGCAGGAAGCAGTTCATGAAGTTTGAGTGGGCCAGCCATGCGGCCGAGGTGCTGGGCTGCGATGTGGAGGAGCTGAGCACGGCTGTCTTCAAGCACCACCTTCAGCGGATCCTGGAGCAGGCCACGGCCGGGCCTGGGGGGCAGCTGGGCCAGGAGGAGGACCCGTCCGATGGTACCGGTCTTTCTCTCCCTCCCTCCATACCATAGTAGGGGAACTTGGTGGGTGGCCCTGGGGCGGGGGGGGGGGGGCTTTGCCTAGCTGGGCTGCACCCTCCTGAGGGCCAGCATCCTACCCAACCCACATAGAGCCAGAAAGAACGTGCACAAAACCCGCCCCCCCCCCCATCAAGAAGGCTGGAGATTAAACAGCTCATGTGACACTAAGGTCACCAGGCCAAAGAGCCCAGAGGGTAAAACTGACCCTGGGGTGGGGGTGGGGGGGCTGGGGGGCTGGACGGGAACCACAGAAAGGTGGCCTTTCTCCTGAAAACAGGCAGCGGACGAAGGGCCGCGCTGTGAGTGAGACCCTTGCTTGAACCCTGAACTTCCTGTGCACCCAGGAGGGGTGCTGAGCCTTCCCACCCCCCCGAAAGTGAGCTGCCTTCTCTCATCTCCATTGTTGCTCTCCTTTGGGGGGGCACCTCATTGTGGGGTTCTGTGTGGGTCTGTGTTGGCAGCAAAGGAAGGAAGGAAGATGATCAGTGTGAACCTTTCCGTTTCATTCTCTGGGCAAGGGGTGGGCTGGATTTCACGTCCCCCTCCCCATCTGGAGCTTTTCCTCTGCCGCCTTCACACCTGTAGGTTTCTCTGCCCCTGCAGGAGATGGCAACTTATCGAAAGCAACCGTGGGGGGGGGGGGCGCGCGAAACTCCCATTCATGCTGTTGCCTCTCATGGGGGCCACTGGAGATGATCCAGTTGCATTAACCCCCCTCTGCCCCCATTTTATTCCGTATCTTGGCTCCAAATGGAGAGAATGAAGGGGTTTGTTTGGAAGCGAACCACCCCCCACCCACCCCCATCCACCCATCCTGCTGCTTTTCTACCCTTTCCAGAAACCAGGCAGGGAAGAAGGTGGCCGGAGAAACGGGGCCGGGGGGGGGGGGGACCCTCCAGCCTGGGAAAAGCACCCTTTGCTTTGTAAATAGCAGGTGTTTCGAAGGCTGGGAGGAAGGAAGTGGAAACCACCTGAAAAGAAAGATGTTAGCCACCCGCTGAGATCTGGGCCCGGGGAGAGCTGTTCCCTACCAGCCGTGTCCCTGTTCCTTGTCTTGACGAGAGCCCCCCCCCACCCTTTTTCAAAGCATCTCTGCCTCCCCCTCCCCACCCCGTACACATGCCTCCCCTCCTCCTCCTCCTCCTCCTCCTCCGTGTTTCTGCGCGCTGTAGGTGTCACAACCAGTGTTGCTGCTTGGAAGATGCCAAGGGAGGGGCCTGGAGGCCTGGTGCTGGAGACAGGTGCCAGCTGCGCCCCATGAGAGAGGGAGAGAGAGAGAGAGGTAGAGAGAGGTAGAGGGAGGGAGGAGGACCAGGAGGGCTGGTTTCCTAGCAACCGCCTCAGGTTCCCAGCATCATCTTCTGCCGCTGATGGAGAGAGTACCTGGTGTCCCCCCCCCCCCCCCCGGGCCCTGTGCCCTTTGTTCGCAAAAGGCCTTCAGTGCTCCCCTCCTCTTTGACTCAGGCTGATGATGATGATGAAGATGCACAAGGCAGAAGACGCTCTGTTGGCACCTCTGGAGAGATGCCGAGTCCCCTCCCTCCCCTTGGCCCCAAGCAAGTTGTCCCATTGCCAGGGTGCCAGGAGCGGAAAGATGGGATGACTCTGAGAGTGGGGGCGGGGGGGTGGGAGTGCAAACGACAAGTGGACACGGTCGGACGGAGGGACACCTCGGATCATTCCCCCCCCACGTTCTCTCTCTCTCTCTTTCTGTTCGTGTGCATGCACGTCCACATGGGCCACCTGAGGCATGAGGCACTTAAGTTGCTTCTGAGCCCCAAACGTGGATCTAAGGATTTAGGTAAAGGTAACGGTTCCCCTTGACCTTGAGTCCAGTCGTGTCCGACTCTAGGGCGCGGTGCTCATCCCCGTTTCTAAGCCGTAGAGCCAGCGTTTGTCTGTAGACGGTTTCCGTGGTCACGTGGCCAGCGCGACTAGACACGGAACGCCGTGACCTTCCCACCCTGGTGGTACCTATTTATCGACTCGCATTTTTACATGCTTTCGAACGGCTAGGTTGGCGGGAGCTGGGATAAGCGACGGGAGCTCCCTCCGCCACGTGGATTCGATCTTACGACGGCTGGTCTTCCGACCTTGCAGCACAGAGGCTTCTGCGGTTTAAGGATTTGGGCCATAACATACCCATGTCACAGAGGCTAAGATCAGTCAGCCAAGAGGAGTGGATAACATGGGGAGTCCTTCAGGGTGGAGGCAGGGGGTGGGTGGGGGTGGTAGGAATCCTGTTCACTTCCTCTGGCCAGCCACAACACCCCCCCCCATCCCCAGGACCCGGGGGGGGGGGGGAGCACAGAGCTTTTCTCCTCAAACCCTGGCAGGGATTTTGTAGGGAGATAATTCAACAAGAACAACAGCAGCGAGGAAAGTAGATTTCACCCCCCCCCCACAATGTCTCCTGAAGGCAGGCTAATCAGCCCCCCCAAAGCATAAGGAACCCTCCCTCTGCACCCCCTCCCCCAAAACAAACAAAGAGCACCCCCTTGGCACCCCTGCAGGCCTGGCAGGGCCCCTGCACCCCCCGTCCTCCCTTCTGCCCCTCCTCAGCCAAGAGAGGCACCAGGCACACAGAAAGGCAACGGGGCAAAGCCTGGGGGGGGGGGGAGAGGCACCCCCCACTTGTCAGGCGGTGGTGGGTTGCTCTTCCTCTCCCATCTTACTGAGACTGTGTGTGTGTGTGTGTGTGTGTGTGTGTTGGGAGGGAAGGAGGCCCCCCCCCTGAAAGGACTGGCAGGCAAACTCCCCCCACCTACCCCCCTGTCTTTGTTTCTCCCCCAGGCCCCAAGCTGACAGCCACGGAGTGCGTGGAGGGAATGGTGGCCGGGCTCTACGAGGAGCTGTTTGCCACGGTGGTGTCGCTGATCAACAGGTACTGGCCGGGGGGGGGGCAGGGGGGGCAGGGAGAGGATGGGGGGAGAGGAGGATGGGGGGTTTTGCTTCCACGTCTGCACTTGTGGAAACGAAATACCTTTCTTCCAGAGAAGCTGTGAGTGACGGAAGGAAGAAACCGGAAAGGCGGGTGGGCTTTGGCTCTCCCTCTTCCTCTCTTGCTGGGGGGGGGGGGGTCCTCTGCCCCTGGCCCTGAGCCGTCCTGAGCCAAAGAAAGAGGCCACGGGAGGCTGGGAGGCTCCGTGGAACCTGCTCCTCTTTAAGGGGGTCCTTTGGCCATAACGGGGGCCACAGACCCCTCCTCTCTGAGGAGGCCCAGAGGCTTGAGGGAGATGCTGGCGTTCTTCCCGTTCCCACCGGAGGGTCTTGCCGGAGGGCCTCCCATCGTGGGCTGAGCCTTCGGGCGGCTGTGCCACGGGGCCACGATGGAGCTTCTGCCTCCTGGTTCTGCCCTTCAACGAAAGAGAGGGCAGCAGTTCTTCCATTTTGGGTTTTTTTTCTCCCACCTTAAAGCATAGATCGTTCTTCTCCCCAACCTGATAGAGCCCTGGGGTGTGTGTGGGTGTGTGTTGGGGGGGGGGGGAGACGGAGACCAGCATCAGGTCTCATGAGCGTCCACGTGGTGGTGGTGGTGGGGGCGAGCCACCTGGTTTTGCCAGTGATCTTCAGGCTTTGAGCATCTTTCCGTTCACTTCCCTTCCCCTTTGAGGTGGGCTGTGGGGTTCAAAGACACTCCCCCCCCCCCCAGGATGTGAGGTCCTTGAGAAGTTAACCCTCTTGTTAGTGGGAGTCAGAGTTGCTTTACTGTGGAAGGAAGGCCCCCCAGGCCAGAAAAAGCAGCCACTCCCAGGCATGTTTCCCTCAACCCAGGGCCCCCCCCCTCGGCCCGCCACAACTTTGTTGATTCAGCGTGTCGTCCATTTGGGCTGGTCCTGGGGGTGGGGTGGGGGGTGTCCTTTCTCTGAGCCCTGTGCCCTGTGGCCCTCTCGGCTGCCCCTGAAATACGAAAGCCCTTCCTTTTTTCCTTCTCCCCCCCCCCTTTTAATGAAGTGAGTAGGGGATGCGTATGGGAAAGCGGGAGTGTGTGTGGAGAGCGACACTTGTTTACTGATTAATAATGGATGTGACTTTGCAGGATTGAAGCGAAGGTTACCAGCGTGTTCAGATTAATAAGCCGGCTGGGGGAGTCAAATAACAAGCTATACAGGAGGAGGGGAGTTCGGGGGCGGGGGCGGGGGGGGGGGAAGGCTTGGCAGGGTTTTGCTGTCTCATAAAAATCTTCATTACGAGGTTGATGCAAAGGTGGTGAGCGAGAGGCTTTGGCACGGGGCTCCGTTGTGACAAGACAGGGGCCGTTGTAATTATTTGAGGCTCTGTCCGCTGGCTGCTGATCCTCTCTCTGTGCATGCGTGTGAGGGGAGACAGCCTGCCTCTTCGCTCAGGAAAATCTCTCCCCCCCCCTTGCACGCAAACACACACACAGAGAATATTTGAACCCAGGAGCAAAGAAGCTGGAGAGTGGGAAGATGCTGGGCAGGCCCAATGACATGCTTGTGTACCTGGTGGCGGGAGGGGGGGCCCAGCCTGTCCTTTCGGGCAAAGGTGGGCGAGCAGCCTTTGGGCTGCGGACTGCCCGAGGACCCCTCCACCCCTTTTTGGCATCCCGAGACCCTCCCTGCGTGGCTCTAATGCTCCCACCTGCCAAAAGGGTTGGGACAAATCAAAGGAAGGACATCTTCACACAGCACAGGGTTGAACGGTGGGACTCCCCGCCACTGGATGTAGCAACCTGGGTGGCTTGGGAAAAGGGGATTAGGTAATTTCCCGGAGATGGGGGTCATCGGGGGCCACGAGTCAGGATGGCTACGAACAGCCTCCGGTCTCGGAGGCAAAAGGCCTCCATCGATTCGTGGCTGAGGAGCCTGCGATAGAGGGGGCGGCTGCCCTCCTTCTCTGCTGCTTGAGCCAACGGGCTGGCCCCTGCACGGATCCTACTCCTGGGCTCGCCTTCTGTTCTTAAAAATAAAAACGCCTCCTCTCCTCTCCTCTCCCCTCGCCCCACTCCCCACTCCCCGCCGCAGGTCCTTCTCCTCCAGCCTTCTCTCCGTGGCCTCCATCTTGGTGGTGGACACCCCTGGCTTCCACAACCCCCGGCACCAGAGGAAGGAGCGGGCGGCCACCTTTGAAGAGTTCTGCCACAACTACGCCCAAGAGCGGCTCCAGGGGCTGTTTTACGAGAGGACCTTCGTGTCGGCGCTGGAGAGGTACCGAGAGGTAAGCTGGGCGCTTGCCCGGGAAAAAGGCCACGCTGGCCACGCCGGCGGAGCCTCTGGAGACAGGATGTGGACCGCTTGCCAGGCTGCGTGGCAGGGCTCCAGGGCCACGTCGGGGAAGGACTTGCGGTGGCCCCGGGCCATCAGGTCACTACTCGCGACGTGAAAGGTGACCCTAGGCATGAATGCCCTCCGGAGGGTCCTTTTGTCGCGAATGGCCCGGCTCAGGTCTTGCAAGCTCAAGGCCGCGCCTTCCTTTAGAGCCCCCGTGCCTCTCGTATTGGCTCCTCTTCTCCTGCTGCCCTCCGCCTTTTCCAGCAAGTCTTGTCTTCTCGTGTCCCAAGTATGGATCGCCTCAAGCTGAGCCATTTAGCTCTGAGTGAAGAGTTTGGGCTTGATTGGATTTGGAACCCACTTGTAGGTCTTTCTGGGGGCTCTGGGAGTCTTTGGGCACCCACCGCCTCAAGGAACCCCCACCGTCTCGTGCTGAAAGAAGGCGTATTCCACGCTTTGTTTTCAACATCGCTTTCAATGCCTGCTTCTGGTTTTCCCTCTGGATCTGGGGTGTGGTGGGAAAGAGTCCCCTGGACGCCCCAGAATACATTTTCCTGCACCCTGATCGGGTGAGAACTGCAGGGTGGGAGGCAGAACGGAGGAAACTGAGCCCTGGCGGGACCCTGTGCCTCCCACCCGCCCCAGTTCTTTTGATCAGGGGGAGGGCATCCATGGTGGAGGGTGCCTGTTTGATATTCACCCCGGCTCGGCTCAGCGCCTGCTTCCGTGAGCGAGTGAGCGAGCGACGCTGCTGCTCTCGTGACAAGAATGACACTCAGAAAGAGAGGACGGCTGCGGCGGTGGTGGAGAAGCCGCCTCTTCAAAGGTGTTGGAGAGGCAGCCTTTGATCAGCTGGCTTCAGAGTGTCACCAAGCGAGAGGAGAAAGAGGAGGAGGAGAGGAAGAAGAGGAGAAGGGCCCTGGAGCGGGGAAGGGTGCTTTGTGGTTAAAAGAGAGAGAGAGAGAAAGAAAGAAAGAAAAAGAGGCTCTTTTGTTCTTTCACTCCAGTATAAACTCCATCTCCCCGATTAATGTGTTCCAGGAAAATGTCAAGGTGCCGTTTGATCTGCCCGAACTCTCCCCGGCACATGTCGTGGCCCTCGTAGATCAAAACACCTCCAAGGTAATGGATAAATAGAGGAGACACGCCGCTGTGGCGTCGTGGTGGATGTGGGCAGCAGGGCAGACGTTCTGCCACCCCCTTGGCCTGGCGGGAGAGGCCCCCTCCCCAGGCGACCAGGGTCCTGTTTTTCCCCTTGAGGCTTCCTGCTGCCTTTGCGGATGGGGATGGGGATGGGGGGGGGGAAGTTTCCTGTGGAGCAGGGTCGCCCCCGGAGGCCTGGAGAGATGGTGAAGAAGGGGCGGGTGGAGGAAGGTTTTCTCTCCGGTTGCTTTTCACCAGCATTCCCCCAAATTCTGGAAAGGGTTAGGGAGGGAAGGGAAGGAAGAGGATGCAGAAGAAGCCGGAGAAGACCCTGGCCTGCCATTCCGTCCCAAAGCTTGTCGGTGTGGGACCCTTCCGAGCAGGGCTCTGAATCCTTGGGTGCTGATCTGTGTGAGGGCTTCGATTTAAGGCTGCCATGTTCCCCCCCCCCCCAAGAGGCTGCTCCTCTCTGTGGCAGGTACAAGTTGCGCCCATGGCCTAAACCCGCGTGGGGGTCCCAGCGAGAGGAAACCCATTGCATCCTGTTAGGGGTGTGTGAAAATGAGGGGAGGCCTGGAATGGGGGAGCCAAATCAGAATTGAAACCGGGAAGCTCCTTCTTGCCTGAGTTTAGATCCGTTCCCTGGAGGATGGGGGGGGCACAGTTCCCAGAAACCCCCAGCCCGCATCCTGGGGATCCCTGATCCATTTGGCCAAAGATTGCCCAGAGGAGCAGAAGGGGTGAACGGAGTCCGAAGCGTCTTTCTCCCCATCCCTTGCGAGAGCCACCGGGTTCTTGGGATGGGGGGAGCTGAAACAGACCTTCCAAACCGGCCCCTCCATCTCACAGGGGGTGAAAAAGGAAAAAGGCCCCTCGCAGCCCCCCAAGGGACGGCTTCACGGGCCTTGCTTCAGACCTCCGCTTGTCAGCCTGCCTGGCGATCGGGGGCTCCCCGTCGGAGGTGGCTGTGCTCGGGGGGGCCTGCTGTCCCTGCGGCGCTCGCCCCGAGTCCCAGATCCCACGGCTGGGCTTTCCTTCCCATTTCCCCTGCATGGCTTGAGAAGAGCGCTCGGGAGCCCCTTTTTTGGGGGTGCACGGAAGGAGGTGCAAGAGGGAGGGAGGGAGGGAGGGGGAAGACCACATCCCCCCATTTCTGCTGTTCCACGAATGAGAAGTCTGACACAGGATAGAACCCGCTGGTGCCGTTGACGTTCTGCGTCGTGATATGTGTGTGTGTGTGTGTGTAAAATAGCTGCCCCGCCTCAATTTGCAAAATTGCAGCTTGGCTGGTGGAGAAATGCTGCATTTCCCCCGGGAGCCCTATTTTCTGCCAAGGGCACGTGCCTGGAGTTATATAATAATTAAAAATTAATCTTTATTATTAATAATTCCTACTTATTAACAGTTATTAAGCCTTGTTAATAATTAATGGATGATTAATTAACAGCGGCAGGAATTGTGGAGTTCCTTGAAAGGCGACAAGGACTGGGGTTGTAGCTGGTTGTGTGTAAAGTGCCACCATCGCCGCCCCTCCATTGCCGGCCTGGCCAGACCTTCTGTAGGATGATAGCCACCCTCTCTCGATCTCTCTCTCTCTCTCTCTCTCCCCCCCCTTCCCTCCCCCATCCAGGTCCCTGTCTCCCCAGGGAGCCAGGGAGAAGAACCCAAGGGCTTGCTCTGGATTCTGGATGAGGAGGCCCTGATCCAGGGCTCTGGGGACAGCGTGGCCCTCGACCGGCTGTGTGCACACTTTGTGAAGGAGGGAATGAGTGTGGAAGGTAAACCCGGCTGTTGCTTTGCAGGGAAGGGGGGGGGGCAGGAGGCAGCATGGCAGGGGGTGGGGAGGCCCAAGGAAGGAAGGTCTTGGCCACGGAGCAGGTCTGGCCCCCTTCTCACCCCCCTCCCCTTCCCCATCTGCCGCCTTCTCCTCCCTGCAGAGCGGGCCGGCCTCCGCAAGTGTGAGCAAGCACTGCAGTTTGAGATTGCCCACCAGCTGGGAAAGGACCCCGTGCGCTACGACGCCACCGGCTGGGTGAACAAAGCCAAGTGGAACCTTTCGGTGCAGAATGCCATCCAGGTCCTGCGCCAGTCCAGAGTGTGAGTGGCCCTCTCCTCTCTGCGTGCGTGCGTGTGTGTCTGGCTTCGGTTCCCCCCTTGAGGCTTGTCTGATGCCTGCCTGGCCTCTGCCCTTCCCTTCCCCACAGAGACGCCCTGAGGAGCCTGTTTCTGCCACGGTCAAAAATGCCCCTGATCTGCCGGTCAGTGGCTGGGCTGGAGGGCAGCTCGGAGCAGGCCTTGCAGCGCATCGGCCATGTCCGGAGGACCTTCACCAGCAGCTTTGCGTCTGTCAGGAAGAGGTCTGTGTGCGCCCAGATCAAGCTGCAGCTGGTGAGTGGAAGGACGGGATCCTGTTCCTGTGGCTCAGCTGGGGGGGGGGGGCTTGGAGTTTGGCTTAGGAGCCCCCCTCTTTCGGGTTGTGAGGGTTGCCCTGACTCTGGTCCACATTTGGGTTGAAGAGACCTCGATGGTCTCCCCACAGAGGGAAAAGCTTCAGGGTGTCCTTACGGGGAGCCTGAGTGAGCCCTGCTCTTCCCGACCTGGTGCGTTTTGTTAATGGTTGTGTTTTTAAAAAGGTTGATTCATAGAAAAACGGGAGGGTCCAGCTTCTGAAATTCCGCTGGGATGAAACGAAGAAATATTAAAAACATTAGAGTTTTCTTCTCATTTGGCTTCTAGCTGATTTCTTTCTTTCTTTTTTTTAAAACTACAACTTGTAAATACAGTTGACAAGGTAGGAAACAGCTAGATATTTCCCCCCGCAAGAACAGAGCGATCCCTGAATGGAGTGAGCCATGTGTTTTTTTGTCCCACGTGTTGCATCCTGTTCTAGGAAGAGGCCATGGCGTTAAAGCTGTACCTTTGCCACGTGGCACTGGGGCCGAAATGGCCTTTCAGGCTTCCCAAAGGGTTCACTCTGGCCGGGACAGTCCTGAGCTCTGGGCACCAGTGGTCTGATCTCATAGAGTGGCCCTTCCCGGGATCTCATCTTGCCCTTTTTAAACTCCTGGTGTCAAAGGAGGAGAGACAGCAGTGAGTCAATGAGGTTTAAAGCCCTTTCCGGTCTTCAGGGAATGGGAAAAAGAAAACCGCTCCTCCCCTTCTCTTGCCTTTCCCCGCAGGATGCTCTCATCCACCTGGTCCAGCGCTCCCAGCTGCACTTTGTCCACTGCCTTGTCCCGAGGACGCAGGTGGGCCGAGCAGAGGAGCCACTTCTGCAGCCCTGCGTGGCCCCAACTGCCACGGCCAGACCATCGTGGGACATCCCAGCCCTGCGTGCCCAGCTCTCTGGGGGACTGATTCTGGAGGCCTTGCGGCTCTACAGGATCGGTGAGAGACGGTTCTTGTGGCCAGCCGTGGCTGGGGGTCCTGGTGCCACCGTGAGGGCCCCAGGCAGGACACCCGGGAATTGGTGGTCGGGGGCCCTTGTTGGCGTGGCTTGCCGGTCTCAGATCCGGTTGCTTTTCCCCCACTGTGGAAGGAAGAGGAAGAGGGATGGCTTTTGTCTCCGGCTGTTGATGGGGCTGGCCATGTTGGTTAGCTAAGGAATTGGACATCCGTTCCTCCTCAGCTCACATGGCCAGTGGCTGGTTCGGAGAACAGGGGTCCGAAAAGGTAACTTTTCCAAGCCCTGGGTAGGGAGAAGAAGGGTTTCTCTATCCCATGAACTTTTTGCCCACCATTCCTTCAGAGCTCAGGGGGTGGGCTCGGCCCTCGCAGGTCGGCGGCCAGTCCTTGGCCCGCTCCTACCCACCTGTTGTGCTCGCAGGGTACGCGGATCGCATGATGCTGACGCAGTTCGACGCAGTTCCGACGCCGCTTCCAGATTTTGGCCCAGCCGGTGATGAAAAAATATACCCTCGGCCTACGAGACGACGGACGAGGACAAGGTGTGTGTGTTTGTGTGTGTGTGTGTGTGGGGGGGGCGCAAGCCGCAGGAGAGAGAAAGGTTGGTGAGAGGGGTGGGGGGAGGCTACAGAGGTGCCCCCCCCTGAGAAAGCAGGCCCTGAAAGGGTCCTGAGGCGGGAGCCGGCCTGGCGTTCAGGGGCCTCAGGGGCTACCCGAGGCCTCGACGGGAAGCCCACGAGTGGCCACGGGAACCACCCCCGGGCTCTGTCCTCCAGGAGCTCTTCTTTCCAGCCTGTGGCCCGGGCCACTGGAGGGAATCTGTAGCCCACCCTTGACTGAGAGCCATTTAGGCCTCATGCCCCCCCCCCTCCAGGACCCCCCATTGAAGAGCCAGGCTCCGTGGCGGACAAATGGCTCTTGGTTCAGGAAATCTGATGCATATATTCAGAGTTGCAGCACAGCCGGGAGTTGAATTATACATGAACACAAGACCTGAACATGCTTTCATCGTGAGTGTGTGTTGTGCGTGTGCGCGAGAGAGCTCAGTGAAGACTTCAGGATTTAACAAGAAACGCTTGACAGTCTTCAAAGGTCAATTTTGCCCTTCGCGCCTGTGGGGAGGCTCAGAGGACGGGAGGGGGAAAAGGCCGCTCGCTCCGCCTTTCCCTCCCTCCTGCTTTTCTGCTTCCTGCACGAGAGCTCGCGTCTCTGCCAGGCTGTAGAAGGACGGATTTGCTGCCCCGAGGAGCACCTTGGCTGGCGTTAACACAGAGATGAGACCCGTGTTCGAATCCAACATGCATGCTGGAGCTCACTCGGCCACTAGCTTTCCATCCTGTGCTCTGAGTTCACTGGCGGTGTGGCTGAGCAGGGCTCAGAGAAGTCCCAAGTGGTGGCCAGTTCTGTGAATTTCCATCCAGAGAGGTTGACACTTTTCCAGGGTTTCGGGGTGTGTTTGGTCTTTTTGAGTTGTGTATGAGCGTGTTCCCCAAAGCCTTTGGCGATTCAAGGGCAGGGCGGCCGTAGAGCCCAGAGCTCACTTCGCCTCTGTTCCCCCCCACCCCCACTTCCTGCAGGCTTTGGAGGAACTTTTCCAGGCCCTGAATCTGGAGAAGAAAAGCATTGCGGTGGGACACACGCAGGTACGCTGGGAAGAAGCCCCCCGGGTGGGTGAGACTCTCCTGCGGAAGAGGCCTTTCTGAGCTGGCCTTTCTCCGTGTCCCTGTGTGTGTGTGTGCACCCTGAGGAAATGAATTTTTCCTCCTCCCCCTCCTCCCCCCCCCCCATATCCTCCGTGCCCCCCTTTCCTGCGTTCGTCTGCCCAGATCTTCTTGAAAGCCGGCATCCTCTCCAGCTTGGAGAAGCAGCGGGAAAAGCTGATGTCTCAGAACCTGGTCTCCCCTCCAGGCCGCCTGCAAGGGCTTCCCTCTCCCGTCAGAGATACCGGAGACTCAAGGTAACCCCTTCTCACCCCTGGGGGAGCCTCGAGAGGAGGTGGCTCTTGGCCTGGTTCTGCCGGGCCCTGCGGCCGCTGCGGTCCTGGCGAACTTGGACAGGCTTGGCGCGCTTCTTCCCTTTAAGAACAAAAACCTCTCCTTCCTGTCTCAAGGCAAGGGAAGGAAAAAGCAGGAACCAGATTCTTAAAATCCTCAAAATCCCGGTCTTGGGCAGTAAGGGAACCCCTGCTGCTATTTTGGGGCTTTTTTGTGTGTTATCGGCCGCTAAGAGCTACTTGTGTGGTTTTTCCTCTTCTCTTGGCCTCACTCTCCCAGGGAAGGAGCACAGTTGGGGGTTTGCTTCTCCGTGCAAGTAAGAAGGGCACGAGTGAGAGGACCCCCCCCCCCGGCCCCTCGCGAGCTGCTCCAGGGTTGCTGGGGGAAACCTTTGACCAAAGACTGGAGGCTCGGCGAGCGCAGGCTGGCGATGCTGGCCAGTGTGCCCAGCTGGAAAATCCACTCCCTCCTCCGGCTGGCGGCCTCTGACTCCTTGCCCTCTGCTTTCCAGATCCAGCGCCTGGCCGCTCGGTGCATCCAGAGGAACCTAGCTGTCTTCCAGGGGGTGAGGACCTGGCCGTGGTGGCAACTGCTATGCGCCATTCGGCCACTGCTGACGGTGAGCGTCGCGGAAGGCCAGCTGCGAGCCAAAGAGGTATGGGATAGAGGGAGGGAGGAGGAGATGATGGTGGCGAGCCCTGGGGGAGAGGGCCTGGATGGGGTGAGGCAGGGGGCAAAGCTGGAGAGCAGAAAGGGAACAGGGCGCTTTCCCTTCCTGATCATGGGTTCCTCAGGACTCAGAACTGGTCAGATCTGTGGAACTGTATTGCACCTATAAGAGCACAGCGCCAAAAATGAGGGTACGGGATTTTGGGTACAGGGCTCAAATCTTCCTTCCTTCCTCCCTCCCTCCCTCCCTCCCTCCCTCCCTCCCTCCCCCCCCCTCCCCGCCCCGCCCCGCCCGCCCGCCCGCCCGCCCGCCTGCCTGCCTACCTACCTACCTATTGCAGGAAGAGATTATGATGCTTCGGAAGAAGCTGGAAAATTCAGAGCTTTGCCGCCAGGAGCTTCGTCAGAGCACAGAACTGCTGGAAACGAAGGTGAGCCAGGGAAACCCTTTCCGGGCCCTTTCTGCATTCTACATTTGACAGGAGATGCTCCCTGGTGTGTGTGATAGCTCACAATAAGAGTGTTGAGGAAGCAGCCAGGTCTAGGTTTCATTCTGTTTTGTCCTGAGTGTGGAGGGGGTTCCCCCCCCCCCCCCGGCCTTTCACCTTGCCACAAACACCCTGACTCCCACTTCTCATCTCAAGCTCACCTTACTAACTCTGCTAACGTAATAATCACAGCTTCCCCCCAAATGAGAGCGCAGTGAGAGAGAGCGGGTGCTCGTGAGGCCAGCCTGCTCCTGTTGTGTCCAGCGGGGAGAAACCTCATGAGGATTTGACATGCCTGCGCCCGTCCCGCTTTGCAGCCGTCCGTGGTATCCCTTTGCCAACCGCGCTCAAGACAAGAGACCCGATGGGATTTGCCTCTTTGCCCGACCCTGTTCTGCTCAGGAGGACTGGCCTTGGGAGGTTCCGACCAGGCAGGGTTGGAAAGCCACAGCTGGGATGGCCGAAAGCCAGTGTTTTCCAGCGGCTTTTCTCTCCAGCCCACTTTGGGGCTTATTATCAGGGCGGCCACACTTGGGAAGCTGGCCAAGTGAGAACTTACCCAACGCAGCTCTTCTCTGGGAGGCCTCGTGCCTTGCCAGGGCCTCTCTTTCAGGCGCCAGCGAGGACGTTCCCCTGTGGCCTAGTGTTCATATTCATTAGCCATGAACTGCTTTTCCGTCCTGGAATGGTGCGGAGGCTTTCAGGAACAAGGCACATCTCATTGAGAGAGGAAAACGAGGGCTCCTCGCAGCCCCTCTGCAGGGAGGCAGAGTGCCCATTGAGCGAGGCTTCCATGGGCAAAAAGACCTGGATGCTCAGCGCAGCAGGGAAGGAGGGCCAGTAAAGGCCAACATCTGGGGCGCCCTTGGCTTTCTTTGCAGAGGGAGGAGAGCGTACTGCCCCAGCCCCCTTCCCCTCCCTCTGCCCCCCACCCCCCCTTTCCCACAGTTCTGCCGCTTCGAACAGATTGGCTCCGAGTTCCATCAGGCTGCCCAGCGGAGGATGAAAACAATTCCAGAACCTGCGTGTTGCCTCGTTTCCTATCCCTTTCATCACCTGTCGAGGGAGTTAAATGATCTGTTTTTTGCTGATGCAGCTATAGCCACCTGGAAGGAGGCCCTGCCTGCACCGTCCTTTTATGGGGCTGGATCCTGCTCCTTGGTTGGAGTAAGCCAGGCTTTGCCGCAGCTCTGGGGGCCACTCTGGCAGCTGTGTTGCTTGGAATGTCCTCTGAATTGAAACGGAGCCTTGTGACTTGTCGAGTGAGGTCTGTGGGCCCTGTGAAAGGCCATCGTCTGCAAGAGATGGGCCAGTGACACAGGACAAGGGTCCACCCTGAGAGGTGCCGCTCCTCCAGAGATCCTCTGAGCCAGGAACCAGGGCCCAAGACAGAGAAGCTGTCTTTCTTTTGGACTACACTTCCCATGATCCCCCCAGCAAGCACAGCCGGTGCAGGCAGGGAGGGGGCTTGCCTTAGGTGTCGTTGGCATATGTCTAGCTATCAGCCCACCTGTCCGTAGTCTCAACTCATGTCAAGCGGAGAGGAGGACAAGGGGCGGCAGAGGGGAAGGCCAAGACTGCGCCACTGGCGGGGTGATTCTGGCCATTGTTGGCTGGAAATGTATTCTAAATATTGTGGGGCAGTCCTCCAATTGTGTGATTCTGTGCACAGAAGCATTAAGCATTCACTTGGCAAGCACTGCACCATGTCCAGCTGGGTGCCAGGGGCAGGATGCCCAGCAGCCTCTGCTCCATCCATCTATCCGTCCGTCTGTCCTTCCTTCCTTCCTTCCTTCCTTCCTTCCTTCCTTCCTTCCTTCCTTCCTTCCTTCCTTCCTTCCTTCCTTCCTTCCTTCCTTCTGGCTCAACCGCATCGGGTTCCTCTTTTGCTCACCCCCCTGCCCCCCCCCCCCCAGTGTAAACTCCACAGTGAGAAACAAATTTGTCACATATTCATCTTCACCGAGAATTGTACAACAGTTGTTTGGCAAGCTACAGCAAAGCCTCTTTTCAGCAATTAATTAATTAACACTATCATTATGCCTTGAGCACCCTGGAGATTATCAAACTGTTTCAGGTTTTCCAATAAACCTGCAGAGAGGATTTGCCAGAGTGGAGCCACGCCAGCAAACAACCCTGACGCTAAGTCACCCGTCGTCGAAGCGGAGATGTAAGACATGCCCCAGTGTTTTTGCCTCCTCGAGACACAAAAGCTGAGAACATCTTCCTTCTTCTCCTTCCCGAATCCTGCGGCTCAAGCAGCAGGCCACAAAATTCCTTTTTCCTGCCGACATTTCTTGCCACCTACTTAACAAGGCAGTTTCATTTGCAGTGTGGACTTAAGGCTTACGAAGAACCGGAGTGTCTGTTTTTTCCGCTTTGAATGCAAAGAGCCCCAGGCGGTGTAAATTATGCAGAAAAGACTAATAGTAATATAATGATCACAGTATTTATTTATTTGCACAGTTCTTGGTTTCCTTGCAGACTTCCAACCCCCCCCTTTATTTATTTATTTATTTAACTTATATGCCGCCCACACTACCGAAAGGTCTCTGGGCGGCTTACAACAATTTACAATCATAAGTCCTGGTAGCTTTGTCTTCCTTTGTATTTAAAGAAAGCTGAGATTTGTTTTGGGGGGTGGGGATGGTGGCTGCAGCGGATTTCTTAAATGAGTTCATGGTGTACCAGAGGACCATAACCGTCTGTCTTGCTGCCTCTGAATCAACCCATCCTCTGCTCTGGGCCACAGTTCAGGCAAGGGGGAGGCAAGATGCGGGTTGAGTGAGGTGGATGGAGGACGGTTCCAGCTCCACAGGGGCTGGGCCAGGAGGCAGCGTCGATTTCAGGACCACGGAGAGCGTCCGTGCAGCTTCTCTCGCTCTGCCATCCTTCGGTTGAAGTAAAAGGGGAGCCGTGTGGTCATTACAAAATATCCATGTAACAGTCGGTGATGCCTTTATAGGCCACTAAAAAACCCCATACCATCTGCTAGCTTTTGTGGTTCTGGACCATCCAGTTCGTCAGGCATGTACCCCCGGGGTAAACAACTTAAAAGCTCCTGGCAGGATGGATCTTGCTAGGCGTGTTTTTCTGGCCTTTGGGGGCCAGGTGGTTCATGAAATGGGTCTCGGGTCCACCCCTTGGAGTGGGGGCAGTGGCCCCTCCCGTCGGCATCCTTGTGAGACAAGATCTGAATCCTGGTCCTGGGGGTAGGACAGTTTAGGAGGACCACAAAATCCTCTCTCTCTCTCTGTGTGTGTGTGTGTGTGTGGCTGGTCACTGTCCAAGCTCAGGCCAGGCACCGCCGGTCTTGGCAGGAGCGGAGCAGAGCCCAAGGTCACCTCGTATGACCACGACCTTGCTCTTTTGCTCAGGTCTTGGACCTCACAATGGAGCTGTCGGATGAACGTCTGAAAGGGGACGTGGCCTGTCAGGTGCTGGAGGGCGAACGGGCAGAAAGGCTGCGGGGGGCCAAGGAGATCAAAGAGCTAAAGGTAGGTGGGTGTGATGGAAAGACTGGTGAGGTTTGCGGGGGGTGGGTGGGGGGTTCCTGCAAGATTTTTGCTCATTCAGGGAAATGGGCCCCCGCCCGCCCTGATTGCCTTTCGGGACAGCACCCCTTGGATCCTGAGGGAGAGGTCCTTGTCTCTCCCCCCCCTGCAGTGATTTCCCATACTCTTGCGCCCGAGTGGCACCCATCCTTGTGCTCTGTCTTCCAAACCCAGCCAATCTGTTTTCATTTGTTTTGCAATTTCTGCTCTGGAGACTTTGAGGCAGTTTGCAATTCATCAAACACGAAAACAACGAAACACAAAAAAAGTGCATTACGGAAGACACTCGTGACCGTCAACAGAGACGGCCTTAAAATAGCAGCAATAAGTTTAAATAAGGTTTTAAAGCAGCAACGACAAGAACAACAACAAAAACTCAGTTTCCTCTGTCCATTTTCAGCGGCTGACGGATCAGTTGGGAACCGGGCCTGTCAGCCAAAAGAGGCTACAGGAGAACATTTTTAAAGCATGCTCTTAAAATGGGGGAGGGAAGGAGAACGGGCCCCAGTGGCCATTTCTACAGGTAGAGAAGGGCATCCAGGTGGATTCCAGAAATCTTGACATGACCACCATCTCAACCCACCTTGAGGCAGTTAAATAAGGTTCCACCCAGAAGTCTCACCTACAGGGAACACCTCCAAAAGAAAGTTAGGTCTGAGCTATGCTGGAGAAAGTAACCCCCTATTGGTGCTGCCATTCTGGTGTTTCCCATGTCTGGCGTGTTTAGGATCCGTGGTTCAATGGAGATGAAATGCACATCGGTAAAATAGATATGGCGAATGAGTGCCCTGGCCCCACCACCTCTGTTTCCAGTTCTGAGAGAGCCCTGCCTTCTGCGGGGGATCTCCATGTGCGTGGTCTGTGCCACTGTTGGGAGCCATGCCCCCATGCCTGTTAAGGATGGCCCCTTGGCCAGGCAAGCCTGATGTGTGGAATTTCAGGATTCCTCTGACAAAGAAAACCCCTGCCTAAACAGTGGAGCTTGTCCTGAGCTTGCTTGCTTGCTTGCTTGCTTGCTTTCTCACTCTTTCTTTCTTTCTTTCTTTCTTTCTTTCTTTCTTTCTTTCTTTCTTTCTTTCTTTCTTTCTTTCTTTCTTTCTTTCTTTCTTTCTTTCTTTCTTTCTTTCAGAACAAGCATGACCAGCTGCAGAAGAAGCTGGAGTCTGTGGAGAAGCAGTTGGAGGAGACGCAGCAGCAGCTCCAGTTCCGTGAAATCAGAGCCAACGCCTCTGGGAAAGGTGGGGAGGCCCCCCCCTTTGCGGCAGCCGATGTGGGGTGGGTGGGTGGGGGGCTTCTTTTGCCCGAGGACCAGGTTGGAGGGCAGGAAGCTTTGTGGGGCTGCATTCTGGACCATCCCGGCTGCTGGGAAAGGCAGAAGGAATGGAAGCCAAGATACTGGCTGACTTCAGCAGGAAATCAGCCAGTATCGTTCAGAGACATTCTGACCTTGGGCTGAACCCGGAGACCACCAAGTGATGCTGGGGAAGCCACCGGGGGATTTGGCCACGAGGAGGGCTGGGCTATGGCCCAAGGGCTGAAGGTCCCCCACCCCTCCTCTTGGGGCACGGAGGCACCTCCCAGGGGGTGCTTCCTTTCCCTCTGAGCCAAAGACTCCTTTTCCTTTCTAAAAAGAGCGGTTGGGGGTTTTTTGTGTGTGGTTTTTTTGCTACTCTGTGAAGCCTTCTGAAGCCTCCCCTTCTCTGAGGCCATCAGCTCTCGCTTCACCTTCTCAGCCGCACCTCCCTTTCCCCCTCTTGGCTCCCCCCGCCCCCCCCAGTTGCCACTTGGGATCTCTCCAACTGACAGTTCTGGGTAGTGGCGCCCATCTCCCCTTGTCCTCCTGACTTGAGCAAAGCACCCGGGGATTGCTGCAGGCACGTCAGTTTGTGTAAAGCCTTACTGCACCCCCTCCGTCGCCCTGGAGAATCGTTGCTCCAGTTCTGTCAAGAGGACGTCATGGCGGCCGGTTTCTGGGGCTGTGAGGAGGAGTGTGTGCAACAGCTAAGGTGACTGCAGAGGGTGATGAGCGGGATCTGCCCTCTCCCTCTGCACCCACCCGCCCTCCGTTCCTGCCAGGACCAGCTGGATCTGTGCATGAAGACGTGCTAGGGTCCTGTGGCATGGAGTGGCGGGGCGCTTTTGAGCCGGCGAACGCCCCAGTAGATCCTCTCCTAGAACGCCGTGGGGCTGAGCACCCTCTCACCGGCTAGGGTTGGTCTCTTCCAGCAGCATCTCATCCTTACAACTCTAACGTCCAAAGCATCCGCCCTTCAAACTGTGCATGTTCTGCATGGATTTCTCTTTCTGGGCACCCCCAACACCCCCCCCCCAACGCTCATGTAAGTGTCAAGGAGCCTAACTGGAGGAGGGCTGCACGTTTGGTCCCATCCCTGCCCAGGTCCTTCACGTTCAGCGGCCCGAGAGGTCACAGAGCTGGTATGGAGGAACTCTGCCTTCCCCAGCCGGCACCTTGTTGAAAGTGAGAGGATCCAGGGATGGAAGAGAACTTCACTGGCCTGGCAACCTCCAGGAAGGAAGAAGAGGCAGGACTGGAAATCAGCCCATTTGCCAGGCTTACGGGGGTGGGGGGTCTTGGAGAAATAACTAAGCAGGACAGGGAAAGACCTGTTCCCCCATGTACTTTACAATCCACGGGGAATGTAGGGAAGTTAGGTAAAAGGCACAAAGAAATGTGCACATTAGGAAAATGATCTGAAACGAGCAGGGGAAGGGAGAACAGCCTGGCAGTTTTTGCTTCTTGACCCCAGGAGCCACGGGAGTGAGGATTTACTCCCCACATTAAAAATAGGAATGAATGTCCATCAGACACCCTAACTCCCCCCCCCCCCGACCTGAACCCAGTACAGAGAGTTTCACAAGTTGATACAGAACAAGGACAGGAGGAAAAGCCAGGCAGGAGTGGGAGTTCGGCAAGACGGCCCCGTTCCTAAGCCAGGGCGATCTGCTCAGCGTCCTGCACGGTTGGGTTCCCTCTGTTTGTGTGGAGGTCCCCGTGGGCCCCTGGCTGAGAAACTGGGCTTGAGGCTCTCTGGGTGAAGGTGTGCCGGCCCCAAGGGCGGCATTGATTTGGGCAGTCAGGACAGGCAACGTGCTGGGTCTCCTTGTGTGTTCACAGGGGAAGAGTTGCAGATGCACTTGGAGTGCGCGCAGACAGAGATCGGGTTCCTTCGGAAAAGGATCACACAACTGGAGGAAAGGCTGCAGTCAGAGCAGAAGGCGAAAAAGGAACTGGAAGAAAAGGTAGCTTGCGTGGAGTGCGTGTGGACGTGTGTGCGTGTATGAGTGAGAGAGGGAGACTGGCTGAGGTGGGAGGGTTTTCATGCATGCTCTGCAGTGGGCTCAACATGTAAGTCACAGACGTGGATGTTGCTGGATTGCTGTCCTTCCTGGGTCTTCCCCTTGATGGCTGCCCCTTCTCCTGCTGAAGATCCCCCATTGGATCCCAGCAGCATCTCTGAATCTGTGGAGAGCCACAGCCGCTGCCAGTCAGAGCGGATCATACTGGCCTAGAGAGACATTCAAGGTCTGGTTTGGGCTTTAAAAGCTCTTTTTTGGATCAGCATGCCTTCTGTTTTAATGCAGCAGCAAAAAGGTTACCAAACCGTGCACGTGGTGTGTGCGTTCCCCCCCCCCCAGTAGATTCATGTTGGTGTTGGGCTTCCCCCCCCCTTTTTTTTCCTGTTGGTGTGAAGCCACAATGACCACTGTTGCTGAAAACTGTGCCAAAAACGCAGGTTGAAATAAACTCCCTAAATTCACAGGGCATTAAAATGCAATGAAGCTTCTTCAGCCGTTCCTGAGAGCACGGGGGTGGGTGTGGGTGGGGGGGTGAAGGCAAACAACCACTTTTGCATTCCGACTCTTGTCTGGAATTACAGGCTTCGTTAATTCAACTTCCTGCTTATTTAAAGTGACTCTTCAATAGCATTGGCTGCTTGGCCTCGCCTTCTCTGCCAAGCCTGGAGGGGGTGAGGGGTGAGACTCCTGTTCTCAGAGGGCGGTCTTGACCTTCCCAGGGAGCCGCTTTGGTGTCTGAGGGGTGGGTGGGGTGGCAGGGGAGACGCCGGCCCTCCCAGTGGGGAAGCTTGTCTAGAGGAGCAGAGAGACTCTTTGCCCCCTGGCAGACCAGGGACGCCTACTCTGACTGGCCGCTGCCCTCCGCTCTCTCGGCCACCCTCTGTTCCTCGATTCGTCTCGTGCCGGGTGTTTGGAACAAAACCCGCCTTTTGGGCTCTTTGGAAGTGGATCGCTCACGGTTACGTCTTCAACACTGGCGTTATTTAATTTGTGTTTAGCAATGCCGCTGCAGTCACCATGAACATCATTTCTAGTGTAGAAGGTGAAAATGGAATGAAGAAAGAAAAGTCATCAGCACGTCTCCTCCAGGGTAGTCAGAGGAGACTGGATGGCCTGTCCCTGTGCCCCCTGACCTTTTAGGTTTAGGGGACGGTCCGCAGAGGGGAGCCATGGTTCCCACCCTCTCCTTGGGAGTTTCCTGGTGGCCTCCAGTTGGCCGTGGTCGAAAGCAGCAGGGGCCGAGGCGAGTTGTGTGTGTGTCTGTGTGCGTGCTTGAACGAGCCCCTGCCTGCTCGGAGGAGACACCCCGGGGGCCACCTCTGAGGGGCTCCCCTGCTGCCTCAGCTTCTCCCCCCCAATGGCATTTCCACCCCTGTCCGTGCAGCTCAGCGAGGCCCAGAAGGCCTACGAGGGAGCCCGGAGGACTGCCCAGCAGCTGAAGAGGAGGAGCAAGCAGCTGACCGGGGACCTGGAGGACACCCGCGTGCTGATGGAGAGCCAGCAAAGCCGCAGCCATGAGCTGGAGAAGAGGCAGAAGAAGTAGGCCTCCGTTGGCGAGGGAGAGCTTTGACGGTGGGGAGGGGGCAGGAGAACAGGGGGCCCCTCCCAACCAGATATTTTGAAAGAGGGAGTGGGAGGGAACGTGCAGGTGCTGATGGGCCCCCAGCCGTCCCCCCGGAAGGAAGAGGAGGAATCCTCATTTGGCTGAAGCGGCTCCAGGTTGTAGCGGGGAGA
Organism: Intellagama lesueurii; assembly: GCA_037013535.1. Taxonomy (NCBI): domain Eukaryota; kingdom Metazoa; phylum Chordata; class Lepidosauria; order Squamata; family Agamidae; genus Intellagama; species Intellagama lesueurii. The sequence goes on from JBAJHW010000014.1 coordinate 192,766, forward strand.
CGAGCCCCCCCCCCCCCAAAGGAGTCCGCTCCCTTCGGTCCAAAATGGCAGGAGCTGCCCAGAATTATTCCCCGTGGTGCAAAAGTCACCCGGATTTAGGACGGGGCGCTTCTTCTCAAGCAGGCTGGGCGGCTTGTCTTCCCCGTGATCCGTGTGCCCTTGAACCTTCCTGTCTCTCCCTGATTGCTTGGCCCTTTTCCCCACGTCTTTCCCTGGCTTTGAATCCTGCCCTAACCCAAATCTTGGCCCTGGCCCTGGCCCCAATCCTACGCCTTCCCTCCCTCCCTCCCTCCCCAAGCCCACTCTCCTGCTGGCTCCCCAGAAGGCCCCCGATTCCAGCCACGCGCCCATTTAGGTCTCCATGGCACGTGTTGGATTAGACACCGAAACTTCCAGGTTTGTTCATTAGAGCCGGGGGACGTTTTGCCTGGAATTCCAAATTGCCAAGCCATGAATTATGAATGGTGAGCTCATGAAATGCTAATCTAATCAAATAATTCAAATTTCATCTCATTACTGGAAAGTGTTCAAGTCCTGCACAAGCTCAGGGAGGCAGGAGGTTTCAAGATGGCTGTTTATCAGAGCATCCATGTGGAAGCGAGAGGGAGGGCCCGGGTGTAGACAGAGCAGAGGCGAGTGGGGCTGGCCGGCCTCCCCAGAAATACTGGGGTGAGGAAACCCCCCCCCCCACTGATCAAAGTATGAGCCGCCCCCTTCAGACTGGTCCATGGCGTCCCTAACCCAAATCCTTGAGGGTCTTCTGCTCACTGGCTGCTTTTTGCAACCAAGGCCCCCTTTGTTTGCCCCCACTGGGAGGGGCGGCCTGCCCTCTGGGTTGCCCCTCAAGGCATGGAGAAGTTACTTTTAGCGGGCTGCAGCTCCCAGAATCTCTGGGGAGGAGTTACTTCTTTGTACTACACTGCCCATGTTGCCTGGGGGATTCTGGAAAGCTGTATTCCAGCAATGTCAGGCTGCCCCACTGCGGACAAGAGAGCCCACTTTTGGCTTCTGGTGGGGGTCATCATCCAAATGACGCACCCCTTCCCCTCAAGCCCTCTTTTCCATAGCAATTGGGGGGGGCACTCAGGCAAGAGTTGCTGGTGGTGGGAGGTTGGCTGCCTTCTCAGATCGCTCACCTGCCTGGCCCTCCCCCTCCCTCAGCCCCTCCTGGCTGCCCTCCCAGCCTTCCTAGAGGAGCACCTTTTGTTCCCTGAGAAGGAGGAGCTTATTGCCTGGAGCATAGCCCCCCCCCCCCAAGTGACACTTTGTGCAATCTGCAGGTGCTCCCCACCTGGGGAGAACACTTTGTGGCTGCGGACTGGGATCTCTAGCTGGCTGGGCTCCCTCTTGCTCACTGTCCTGAAACCTGGCCGTCGGCCACCGGGTCCCAACGCAGGGCTCCTTGCATGGGGGGGGGGGGCTCCTCCTGAAACCCTTCTTGCATCTCTGGCAGGTTTGACCTGCAGCTGGCCCAGGCCTTGGGGGAGTCTGCCTTCGAGAAGAGTCTGCGGGAGAAAGTGGCCCAGGAGAACACAGGCCTGCAGTTTCAGTTGGGGAAGCTCCAGCAGAGCTTAGAGGTAAGTGTGTGTGTGTGTGTGTGCAGGGGAGGGAGCACACAGCCAGTCCCCTGCAGCTCCCAGGGGCTGAGTCGTAGCATCTGCGGCCTCTCGGACTCTTGGCTTTTTGAAAGTGGTTGCTTTGAGGGACCTGGGGAAGGAACCTTCGATCTGGCTGGTGACCAAACGCTGCCTTGCCCAACCGGGCCTGCTTCTTCCCTTCCCACCAGCGAAAAGAATCGGAGAACTCCAGCCTCAGCCAGCGGGTGGAGGTGCTGAGCGCCCACCTGCAGGAGCTCAGCTGCTCCAACAGCCTGGATGCCAATGCGGTGGCCGCCCTCCGGAAGAAGCTTTGGGACCTGGAGGCCAGTGCGGCTGAGCAGCAGAAGGAGCTGAGCGCTCAGGCAAGGACCACAGAGCAGCTGGAGCAGGTAATGGGGGATCCGGCCACTCTGGGGGGCCGGCTGGCAGCTTTGCCCTTATTCTGCAATGCGAGGCCGGTCAGGCTGCTGGCCTACCTCGCAGGGGTGTTGAAAAGGATCCGTTTTCTGACGTGGACTCGGCCTCCCTTTCAGCTTCACTTGAGGCTGGAGCTGGAAATCGAGCGGATGAAGCAGCTGCACCAGAAGATGCTGGAAGACAAGGAAGAGGAGTTGGAGGACGTCCGTCAGTCCTGCCAGAAAAGGGTAAGGGGGAGGACGGATGGGCAGCCCCCTTCTCCCACCGGGGGCCTGCCTTTCAGAGGGCAGGGGCAGAGAGGGGCAGCTTGCCCATCTTGGCTTCTGGGCCCAGCATCCCTTTTTTTAAAATCTTGGCCTGAGGGGTGAAGCCAAGACCACCCGGCCCCAGCCCGCAGTCCAGCTCTGGCTGCTCCGAAGCACAGTCCTGGGGGAAGTTACTTATTTGGCCTGTGGCTCCAAGAAACCCCAGTGGTCACGCTGGCAGGGATTGGAGGAGGGCGTACTAATGGTGGGAGGCCTGGTCCCAAGAGGCGCGTGTCCAGCCTTCAGTCTTGGGGCTTGGCTTTCGACGACCTCAATGTCATTCCTGTTGATGCCACCTTCAGACCTCTCTCTCTCTCTCTCTGTTATTATTTAATTATTGGTGGTTTGTTGCACCGGTTGCCTGGCCCTGCTTCCCAGCACTGCCGCTGAAGCATAAAGTGCAGTGTGTGTGTGTGTGTGTGTGTGTGTGTGTGTGTGTGTGTGTGTGTGTGTGTGTGTGTGTGTGTGTGTGTGTGTGTGTGTGTGTGTGTGTGTGTGTGTGTGTGTGTGTGTGTGTTAGAGATGGTGGCTGCCCCCTGGGCTGGGGTGCCCCCTTCCTTCGTCCCCCCAACCCACCCACGGGGGCTTGGCCTGTGTGTTTGCAGCTCCGCCAGCTGGAGACGCAGTGGGAGCGCGCATGCGAGGAGAAGCAGGTGACCCTGCGGGAGAAGAGGGACCTGGAAGGGCTGATTGCCGCCCTCTGTGAGCAGGTGAGGAAGGCGTTGCCCTCACGTCAGGAACACCTGCCCTTCCTCTCTCTCTCTCTCTCCCCCCCCCACATCCTGGCCCTGGGGAGTCCTGCCTCTGCTCCCCCCACCACCACTGAGCTTCCCACAAGAGGGCCCTGGGGTCGGTTAGAAGGGAGGAGAGGAGCCTTCAACCCCTGCCCTCCTGCGGCTCCTTGGCATGAAGGAAATGCACCAGGAGAGGGGGTGACGTGCAGGCGACCGGCCAGGACACCCTGCGGGATCGGGGCCCTTCCCAAACACTTTGCTGCAGGGGAAGCCAAAGATTTTTACCCAGTGAAGGTGACCAAGTAGGAGGGTGGCCAGATGTTTAGTGAGAGACAGTCCTCCCTTTAAAGGCTGGCTCACTCCCGGTCTCATTTCCAGATCAAGGAGCGTAAAGCGGAGGGAGACCAGGGACCTGGGAGCAGCCCCTTGTTCACCCGGAGTAGCCCCCGGACAGCAGGAGACATGCTGGCCGCCCTTCTGACTGTCTCCTCTGCTCCAGTTAACGGGGCATTTTCTTTCTGTTTGAATTCTAAAATGCAATGCAACAGAGATTGTGCCTCCTTACTTGTAAATCACCACGCTCAGTTCCAAGTTTGTCCAAATACTGTAGGTCTCCTTATTTCAACGCATCGGCTGGTCTAGGGCCAGCTTGTTGGACTGCTTTAAAAGCAGAGCCATGGGTTCTGTCCCGTTCCAGATCGGCCACCGGGATTTTGACGTGGAGAAGCGACTCCGCCGTGACCTCAAGAGGACTCACGCGCTGCTGGCAGACGTGCAGCTTCTGCTGGAGACCTCGGGGCCCGACTCGGTCCCGCCAGGGGCCAAAGAGGACCTGGAGAAGCTTCGTGGCCAGGTGAGGAGGAGGGGAGCGCCCTGGCTGGGGCTAAAGCATGGCGCTCTGTCAGGTGATCTCCACCCACGAACCCCGGTGTCCCCCTCCCTCTAGAACGCCTCCCATCCCCAGAGTTCAACCCCGGTCTGAACTGAGGGTCTCACGGGGAAAGGAAGGTGTCCTTCCCTCCTTGCCAGTTTCCTGACTCTCCTTGTGGCCTCTGCATTGAGGTGAAAGAGGGGGGGAGGGAAGGAGGGGGGGCCTCTTTGGAAAGCAGGCAGCCCTGGGCTTGGACGTGAGAGGAAGTCGACCTGCCGGCAGGGGTGACTCGGAGGGAGGCTCTTCCAGAGGCAGGCGGGTGATGAAGGAAGGAAGGAAGGAAGCAAGCGTGGGCCCTGGGGTGGGTGGGGGTCCCTTTGCCTTTTCCGCCGGCCCCTGTTTGCCACCGGGAGGGGGTTTCCTTGCATGGCTGGTTCCAGAGGGAGAGGCCTCGGGCCGTTTCCCCTCTGCTGGGGACACGGAGCACCCAGGTTTCTCGGCCAAGGAGGAACCAAGTGGCCTCTTCTGGGCCACGGGGGTCCCGGCTCACCCAGCTGCTTCTGGTCCAGGGAGATCTCTCGTGGGGAGAAAGTGGCTCGAGGAGAGAGGACGGATCCCAAAGGCCCAGCCTCATGTCGTGGCCCCCTTGTCCTGCGGGGCCAGCCAGGGGCCTCTGGACCCCGGGAGGAGGCCCTCCCCTGCCCTCCCCGTCTCCCCCTTTCGGATAACCTGCAAAGCTGTGGTGGAAGAGGCCAGTGTCCTTGTAGGGTCGGCCAGCTGGCCAGCCGCCGTCTGTCCTTCATTGGTCAGCCGGCGAACAGCATGGCTCTCACGGAGAGAAGAAGGAGGCTGTGGTCGCCTCCCCCCTCCCCCCCCCTCCCGAGCAGTGCTTTTCTGCCAAGGTGGGTGAAATGGCAGGTTTGTGGGAGGCCAAGCCGGGTGTATCAGCCCCAAAGCCTCCCCCAGGGTGGGCCTGCCTTTTTTGGCAGGTTGAAAGGGTTTTGGGGTGGTGGGACTTCACTTAAAAAAAACCCCAAAAGATCAAGGCCCAGCCACCTGTATCCTGTCTCTCTGTGGTTGCTTTCGTTGTTTTTTTTTTTTAAAAAGTGCCTTCGGTGTAGACAGGAGTCTTTCTCAGGAAGCATTTAGATTCTAATTAAGGCAATTAGTTAAATAGATTGTTTTCTGTCTTTATTTCCATGGCCCTGGCTAATTAGTCCCTCCTCAGTGTGTTTGCTTCTGCCTTTCTCGCTGGTTGCAATTACCAAGTGTTGCTTTCAGCATCTGTTGCCAGAAAAAAAGAGAGGAGAGAACAAAAAAAGTGTGTGTGTGTGTGTGCGCATGCATGTGTGTGTAGGAGGAGTCTGAAGGTGTCGGAGACATTGTGCAGCAAAACCTGTGGGCAGAGAAGGCAGCCCCTGCTTTGCTGGGGTTTTAACCCAGCCCTTTCCTGAGCAGAAGGAAGGCTGGACCCTTTGGAGGGGGGGGGAAGAGAGGGTGGGTGCAGGGGAGGGTCCAAGAGGGAGCAGTGGGGGGCCGAGGGGAGGGGAGGAAGGAGAGAGAGAGAGAGAGTCAGACCCCCGGAAGGCTGGAGGTTAAATGCCTTCAGAGAAGCCCTCAGGGAGGAGGTCTGGCTGAGGACGGGGGACGACCTGCCAGAGCCCAGGAGGGGCTCCCCCTTCCCCAGGGAAAACCCACAGGGGCCATCGGTTAATGGCAGTGGCAGAAAAATGTGCGTGGGGTCCTTGATGTCCAAACTAGTCATGTAAATTTTCATTTTTCCTTTCCTCGCCAGTGAGGAGGAGGAGGAGGAGGAAGGGGTACACTCTTCTCCCCCACCGGTGCAGGGAGGGATTTGCAGGAGGCACCCCCTCCTGATATTGGTCTCACCGCAGAACCTGCGTTTTGCACCCATTGCCCGGGTTTTGCACAAAACGGTGCAATTTGCATCAGTAGGACAATTGGTAAAGCTAGGATGGCGGCAGCTTTCTTTCGTGGGCATAATAGAGTCCCCCCACACCCACACCCCACCCGCCTGCCCGCACACACACAGACACTCTTGGCTTGTCTGTAATTTTCCGCAGATGTATTTTGCAAAAACGGCGGGCCGCTTCTTGACAGGGAGAAGGCAAGCCATGCAGGCTCTCAGCTGGAGGAGAGGGATCCTTCGGAATCCTCTTGGAGGTTTCAGTTGACAACCAGGAGGAATTGAGCCGGCCTTTATCACAGCCCTCCTTGAAACTGACTGCAATCTTCAAAGCAAACACGGGAGAAGTGGCCAGGAGCGCCGCTCTGCTCTCGGGAGTGGCAAGAGCCCTCTCCCAGGGGTGGGAATGCGGGGGCGACAGCCGAGAGGCGTGTGGAAATGGGGGGTGGGTTCGGGGGGACCCCACTGGGCCCTGCCGAACCCACCTCCGTGCCTGGAGGGTGCCTTGCAAGGGCCAGGGGGTGCTAACGGAGTGACCGGAGCCATTAAATAAATGGTCCGCCTCACTCATGTGCGTTGAAAAGGCGCCATTCCAGAAAGGAGGCAATTACAGCCAGCGCACGCCTATAATTGGGATCGTAATTCTGGGTAAAGAGCATCTGTGGGCGGCAGCTGTTTCTACCTGGCTGGGGGTGGGGAGGGAGAGGAGAGGGGGAGGGAGGCAGCTGGAGCTGGAAGCTGGGGGGCCAGACCTTTCTTTCCTGGGCCTGGTTGCTCAGAGAGAGAGAGAGAGAGAGCGCTACCAAATTATTCTCCTGGGGTGTTTTGGGGCGCCCTTGGCAAGAGAAGGGTCAAGAATGGCTTTCATCCTCCAGCAAAGACAATTTGCAGAAATGACTGACAGCAACGATGCAGACGGTGTGTGTGTCAGCCGCTGCTTCTTGGCTGCAGGGGTGTAAGGTTGTGCAAGGGGGGGGGGAGAGAGGATCAACCCTCCAATTTAGGAAGGTGGGACTCCCCCCGTCTCTGCCATTCTGGTCTTGGCAAGGGCAGGGGTCTGCCCGGTGGGGTGCGTGAGGGGGCCCCTTCCTCCCACCCTCTGTGGGGAGTCGCTGAGTCCTCCACGTTTGAGTCCTTTGCTGTGCGGGGCTTTTGCTCCTGATGCCAGACACAAGCAGGCGTTGCATTAAGTGGCACGTTCCACATCTCTTCCTCTGCCACAAGAAGTAACGGAGGGCCGCCCTCGGGCTGTGACGGGAGCAGAGGGTTAATTGGCAGAATAATTTGTTTCTTTAAGGCCAAGCTTGCTTAGCAACCAGGCTGCCGGGTTGGAAAGGGAGGGTGAAGATCTAGGAAGAAAGGGGGGGGGGGGTTTGTCATGGAAAGGCCTGGCCCCTTGCCTCCGCACCCCAAAACCTTGCCTTCGCCACTTCAGGTCACCCCCGAAACCTTGCTGGTTGCTCTCCTCTTTTTTATTGGCCTCGTACTCGGGTGACCTTCTGAGTCCTTCTCCGCCTGGCTAAACCGCCTTTCCTCACCTGGGTGGGCAAAGGGGGCAGAGGAGAGCCTCAGGTCCTGCCATCTCCACCCTTTGATGGGGGGTGCCTTTCTTCCTTGAAGCCGCCATGGAGAGCCTTCTTCTTGCCCCCCCCTCCTCCGAGGGGTTAAGGCCACGTTCCAGAAATGAGGGAACGGATGCCCGCTGGTCACTGGGGTGTGTTTGTGTGTGTGTGTGTGGGGCTTCCCTAGCGCAGAAGATGGATGGCGTTCATCGGCTCCCCTCTTCCCTCCCACTCGCCTGGCCTTAATTCGGCCATTCGTTATGATTTGACAAAGGCCTGTTCTGTGGACCGGCTGCTCTCCTGGCAAAGAAAGGAAACGAAAGGGAAGGGTTTTTAGGAAACCGGACCCCCCTGGCGGCCTTTGCCAAAACCTGCCGATTCCAAGGAAATGGACAGGGCAGAGCCGGGAGGGAGGGGCAGTGCAGGAACACCCCCCCCCCCCCGGATAGGAATGTGCAGCACTTGTCAAAGTGACTTTCTTGCTGGGGAGCAGAGTCAGCGCCCTCCCTGCAGAGCGGGCCTGGCCCTCTCACGTTGGCTTCCTGGGATCCTGCGTGAAGATGTGAAAGGAAAGCATGTGCTACGCCTGCTTCTCCAGGAAATCGGTGAGCGGATTGGGGCCCAGAGGCAGAGCTGAGTGCTGAGAGCAGAGGGCTAAGTCTCGGATTTCCATACTGAAGTTTCCTAATGCCAGCAAAGCTATCATGAGCCCTGCAGCGGTGACTTTATTTAATTTATTTTTAAAGAAAAAGCTGCAGCCCCATTAAATAAGGAGTTTTGTGGATGAAATAATTTCCAGCACTTAAACGCCAGCACCGTGCCTGGGCACAGCCGCCGCCTGTAGCGGGGATTTATTTCTTAAGTAGCTTTAGAAGTCGGGTCCCGTGTGGGGGCTTCGTGGGTCCAGGAGGAAGGTCTGTGCGGGTGGGCCGGTCAAATGCACAGCCTTCGTGAGAAGATAGGGAGAGATCCCTCCACTTAGGGATCTCCTGGCCACTATCCATGGTGGCTTTAAAAAACACGAATACAGGAAGTGGGAGGAGAAAAGATCTCTCAGGATTGGCCACAGGGACTAAGCAGAGCTTCCCTGTTTAGGAGCAGTATACCACTGAATGGCATTTGCTCTAAGAGAAGTAGTCAAGGGCCGCCTGTGGCCCTCAAGCCTGGCTCATCGGCTTCCTGAAGCCCATTTCAGTGGCCAGTCTGGGATGTTGGATGCTAAAACAGGATGCCTGCCTGATGCAAGGATACCTCTGGGAAAATTGGACAAATCGCCAGGGTTTCAGAGGAGTGTGAGGGGAGGGAGGGAGGAGAAAGAGAGAGGCTCCCTAGCTTAGATGCCTACTTGCTTTTGTTTTTTGTTTTCCCTTTCTGCGTGTTCATCAGGATTCAGGTCTTTTCAGAGCAGAGTGGGGGAAGACATTCGTTTTAAACAGGTGCCAACAGATGGCAGAACATGGCGAACTTCACGCTGTGGATCCCCTTCATCCATTATGCCTCTTTTTTGATGGGAATTTCAGTGTGTTTGTTCCCAAGTGGGAAAATTCCATTCTGCTAGCGTTTGTTTGTTTGTTTTTGAAGGAAGGAAGGAAGGAAAGATACATGTGTTTTTGTGCAAGGAGGAAATATTTCAGAAGACAAAAGATTTTTTGAAACTGCACTTAGGAGTCAGTTTCGAATAACCCTGCTGGGTGCGAATAGGGTCCATCTTACCCTATGTGTCCCGGTTGCCACCGTGGCTGACTGGAGGTCTCTGGGCTTAGATTTTTATGGGCTAGGCCACACTGTGGAGGGAGCAGCAGCCCCCCCCCCCGTGTGCACCCCCTTGCCTGGAACCTGGCGGTGTGCCTGACCTTTGCACTCCGGGGTTCGGTGCAGACCATCGTGTCCGTTGGCTCCTGGTTCCTTCTTCCTTCTCTTCCCCCCATTCTTCGTCCGGCGCTCCGGGGGCTTAACGGCTGTCCTCTGATTGCGGTGAAGGCTGGAGAGGGGCTGCTGGGTTGTGGTCTGCCGTCTGTTCTTTGCTGCCTCCCAAATCAACTTCCCGCGGTTTTCATTCCGTTAAGCCCTGCCATTCTTGTTTGGATCAGAGCTGGAGAGAAAAAGGTCGGCAACCTCCCTCCTCTGCCCGGGGCCCGTTGACTTCTGGGCCGGGTTTGAAGGGCCACCCGTGCGTGCGTTTATCCTTTAAAGCCCTAAGCACCCTGGGGGCCAGAGGGCATGGCCGGTCCTCTTAGGAAAAGCCAGCATGTCGGGACCTTCTGGGGAGGATCTCCCGAGGGTGCCCTCACCCCGAAGGGCTCGTTCCCATCCTGGTCCTCGAGTGTGGCACATGGGCCCTGGCGTAGGGTAGCAACCGGCGCCAGCTCTCCCTGCTTCCAGGAGGACTCATCTCTTGGGACCCGCCTTTCGAGCACTTGTGGTGGGGGCGGATTCTTCGTTACGATCACCATGAGTTTGGTAGCTTTGCTTGAATAGGTTCTGGGGGGGGGGGGGCGGGCGGCGGCATTTGTTGCCTGTCTTGAGTGTCACATATTTATTTAATTGCTTTGGTGACACAAGTGGGATCTTCCTTCCCCCCCCCCCCGCCCGACCAACCATGGTTCATTTCCCTGGAGGTAACTTCAGGAGTGAAAACATTCTCTCTCTGTGTGTGGTGTTTGTGTGTGTGTGTGTGGGGGGGGGCTTGGCCTCTTTAGCCAAGGCTGTGCTGTTCCTGCGTTTTCCCCAGCAGAATCCTTGGTTGCTAGTTCCGTTGCTGTGATTTCATATCACGTAGAGCCCCCTGGGCCAGAAACTTTAATTATAATCTCCAAAGCGTTCTGCATTTTATTTTTAAAGGAGGGAGGGCTATTTTGAGCCCTGGTGTGGAAAGGGATTTGCTATCACTTGCAGTGAAGTCGCTACCTAAGCTGTCCTTCCGCGCCCCCCCCCCCCCGAGACTCGCCTGGGGACGGGTGGTGAATTACGAGGCTGTTTCATCAAAATAAGTCTACCCAAGGCACAGCGGGATCACTCAGGTAATAAGGCTGCCCGCTCGCTGGCTGGCTGGCTTGCTCTCTCTCTCAGAGATGCTAAGTGCTTCTCTGGCCCAGTTGTTGAGGCTGGAGTCGACCTTCGGGGTCCGGAAGGGACTGGGGAGCTTCTGCTGATTCCGACCGGATTGCTGCCCCGGCTGCTGCCCCTCCTCTCTCCCCAAGAGGGCCGGCCAGTCCTGGGCCACCACGACGCTGTTTCGGAACACGAATCTTCGCGTGCTCCCTGTCCATAGGACGAAAACAGCCAGGAGATGGCGGAGAGACAGCGAGGCTTACGGGCAGTTCCTTTTTTTTGATGGAGACTCCCAGAATCCCTGATCTGTGGAGGGGGAATTTTCAGTCAGGAGGTTCATTTCCACAACCTGGAAAAACTCCTTTCTTGAACCATGACACCCAGAACCCTGCGGCCGAAAAGGCCCCCCTCCGTGTGGGCTGGGAGGGTCCGAAACAGTTTTGGGGAGAGGAGGGTGCCTTGCCACTGAGAAGCCCAGGTGCCTCAAGCCTGCGGTCTCCTCTGGTGCAAGGGGAAAAGCCCAAGGGAAAACACAGCCAAAACTTCAGGTAAAGAGAAATAGGGTGCCCCCCCCAACGAAAGAGGGGGGGAGAACTAGCCCTCAAGCCTTTTGTGCCTTGCCTCGCTGTGGACCGTAGCTCTGAATTCATTCCCACTGGGTTTGGTAAAACAGCAACACTGCACACAGACACACACAAACGTCTCTGTACTTAGAAATATAAGATGTCAAGGAATATCGTAGTTTTCTGCATGCAGGGTCTGCTTTTCTTATGTGCAGTTTCAAAATAAACGAATGAGCTGATTTTGGACATGCACAGAACAGAGAGATGGGAAGGACGCGCAGGGCCCAGGGTGGTCTGTCAGGCCAAAGAAGGAAGCACCCGGAAGCCTCAAGCGAGCGGAGGCTGGAAGGAGGAGGCCCGAGAGCTCAGAGTTCTCTCTTTGGTGCCCCCCAAAACAACGCCTGCTGGGCAGAGGTGGTGGCCCTGTGGCCTGGGGAGTGGTGGTGGTGGGGAAACTGCCACTGTTGGAGAGCTCACCGGCCCTGGAGATGCCGTCTTTCCCATGTGTCTGGATAATGCCATTTGCCCTGTTTGCCTCCACCTCATGAGTCATTCTAATCTTCCCAAATCACATGCCGTTCCCTTCCTTCACTAAGGAAATGAACGAGCCAGATCTGCCTGGCCACTGCCAAGAAGAAAGTCCAGGAATAAAAACAGTCTTCTGGCAGGGGAGAGGGGCCACGTTTTGGCACGTCTTTCCAGAAGCCGTCGCTTCCCTCATTTTTCACGGTCCTTCCCCATCTCCTCCGTTACTTTCCCCAAGGTGGGGAGGAAAAGCAAGCTCCCCCCCCTCTCCTTCTCCTTCCGGCAGGAGAAAGGAAGCTGTGCGGGGTTGGGGTTTATAGGCCCCCCTGTAGGAAGCGAACCTCCTGGGTCTCCAGAGGGACCGACCTGTAACCTGGCCAGAGGGGGGCAAAGGGGGGGGGAGGCATTCATGAGGAAGCACCCTGGACGCCGGTGGAGGCAGGGGGCCAAGCTGGCTCAATGGGGGGGGGGGGGGAGAGAGAGAACGCATGCATGAGGAGCAATGCTGTGACTTCAGCCTTCTCCTGCAGCTGGACGAGAGTGTGGCCAGAGGTGCGGAGGCCCAGAAGGCCCAGAAGATGCTGGCGCTGGAGGTGGAGAACCTGCACACAGAACTGGAGGCCCTCAGCCGGAATAAGACCTTGGTAGGTCCTTGGCGGGAGCGGGGGGGGGGGGGGCAGGCCCAGCTGCCTGGATTCAGTCGCTCGCTTTGCAGGGCCCGTGGTGAGCCCAGCCAAAACAGGACCTCTTTCTGTGCCAGCGAGGGGCACGATCCACCCGGGAGTTTCCCTTCCACAGATCCTCCCTGTGTTGAATGAGAGTTGTGTAAGTCAATGGCTGGCAGGCCATTACAGGGAAAGAGAGAGTGTCTGAACATGTGCAGAGTTCCGCTTTTAGTCCCTTCCTAGCTGGGGTTGCAAGAAGGCTTTTCCTGAAGTAAAATCTCTCCCCCCCCAAGCTGTGCCCCTTTCCCCCCCTCCCCACAAGCTATGCTGGGCCCTTTAAGCCCAGGTGGGAGAGATGTGGGCTGGGGGCCCTCAGGGGCCCCCTCTGACGCCTGCCGGGCTCTCTTCTGCCCCAGGTGGACGAGCAGTTGTACCAGCTGCAGCATGAGAAGGCGGATCTGCTCCAGCGCATCGAGGAAGACCAGGAGGACCTGAACGAGCTGATGGCCAAACACAAGGCGCTCATTGCTCAGGTGGAGGGGGCCTGCCGGCTGGGGGGTGGTGGTGGGCAGGGCAGGGCAAGGCATGGCAGCGGCTTGCCAGGGTGGGAGATGGGCTGAGCTGCCCAAGCGATGCTGCCTACGCCAGGGCCAACCATGTTGATATTGCTGGAGGGGAGCAGAAGGAAGGAGGGAGGCATGAAGCATGGAGGGGGGGTGGGCGGGGAGGGGCTCCCTCTTGACCCTGGAAGCCCGGAAGACCTGGCTTGCTCTGCTCTGCTCCCCTCCCTCTTTTTAGCCTTATCAATGATTTCTCTCTCTCTCCCTCCCCCCCCCCCCCCCCGCCTGCCTCCCCAACAGTCTGCAACCGACATCGCCCAGATCAGGGAGCTGCAAACCCAAGTGGAGGAGATGAAGAAGGAGAAGCACAGCCTCCAGGAGAAAGTAAGCCTCCCCCCCTCCCTTGAACCCCAAATCCCATGCTCCAGTGTTCGGAGGTGGCCCAGAGGACGCTCCTGAAACTAGGATTGGGCTACCAAGATATTCTGGGATGGAATCTCTCCCATCCTAGATCACGTAGAGGCACTGGGAGATTTCTGTCTTCAAACAATGCTTCCAAGCGCCCTCCTTCCCTCCCTCCCTCCCACCGGAATGTGCGGGATATTAAATGTGGCAGGGCACCCACTTCCTCCCCCTCCTCCCGGGCCCTTCCCAAAGGGCAGGAACTGAGAGCCAGGGTCCTCCTCTTTCTCTGGGAACAGCTGCAGCTATCCCAGGCCCGGGTGATGTACCTGGAACAGGCCATGGTGGAGCGCTCCATTGTCAGTCGCCAGGAAGCCTTGATTTGCGACCTGGAGAACAAGATGGAGTTCCAGAGCGTCCAGATCAAGCGCTTTGAGGTATGGAGGGGTTGCGTTTGGGGGGGCAGGCGGTGGGGTCCATCCGAAGGGGCAGCGCAGAACCCACACCGTGTTTCAGTCTGCAAAGAGGCCAGGTGGGAGGTGGGAAGGGCTTCTTGATGGTCAAACCCAGACACCAGGGAGTCGGGGCCTCTCGCCCCTGAAATCGTGCCCGCTCCCTTCTGCTTTCCCGACCCCTGGGAATTCTGGGAGCCGTCCTTGTGTGAAGCGGGCAGTGTGGTGCAATGGTCTTGGTCTCTGAGTGGTTTGCTTTCAGAGTCTGGAGCCCCCTTTTTCCACCCCAGCCCACCTCCTGTCCCCTAATGGGGCTCCCACGTTTCTCCACAGATGCTGGTCCTTCGCCTCCGGGACAGTGTGATCAAGATGGGGGAGGACCTGGAGAAGGCGAAGGAAGGCGAGGCCCGGGAGAGGGAGAGCGCGCGCTATTACCAGATGCGGATGGAGGAGATGAAGGCAGATCTGAAGGAGCTGGCCGAGAGAGAGCTGGAGGCCCATCGCAGGCGGGTCGAGCTGGTAGGGCAGGCAGTGACCGGGGTGGGGGTGGCTGGGGGCACGGTCCCCGTGGGCGGCTCAGTGGGGCTTTAGAAGGGGTTTGTGAGGCACCCTGCCAGGCTCTGGGGAAGTTGGTCCTTTGGGTCTACCATGCCTAGGGGCCATGCTGGCTGCGGGAGGGGTCTGGGGGTTGCAGTCCAAAAAACCACTTTCCTGGCATCGGGGGTCCACCAGAGAAAGGAGGAGAGCAGGAGTGAGCAAGGCCGTTGGGCCGGGTGGCGGTGGGGCATTTTTGGCTTCTGTGACCCTCTGGGGGCTGCAGGCGCATCTCCAAGCACCATCCATGACCTGAACTGACACCGGCAGCAGGAGAGGAGCCCCCTTCCAGTTTTAGAAGGAAGGGGGCCGTTTGGGAGAAAGTGACACCAGTGGAGGGCCCTGATCCCTTTGAAAGCTGAGGCTGCTTCCAGGAGTGGCACCTCACCTTCTTTTGGGGGTGGGGGCACACAAATAATCTTGGAGAGGGGCCATATTCACCCCACCCTTTGCTCTTTGGCCACCCCAGGAGTCGAAGTTTCCTTCTTTGTCTGAATGGGCGCAGAACATGACGGGGTGGGGGGGGGGCTGGGCTGTTCTTCGGGGGGGGGGGGAAGGCATTTTCTCCACCCTCCACCCCCAACCTTCATGGCGGTGGCTGGGCCTCTCCCGGCGAATCCTGGCAGCATCCTGAAGGCCTGGTTGAGATCAGGTGCTGTGTGCGCGTGCATGTGAGACGTTTTCTCACCTACCCCTTAAACCTCGTGGAGGAACAAAAGTTAGCCAGAGGGTTGTTGGGGGGAAGCAGGGTTTTCTCCTCCCACGTGGAACATCATTTAGGTGGCGTTTCCTGCGCGCTGGATCCTCCTGACAGGGATCAGCCTCCTTAATTGCAGACGATGTCGTCAGAGAAGCCGTCCTTGGCTAGCTTCGGGCGCCTTTCCTTGCTTCAGCGCCTGCAAAAACCGTTCTCACTCGCACGCCTTCGTAGTTCCTCAGCTCTGGCTGCTAGTTTGACAGAAGCAAAGCGCTTGGTAATAATCCTGTAACTCCTCAAAAAGGGTCTGTTGATTCCCATCAGCTGGAAACTGGGGGGGGGGGGGGAGAAGCAATGAGGGGAGGGGGAGAGGAATCCAGGCGAGCAATTCACACTGGCGAAAGGAGGAGGTGAAATCCCTGGGGATGTGAGGAGGGAGTTGGAAAAAGTCAGGCGAGAGGCTGTGGGACTTTTCTCTAGTCCTGTGCAGAGGAACGCTGATCTTCAAATGCTGATTCAAATCAGGCTTGGATAAAGTTGAGTCCCATCCGTCTGAGAGCAATTAACCAGCTCCGAAGATCACCGGGCACCAATTACGGCTCTTGCCATCATTGGCACGGATAGCCAAGAGACCTTCGTTCCCTCTCCCCTGAGACGGCAGAAGAGGGGAGATGTTCTTCCCTCCCAAATCCACAGGCCGCTCCTTTTCACTCCACACCTCTGCCCAACTCCCGTGGGATGCTTTCAGCTTTTTGAAGCTCAAAAGAAGAGTTTTCCAGTCCTGCGAACTGTGGGTAGATGGCATACCTCTCTCTGGTGTGGGGTCTTCCTTTACACACCCAAAGCAACACTTTCCTTTTCAGCCCAAACCAGTGCCACACATTTATAGTGCCTGTGCAAGAATGAGGCCAGGAGTGTGATTTTTTAAAATTATTTTAAAAAACCGTTCTCTGCAGTGTCGGGTCAGCCTGAGCAGAAAAGCCCCATCTGTGTTCCTGCTCGGGCGGGGAAACAACGGCCGGTGAAATCAGCCGCCATTCCCCCTGTTGATTTCCTCGCATTTCTATCCTTTCTTTTCTGGCTCTGAACTCTGGACTTCAGGAGAGCTGCAGCCACCTGAGTGAAGCAGAGGAGCAGAAAAGATGATGATGATGGGGATGATGAATATGAATTATTTATTTCTCACTCCCCTGCCCACCAGGTCTAACAAAGCAAGGCACAATACAGTCATCAATAGGGAGAGACCTGTTCTTGCACAGCCCACCTTCACATCCATTTCAGGACTAAAAGCTGCATGAACACCCTGTAGAGTTTTGGCCACTTGGCAAAGATCCAAAATGGGCAAAGCCCGGCTGGCTCCCCCCTGGGGAGGGAGTGCCACCGTCAGTCTGCCACGGCAAGAGAACCCCGTCTCATGGACCCACCAGCTTGGCTTCTCGGGACCTTCACGATGCACCCACCCTCTGGGCAGGCAGATCAGTGTCGTCTTGTTCAGACATCCTGTGCCGGGTTGTCTCAGGTCCACCTGACCCCCTTGAATGGAGGCCAGAAGCAAATAAGGAGAAGGCACCGCTGTTGGTTCCAAGCCATCGCAACCTACCCGTCCCTGAAGGGAGACCCAGAGGGCCCCTGGGTTCTGCGCTAGCTGTCGCTTCCCGTCCCATGGAGCATGCGCACGTGTGTGACAGTCTGAGCTGCTTTCCTTGAGTGCAGGCTTACCTCCTTTCCCCAACTTTGTCTTGGATCTTGGATCCCCACCCCTACCCTTGGGCCTGTCAATGAAACGTGGTCCCCAAGGATGTGTCTGACATGGAATGTGGCCCTCAGTCCACACAAATGCATAAATGCATGCCGTCCCGCCAAGCAAAAACGGGAGGGTACCATCTGTTTTTTTTTATGGTAGCTGGAGAGACCTCCGTGGAGAAGGCTCTAGACCACAAACTTGGGCAAATGTGGGCTGAGAATTCCAGTCAAAATAGGGATCCTCCTCTCTGCGCTCACCCCAGGAGGGGAAAAGGAGCCGGACGGAGTTGAGTCATCTTTCATTATTTCTGTTCCTAACCAGATCAGGCCCAAATCTTCTGCGTAAGAGCTCACTCCAATATCGTTCAATTTCCTGAAAATACCCAAGTTCTGCCATCAATAAGCCTGATGTGTTTATGCACCAAGGACGATGCATTTTCAAGGTGCACCTAAAATATCAAGCCGGGGGGGGGGCAGGGGGAGGTTGAAGCAGCCAGCTATAGAATGTGGTCCATTATCTGTCTTTAGAAGTGTTCAATTATGTCAAATTCCTCCCACTTCATCTCTTTAAGCAGCCTCTCCTGTTCTTGGTGCACAGATACCTTCTCGTGTGACTCTCATATCTCATCAGCGGCAGCGTTAAAATAGCTTTCATACACAAATAACTGCCTTGATACTTAACTTCCGAGGTTTTCAAACACACTGTCACAACCTGGAGTAATAATCACCCTTGCTTAACATCTCCCGAATGCAAAGCGGGCCCCTCCAAGAGGCGGCTGTTTCTCTCCATTTTAGAACCGAAACACTTGTTTCTGGGATCTTTTCAAAACAACCACAGACACCATTTTGAGCGAGCCAAAAAGCCGAAGAACATCTGTAGCTTCAGGATCACAAGGAATGAAACTATAGAGCTAATAGGTCACATCCAGCACTTCACCTCTGAGCGCACGGAAATTACATGGTGTGAAATCCCGGCTGCAGGGTGCTGTTGGTGCCGTGAAATCCAACAGTCTCTCTCTGTGTGTGGCTGTGAGACACAACTGTGCAAAGCGACCCGGTCTCCAGACCAGGATTCAGGACCATGGAGAAGGTCCCTCCAAGTGTTTCTCTGGTTTCCTCCAGAGGCTGCTGGCCTTCAGCTCACAGACGCCCCAGCCAACTGGGCTGATGATGGTCAGGGACTCTTGGAGACAACGCCTCTGGAGGGCCCTGCACGCAGACTACGGCTTCCATCTTCCCCCCAGCCAGGGTGGCCAGTGATGGAAGCGATCGTCTCAGACAGCTGGAGAGCACTACAATCAGCCTGGAGGATGGATTGTGATGAGCCTTTCACAAACCTCATCACGTCTGCCAGTGGGGCCACACGCTTTCGCCAATATCACCTGGAGTCTCTCTGGCTCTACGCGAGCCAGGAATGTAGCCGGCCCTCCTTCTGTTGTAAGAGGCTCCCCCCCTCCCTCCC
This sequence comes from Intellagama lesueurii, assembly GCA_037013535.1. Lineage (NCBI taxonomy): Eukaryota > Metazoa > Chordata > Lepidosauria > Squamata > Agamidae > Intellagama > Intellagama lesueurii. Next base: position 210,894 of record JBAJHW010000014.1, read on the forward strand.
TCCCTCCCACCTGCTTTCTATGGGCCACGCATGGCAGCATCTTACGCCTCAGTGGTTCGGCTGGGCCGTGTTTCCACCACTGGGTCCCAAGCCTCTAAATCCTTGTGACAGCCTGAAAACCTTTCAGCCTTTGCGTTCCACCAGAAGGCTGTAAATCTCCCCCTCTCTCTCTCTCTCTCTCTCTCTCACTCACACACTCACTCACTCACTCTCCCTACAAACGCCGTGAAAAGGAGGCGAGAGCCAAGCTGACGTATGGAGAGCATCTGCAGTAGCGGGAGGAGAAATGGTTTTGCTAATGAAAGGCCCCAAGATGGCCTTGTTTGTTAATCATTTCTTTCCCCTCTCAGACGGAGGAAGCTGCGTGGAGGTCTTGTTTCTCTTATATAGATCCAGATCTAGGGAGCATCGGATGGGGGAGCGGAGGCAGCAGGCGGGGGTCGCTCCCTCTTGCCAAGCTCTTCCCGCCTGTTGTTGCTGGCAGGCAAACGTTCTGGGATGTCAGAAAGAGGGAAAGGGGGAAGGTAAAAAGAAGGAGAGAGGCAGGCGATGGGGGAGGCACTGAAGCGCCTGAGTCGGGGAGGAGAGAAATGATTTTAATCGCTGTCGTCGTTATCAGAAGACATTGGAAGGGCTGCACTTAATTTTGGACCGATCGGTTGTTTGCTTTTCTGATTCCTCATTTACAAATTGCCAATTACAACAACCCCTGTCTGTTCAACACCACATGCTTCCGCCCCCCCCGTTCTCTCCCCCCCCCCCCCCCGTCGGAGATGCAATCTCTCCATGCCTGCGTCGGTTGAAATAAAGTGGCTCAAGTTTTCCTCCAAGGAGAGCCTGTGAGGAATAAAAGCTTAACCCTTCGTGCACTGAGTTTGATGGAGCTCTTTTCGCCCTCCTGTGAGGGAAGAACACGAGCTTAGAAATGATTTGAGAAATACTGCACCAGGCCTGGCCTGGCACGTCCAGGATGGCGGGTCGTTTCCCCTGCCCGCCCGCCCACCCCTGTGTTTTGCCTTCCCCCTGATAGCTTCTTTATGGCTTTTGACCCCAAAAGGCTGCCTGCCCCAAGGCCTGCCACCGTCTGGCAGAGGGTGTTTGTGTGACTTTCCCTTTTCCCTCACTGCCTTCCTTCTCAGGGGTGCTTGTGAAGGAGCCATTGAGACCTTTGGCTTCCTTCCCAGTAACCCCCCCCCCCTCTTTTTTTATTTTTTTTTTAAACAGCTTTTGAGACAGGTTTAGGATCTTGCTGTTGATCTCCTTGGGCTCTTTAACAGGAACACATTTCAGCACCTGGGACAGATCCCTCTCTTGGAAGGACCAGCCTTTCCCTCTTCACTACGAAAGTCTCGTCTAGTTTGGGTAAAATGTGTACAGAAGCACTGAAAATCTGTGAACTGCCTCGCCATCCAAGTCTGCAGGTGGAGATTTGTAAGAGTTGTGGCTGAAAAAGAGCCCAGAAGGAATCAAAAGCTTTCATTTTCTGGTAAAATTTTAGAGACCCACCGAAGGTATTTCCCAACAAAAGAGGTTGTTTCTACTGGTCTCGCAGCTGCAGGAGAGGTCCTGAACCTCCTTCCTTCAAGGAAGAAGGAAGTGCCAAAGCAGGACTGCAGTTGAACGCGAAGAAGACAAAAATCACGACTACGGAAGAATGACACAACTTTACCATTGGGAGTCAGCAGGAAAAGAGGAAGACCAAATACGAGATGGGTGGACTCACCTAAAGGAAGCCACAGGCTTGAGTTTGCAAGAGCTGAGCAATTTGGGGGCAGGACATTTTGGAGATCCCGCATGCTTAGGGTTGCTATAAGTGGAGACAGCTTGACGGCACCAAACAACAAGAAGATGTTTCTGTGCCTGGTGCAGATTTATTTGCTCTGCAAGGGCTTGGTGCCCATGGAAGGGGCCAGGGGCCCCTTTGAGGACCGTGTCTGCCTGGCAAGCAGAGACTGTTTTGCTTGGGGAGAAAAAAGCAGGCTGAGCCAAGAGGAACTCGGGAGAGGTGTGTCAAGGCACGCCAGGGGTGGAGAAAGCAGGGAGGGCGAGGCTTCCTCCTGGTTCGGTGGCCTTGCTGCAGCCCCGTGGGGTTCTCTGCTGCTGCTGCTGCTGCAGCCGACGGGCGGGAGATTCGAAGGAACGAGGGGGAGAGCTGGGCTTCCAGCGGGAAGAGGTTCTCATGGCATGCTTCTCTGCCCGCTCCCTTCCTCTGCCAGGCCCTAAACCTCGGCCCTTGTTCCCTTCCCAGGAGAAGCAGGTGGACGAGCTCTCTGCGGTGAGGCAGACGCTGCAAGCTGACCTGGAGACGTCCATCCGGCGCATTGCGGACTTGCAGGTGGCCCTGGAGGAGGTCCAGTCCAGTGACGAGAGTGACGCCGAGAGGCGAGTGGGCCAAGGCCTCTGGGGTTCGGGGCTGCTGGGTTTCCCTAGCTTTCCTTCTCGTGGCACGTCAGCATTCTGGGTTGAGGTCCACCATCGGTCAGTTTTTTCGACTGGCATAGTTCAACGCTTTCTCCCCTGTCCTCTTTCAGAACCAGGGCATCCGCTTCTGCCAGGCTTTCCTGTGACAATCTGAGGCTCAAGTGAGCACGTTGTTAGAAGCGGAGCTTCCTGCAAGGGGGGAAAGCTGTCTGGTTGTCCTAACAGGCAGTTGCCTCACCTGCCTTTTGTAATATTCTTCTCATCTTTTCTCTGAAATCTGTGACCAGCTTTTCCAAGTCAATCATCTTGCTGTTGTTTCGAGATTGATCTTTGGGAACTAGACTGTTCGGTTCTGATGGTGCTTTGAAGGAATTGGGTACCTAGAGGGAAAACATTGCATGAGAAGGAGGTAGACATGATTTGATCTTCAGGGAAACCAGGCCGTGTCGGCCTCTCTGTTTGCTTCACTCTCCCCGCCTTCCCCTCACCACCTGGCCACCTTTGCTCAGCTCTCCAGAGTAAATCAGTTGGGAGCAGGGAGACTTCCGAAATGCTGCTTCTCTCCCCTCCCCGGTCCAGCAAAGAGCATGCATCTTTTCCTGCTGGCCGGTCAAGATAAGGCCCGGGCACCAGTGGCAGATTTAAGACCACTTGCCTCTTGGGAAACAGATGGCTGTGCCAAGGCTTTCTGTGGCTGGCTGACTGGGTGGGTGGCTGATGCACTTTCCATGTGTTTCTCCCAGCCTGGGGGCACTCAGTGAGTCGGCTGCTTTGCAAGATGCCAAGGAGGAGAAGAGGGTGTCTGGAGGCCTGCTCCTCCCTCCCACCCAGCCACCCCCCCAGAAAATCTGGGGCTATGTCAGGCCCCCCCCCTCCCCTGCTCAGTGCAGCTGCCCACACTCCTCCCGGTCTGCCCAAATCCAAAGAGAAAAGGAGGCGTCTGGTCTCAGGGACTCCACCCCCCCGCTTCTATCCTCTGCCTCCCTCAGTCAAAAGCCAGGGCTCTGTGGTTGATCCCTTGTTTCTTTCCCCCTCCCTCCTCTCCTTGCAGTGTCCATACAGCCCGGGAGTCACTCAGCTCTAGGCTAGAAACGTAAGTGAACCCCCCCCCCCTTGACGCCCCCCTGCATACACACAGTGGGGGGGGGGAGCTATGCTGTCGCCGTGTGAGCAGAGAATCAACCACATTGATTAGCAAGTGCGGGAAGCTCGTTTGCTGAATGCAAGCCAATCCAGAGCGGATGGCCCTGGAGAACGGGACATGCCCTGTGATTAATTTCCCATCCATCTGGGGTTTCGTTCCCTCTTCCGTGCGCTGGGTGGAGGGGGCGCTTCCCAAACACTCCTTCTTCACCACCCCAAAGAAGTTAACCGCCTAGCTTCCTTGACCCAGCGGTTTTATAAAAGATGTCTCAATTTGTCTGGGGTGGGGGAGCATTTTGGACACCCCACCCCAAGAGGAAAAGAAAAAAACTGTGCTGTGCGGCCATCCTATATAGAGGGAAATCAATAAAGGTCTAGGCATGAGGGTAAACATTCACAGTGAGCCCATGGAGGATCAACGTAGGACACAGAAGGACCCGAGTGTGCGTGACGCGGCATCTGGGGAGGGGGAGAGAGGGAGGGGCCTTCTTCTCTTGCGTTCTTCTCAAGGGCCTTGGCTATGAACTTCTGTTTATCTCATGCCTGTCCTTCCCTCTCCCATACCCGTATAGGGTATGTGACTCTCTTCTCCCACGTTTTATCTTTACAACAATCCTCTGAGGCAGGTCAGTAGGTGAGACCAAAAGCCGTGCAGGGAACTTTTTAGCCCCGTCTGTGGCCCTTCCCCTGGGCCAAGAGACCTCTGGGTGGCCTTGGCCACGAGTTAGTCGACCAGCTTGCTTGCTTTCCTCCTCCCTCCCCACGGCTGTTTCCTTTCCTGCTATGTCTGTCAGCCTAAATCTGTAGGCAGAAACTGCCTCGTTTCTTTAATTTATGGGAGAACCATGTGAAGGTTTTTAACCATTTGATTATTAGTAAAAGTATTACAAACTGTAGTGGGCTTTTCGGGCGGGGTGCGTGGGGTGACCTGATATTTTGGGGGCATGCCTGGAAGGGGTACAAGGATTGCTTCTTTGCTCTTCCTCCTTCCCCCGCCTGCCTACCTCCCAGGGAGAGTCAGCTGAGCCTGGGCTCAACCGTGAGCTTACACCTGGAGCCGGAAGGAAGTGTCGCATCGTGGCTGGGCTCGACATCAGGCTGGTCCTCTCCGTCCGGCCCCAGCGTGGCCGGGAGCCTGTCTCGGCCGTCCGTGAACAGCTCGAGCTCTCCAAGCCTGAGGTGAGCAGCATGTACAGGCAGGGCCAGAGAATGGGGGACCTGGAGGGAGGTGGGGGAGGCTCCTCTGAGTTGTCACGTCATTGAGGGAGAAGAAGAATGTGTGTCGGTCGGGGGGGTTGGCTGGGCGGGCTGTGTATGAATCTCAGGCCTTAACTTGGGAGTGGGAAGCTGCTGGGTGTCTCTTTTCTGTTCCCTTCCTGCACCGGACTGAACCCCAGGGACGGAGAGCAGCTCCCTGCTCCAGGAGCCCCTGAGAACGGTGTGGCTTTCACATGTAGGCCCTTGGGCTTCGTGGCACTGCTGGGAGGGGGTCTGGCAGAACTGCCACGCTTGTGGCCAAGCGCTGTCTCTCACCAACCCTTCCCTTTGCTCAACAGACCTTGAGAAAGGGAGGTGGCACTCCCACCTCCAAGAGGCCAGTCCTTCTGACACTGATCTCTTCCGACGGCTTGATCCAGCAGGGTGCCAGGTCACAGGAGGTGAACCTTACCCTAATGGGCACTGTGGGTGCTGGTGCGCCTCTGGCAATGTCAGGGCTTCTCGGCTGCTCGGCCTCTCCTAACCCTCCCACTCTTTCCGCTCGGCGTGGGACTTTGCCGGAGAGACAGAGAGAGGGCTTTGCTAGCTTTCTGCAAACGCAGGGCACAGTATCCACCAGCCATGGCACCAGGGGACCGGGGGGGGGGGGGATATCTGAGGCAGGGGGTGTTTGCAAAGCAGTTCTGGGCCCATCTCTTTCTCTCTCTCTGTTGCGTTTGGCAGCTTTCCCAGCCTGCGGATCCAGAGCAAACCACTGGTCCTGTCCGTGCCTCTGCAGGCGGCCCAACCTGACCCCTAAAAATTCTGCTCTCACACCCACGCACACACGCCTGCTTGCTGACTTCCTGACTCCTTCCCTTCTGGAGGAGGAAGAGGGAACCAAGCACCACGGCTAACCTTTCCGTTTATGAGGCTGCTAAATAGTGGCTGTTTTTGAAGGACTTCCAAAGAAATGGCATTTCCTCGCCGGCCAGGTCACTGGCTGGTATTTAGTGCTTGAGAAAGTCTGTAGGTCTTTTGTGAGGGGACGTTCCTAATGTACCTGAGCTGTTTAAGCTGCTGGCAAGCATGTCCCTCGCCAGGGCAGTGTGGTGTGCCATCGGGACGGATCGGACCCCTTTCCATGCAGTGTAGAGCTAGTGCTTCTGAGGCAGGATCCGCTGTGTATGGCGGGGTTAACGGAGGGAGACGTGGACTGAGGCAGCTGCCTGTTTGGGTGGGTGCACTGCCGGGGGGGGGGGGGGGTTTGCATTGATTTCTCCCCCCTCCATTCTTCTTTCCAGCAGATATCATCTTGGCTCTGTGTAAGTGTGAATGAGTGCGCGCACACTGTCACGCACACTACAGGAAGGGGGGGGGGGAGAGAGAAGGAAATCAATGGCAAGCATTTCTGCTGGATTTTGCCGAGCAGCAAAAGCCGCTTATTAAGTTCCTTGGCACTTGCTGTGCCGTGAAAAATCGACAACAGGGCCGTGTCGTTTTTACAAAGTTTGCATAAGGCAGAGAATATTAAAAGCATTTCGGAAGTCTCTTAGTCAGCCAAGGAGCGTGCGTCGTGTGCTGAGAGAGGGAGAGAGAGAGAGAGAGAGAGAGTCCTGCCTTTGGAGAGGCAAAAGTTGGTAAACCTCAGAGAATGGGAGGCAGGGCAGCACCCGTGATGCCACCTGTCGGGGAGGCCGGCTGGGCGTCTCCCCCCTGCCTCAGGTCCCGGCAGCCAGGGCTGCCTCGGGGTTGGGAAGCAGAGGGCACTCCAGGGGAGAGACTTCCAGAAGCTGCCCACGCGTCGAGACCTCCTGCTGCAGAGATCCAGAGGCGGCTTGTGGGTTGCCGTCTGCCAGGCTCCTCTGCTGGGGGGCTTGGCACAGAAAGAGGGGGCACTTCAAGAGAGGGGATGTCAACCCGTGGAGAGGCCCAAGTGGTCTCCGTGTGTGCATGCCCGCGTGCCTGCCTGGGACGGAGGGCCTTAGGGTGAGGTCAAAACGTCAAAGGGAGGAAGGTGGCTTGCTGCCAGGCTGGAGTGAATCGCCCCTCAGATGAAAGGTGCCCCATCCAAACACCCTCAACTTGACACAGGAGAGCCTCCCTTCCGGGAGGATCCATGGCCTTCCGCACGCAAAGCACCGATTTGACCCACGGGGCCGGGCTCTGCTCCCCTCCCAAGATCAGACCCCCTTGTCAGCCTCCAGAGTGGGATGGCGGGAGGTGGAGACCGTTTTTGAGGAAGAAGGGAAAAAGAGGCAAGATGAAGAATGGAGGATGGGGGACCGAGGCAGGGGGCGGGAGGAAAAGAGACCCCCCCACCCCCCCGTGGCCGGAGGGGCTTGGGAGGCGCGAGGAAGGTGCCTCTGGGGCGGAAGGAGCTCTGGGCTCGGTGCCCAGGGGGTGCGCCTGCCGAGGCCCTCCGCTGGGCCCAGAATGGCCAGGGGAGCTCTTTCTGGACTCGTCCAAGGGAGGGGGAGGGAGAGGGCCCCCCCCCCGCCCTTCCTCCCCTCCTCTCCCTCCTTCTCGGCGTGGCCTCGGTGCAGAATTACAGCGTGTATTCCTTTGTCTCTGGACATGTACTGTGCGTCAATTCAAGTACAGATATTATTGCATAAATTATTTCAACTAGCATAAGCATAATCACCCTAATTGCTGTGTAATCTTCGCTAATTACTGTTGTATGTCATTTGCTTTGGTGCAGATTGCACGCTACAAAAATTTCTGTTTGGCTGAAGGAGGCTTTTAGGGTCTCATCCGATCTTAGCTCATACTTTTTAACATTTAACTTGGGAGGGCGGGCGAAGGATGGAGGACCCTAGGCCAGCCCGGCCATCTCGGTCTGGCAGAGAAGAGGGGGGGGGCGGGAAGAATCGGCCCCCACGAGGCCAACCAGAGAGCCTCCTTCACGCTTTGCTCTTGTGAGCAAAGAGCTCCGCGGGCCTGAGGCTGACGCCAGCCGGGCGCCTCTGGCTGGAGCTGCGTGTGATGTTGTCCCAAGGGAAACCAGTGGCACTGAATGAAAGGCTCCCGGGAAGAGTTTGCGGACTCCTCTCGCAAAAGGCCATGGATGTTGGGAAGAGGCCCTTCCCCACTTCTGGCCCAAACCCAGGCATGTCTTCCTGGGTTTTATATTAAACATATGTGACCCACACTGCTGACTGAACAGCAGAAGGCGATGGGGCAGCTGCCCAGGCAGAAGGTTGATGCCGCACCGTTTGCCTCCTGGGAGAAGAGCCAGCCTGGGTAGCCTTGGGCAAGCTGCCGGTTGGTCCCCCGGCACCCCCAGAAGAAGGGGCACTTCTCACACTTATGAGCACTCTTCACCGGGGAAAACCCTGGAAAAGGTCACCAGAGGTCAGAATTAACTCGGCAGCATTTAATTATCACTAATTATTAATCTTCACTGGGACTAGAAGAGGGTGGCAGGTCTTAAATAACTCAAACAATACTGTGCCCAGAATAATCCGGTGTTGAGGCCTTTGCCAGCCGTTTGGCAGCTCATTTATAGTTATTCTAATTACACAGATAGGTTTGGTTGAAAGGCAGGATACAAATATTTCAAATGAATAATTCAGCCATTTGTGATCAGCTGAACAATGTCCAGCAAATGACGTCCCAGGATGCAGAGAGAGCAAGCTGCGTGCCCCTGAACCCATTGCTAATGGAAGTGTTACAATTAAATGTGTTTTCTGTGATACGCGTTCCTGTGTGTGTGAAATCTGGGGGGGGGGGGGGGGCAAAAGTCCTCCTGTACTTGGCCATTCCGTCTCATAGCCAGCTCGCTGTCTCTCTTTCCACCGTGTCTTAGGACGAGCAAAGATCCCGGCGTGGGCCGCCTGCCGGCGTCTCCGCTAGATCCAAAAAGAAAGGACAATGGAAGGAAGGCAGGGGAGGCCGACTTTGGCAAAGCGGAAAGCCCTTCCGTCGGGGCCCGAAGACGAGAATATGGGAGACCTTTTTGCAAAGAGGAAGGCGATAGCGCCCCAGGCGTGGGGACAGCCTCTCCATCCATGATGAGAAGATTGTCCTCCCCCACTGTGGCAGAAAGTAAACCCCCCCTGTCCTTTATCCCCCTCGGTGGCCAGGAGGACCTCTCCTGTGGCGGAAGACAAGCCACCCCGCTCGTCCTCGGCTCTGTCGGAGTACGTCGAGGAGCTGCGGAGGAAAAGGTTGAAGGACAAAGAGCCGGGCCACCTGGCCTTAGACGATGCCTCCTCTTTGCCCATCTACCAAATGACAGGAGCCTCCTCCCTGAGAAGGTGCAGGACACTGAAGGACAGCGAAGATTTTCCCGCCCGACTGGAGGAACTCGGAGAAACGGCGGGAGCCGCCGGGTTGGTTCGCTCCGCCAGCTTGAGGAGCGTCTCCTCAGACAACATGGCCCGGCCAAGCCTCTCGCCGGCCCTGAAACGGGCGCCCAGATTTGGATCGTACGATTCTCTGGTCCAGAACATGGACGACACCTACTCAAAGCTCGGCTCGCCGGCCCCGGGTGGGGACTCGCTCAGTACGTCACGCCTGAAGCCCTGGAGGAGCTGCCTGGAGGCCTCCGTAGAAGAAGGCCCAGAGGCGGGCCTGGGGAGGGAACCGCTGGTCTTCCAGAGCAAGAGGTTTGGGGAGGTGGGGCAAGAAAGCGACCCCTTTGCTTGGAAAATACCGACCCTGAGCTATGAGAGGAAGGCGGGCGCAGAGGCGGAGGATTTCCTGCCGGCCATCCGGAAAACCCAGTCCACCAGCAGCTTGTCCAGGGGCCCCCGCGAGAGGCCCATGAGCGTCCGCTTTGAAGACGAGGTCCCCCCCGGGCGCAGTTTCCTCTCGGAGATCAAGACCCTCCTCTCTCCGAGTCCCCGGCCCAAAGAGGACCCCGGCAACCTCTCCGACTCCTCCTCATCTTCGGGGTCCGTGGTGTCTTTCAAGAGTGCGGACAGCATCAAAAGTCGGCCCAAGACCTTGAGGCCCGAGGGGGAAGGCTGTGTGGGGAAAGCGGGCAGCGGCGAAGGGGCCCACGAAGCCCCACGGTCAGAGGCTGAGGGGAAAGAAGACGACGTGAACAGCATCATGATGAAGTACCTAGGAAAAGAGTAAGGTAAAGTGGGGAGCCTGGGGTGGGGCGGGAGGGGGTGGGTCCTGGAGACCCTTCAGCCTTGGTGGATCGCTCCCTCTCCCACTTGGGGGAGAGCAAGGAGAGCGTCGCCTCCACCCCAGCCTAGCCCTCTCCTTTGTGCACCATTTCGCCTCTCCTCACTTGGCCTTTCTGGAAACTAAATGGCCACAAACGTGGTTCTCAGTTTCTCAATAACGTAGCCATGACCGAAACCCAGATTTATTTGCCTAAGCCAAGTTTAAATGAAAACTGCCCCCCTGCGCAAAACAGCAGCAGCAGCAGCAGCAGCAACAATGATGACAAAAAACTAGCCCTCTGCTGCAATTATGCGTGGAAAACAAATTAGACAGCATTTTGTGAAAAGATCCTGTCTTTGGAGTAGCTTCTCTGGGGTCCCGCGGTGATCAAATCTGCTGAAGCGGCTTGGATGTGTTAATAAAACATTCCTTTATAGGGAGTGCCGTCTGTGTAATGGAGGTGGCCTGGGGTGCCGGGGCATTTAAATCATTCACGGGGAGCTGGAGCTGGAGGTGGGGGTGCAAGTGGAGGAGCCGAGGACTTTGTCTTCTGGGGGCTCTGTTTCCACCATGACCGGGAAGCGGAGAAGGAACCGAACCGCCAGGGTGCGTGGCAGCCGGGGCCCAAGGTTCCTCCCTTTGGCCACAGCAATGCCTCGGGGGTCAAGCTGACGTTCGTGCTTTCTGTGCCTGTGTCTCGCCCTCGCACCCCCTTAACTCTCGTCCGTCCGTCAGGAGGAAAAAACAGCAGTCCACAAATGAGGGTGCTTAGAGGGAATCCTCGGCCCCACGAGAATCCCAGCCCATTGAGACTTTGCAGGAAGGCTTCATCAATCGGCAGCCAGGATTAGGTGCAGTTTGCTGCTCTTGTCCCTCTTGACTGCAATGAGAACGGTTGTCTCTTTCCCCTTTTCAGCCCCTAAATGGGGGATGAGTTGTGGGGCCCCCAGAGCACATCCTTTCTGCTTCTTGGCATTGTGGCTCACCAAAAAAAACGGCACAGGACATTTCCTTTGTTATTTGCCATCTGTTACATTGACTGTGATATATATATATATATTTTAAGCGCCCTCATATCCAAAAGCAGACATCAGTAGATTTGGTGTCTTCCCTTTTTGTCCCACTTTTTGTCTTTGTTGTCGGTGGAAAAGAAGGAAAATCACCGCCATCCATGAAACGTGGCTGAAACGTGGGGCGGCACCAGTGGTGCCTTTCCACGGGAGCCGGTTCCTACCTCCTGAGCAACACTAGGCTGGCCTTCAGCCGTCAGGCGCTTTCTTTCTCCCTCTGGACTGGGAGGCCCTCGGCCGCCCCCTTTCCGTTCCACCCATAACGAAACTTTCAGGGCAGGGGCACTGGGATGGGCGGCTGTCCCCCCACCATCTGGATGGGTGCTGAGACCAGGAAACGTTGGGAGTTTGCTCTCTTCTCTCCCGACTTCTGTTTCTCCTGCCAAGCTTTCATGTTTCATATTCTAATGGAGGTGTCTGTCCTCTTCTTAACTTGCTAGCAGATGAGCTCGTTAGCAGCTAATTAAGAAACTAGATCTGAGCAGCTCAGATTTAGCAAATGGTATTTCCATTTATCTGCAGACGGGTGTGACATTCACAGGGGCTCTGAGCTGCTTTGAGGAGGCTGCTTTTAATCTCGCCAGCTGAGCTCCCGGTCATTTGATGGAATCGGAAGCGCCTGAGTTTTTTTTGTGGGGAGATCCGTCCCAGCGAAGGGACCGGGGGCTCAGCCTGTGGTGGAGGCTGACTTTCAAAACAGGATGGGCAGGAAAATGAGGAGGAAGCTGGCTCACAAAGCTGGGATGGAGGTGCCGGTAAATGCGAATCAACCCTGGTTTTGTTTTGTTTTGTTTAAGGGTTGCATCTCTTCATACTTTTTCTTTCTTTCTTTCTTTCTTTCTTCCTTCTTTCTTCCTTTCTTTCTTTCTTTCTTTCTTTCTTTCTTTCTTTCTTTCTTTCTTTCTTTCTTTCTTTCTTTCTTTCTTTCTTTCTTTCTTTCTTTCTTTCTTTCTTTCTTTCTCCTCCAGGAGCCAAGGTTTCGTCAGACGTCCCCTGCCCGCCCGCCCGCAAGGTGGATCTGGAGGCATCGTTTTCTTCTTCCAAATACACTGGTATCTCTCCCCACTTTGGGGCTGTCTTTGTGTCCGACTCCAAAGCAGGGGGGCTTGTGTGCGTGCGTGCGTGTCTGTGTGACCGAGAGGAAGAGGCAGAGGCACTTTCCCTTTGGAAGCTGCTTTCTGAACTCTCGTGGATTTATATAAAATAAAAGCTTTGCTTCTTTGAGCCAGGCCTCTTTCCTGCCCCTCCCTGTGCGTCTCTCAGGGCTAGGACTAAGTGGCTTTGAAGGGCCCTTACGCTTTCACCGTTTATGGGACGGAGCTCTATGGTTAAATGAGGAGGAGGGGGATGTGTTTCAGGTGCCCTTCTGTCTGTCTGTCTCTCTCTCTCTCTGTGTGTGTTTATGTCTGCGCTCAAAGTCTGACATTGCCCAGGAGAGATGGCACCCAGGGGGCTGACATTTCCATTGCAGAGATACCTTTCGGAAGTGTGTGTGTGTGTGTGTGGGGGGGGGGGGGGGGGAAATAAAGAGAGTGGTGGAAACGAAAGGGAATGACTCAAGGGCCAAGCAAAGTAGCCGTGCTGAATGGGAACAAATTCCCAAGGTTAGGGGGACCATCTTGGCTGGCTGCCGTGAGAGCAGCAAAAAGCTCTGTGGCCCCTGAAGGACAAGGATCTGATCATCCCAGGAGACGTCGCCGTCTTTACCTCGATGCCTTGTGTGAACCTGATGGAGAATCCTTGTTTTCCCTCCGTTGCTTTCTCTCTCTCTCTCTGCTTAGAAACAATGCCACTGCCGCCACCACCATCGCCACTGTGTCCACTTCAAAGCAGGAAGGGCTATCCCTCTGGCCGTGCCAGGCCAGGCGTTTTAATCAGGAGGATCCCCTCCTAAGACTGGAGGGGAATGACCGGTGGGTGCGCCAGGGGTGGCTGCGCAGGGGTGGCTCCGGGGGCGGGGGGGCGGCGCGCACATGGGCAAGATGAGCCCCCTCCCCCATCTCCCTCCTGCCCGTGGTTCTTGGTCTTTCACTCAGATTTGGGCCAGACATCCCCTTCCACCGAGGGCATCCAAAAGTCCCCCCCCTCCCCGTCCAATTCTCTTCTCGGCAGCTGGCCTGCCACTTCCAATGTTTTTGCGCCCCGTCCTGTCTCACAGGAGGCTCCTTGCTGCCGAAGCAACGAGTTTTTTCCAGCAAGAGCGGATGGAGTGGGGGTCAATGGCGTGTCGTAGGGAAAACTCTTCCCCCCCCCTCCCCGTGAAAAGTGAGCTACGGTGGGTTGCCAGAAATGTTTGTGAGGGGGGCCAACCCGAGTGCCCCCAGTGGCAGAGCTCATTAACGTAATGGATCCAGCGCCCTTAGAAGGGAAAGCCGATCTGATCTGATTAAACTTTAAATAGCAGCTTGCTTACTTCTCTGGCAACTGCAGGGTGTTACATAAAACATCAAAGGGGCTGATCAAACGGCACCAGCTCGGGGTGAGGAAGAGGAGGAGGAGGAGGAGGAATAGGGCAGGAGATCAGCTGCCATGGGGTGGTGGTGGCGGGTGGCAAAGAAACAAAAGGCCAGGACTGATCCATCGCTGGGGGATCCCTTCCCTTCCCAGGGGAAAGCATGACTGTAGTAGGGGCTTCTGCGACCAAGTTAGGCCTCTAACTTTCACCAAATTACCATTTCCTACCAAAGTGATTTCACAAGGTCTGCACTAAGCTGCGGCTCTCTGCCTATATCAATATCACACATCATCACACAGCAAAGAGGACTCAACATTTTGAGAAGCTCTCTCTTTTAACAGCTCAGGAGCTACTCTGGTTCAAAAAAAAATCTAGTAACACTTCTCCTGAACAGTCGCCCCATAGCCTGGAAAAATTACTTATTTAGACTACAGTTCCCAGAATCCTTTGATTTCAGGAGCGGTGGTCCAGTAAGTAACATTGAGTCCTGCTTCTCTGCTTGCCCACTTTCACAGCTCAGTGGAGATGACACAGCCCCACCACTGTGGTTTAAATCCATTAGCATTTTAACTGTTACACCACGCTGCCCGTTTTCTGTTCATTTTCTGGAACGGTTGGCCATTTCTTTCTCTTCATTCCAGATCCACCTCTGGATCTCCTCTGTTGGCTGTTTTGCTGGCTACAAAACTTGGGAGTCAAAGCTCGATGTCTAAAGGGTGGCCCCCATTTTGCCCCTCCATCTGTGGAGCATGGCAAGGGACCCAACTCAACCACTGCAACTTCTTTTAGTCATACGCCCCCTTCATTTGTGATCCCCCCCCCCCCATGAATTCTAAGGAATCACATCCAGGAAGATAGAAACATCACCACCTCAGACGGGAGTGGGGGAGGGAGGAAGAGAGAGAGAAAGAGAAAGAGAGCAGGGCCAACCGCCACCAGAGCCTGCCAAATTTCTAATTAATGCTATTAAAGACTCTGCTTGTCTGCAACGGCTTCACTTTTGTAGAACATTCGTCAGCGACTGATTTCTGCCCTAAATCGCTCCCAGCCCTGCAGGGTGTCCATAAACCCAGCTGAGAGAAGAGCCGAGTTATTCCGAAGGAACTTCGCAACTGGCAGCAGAATCCTGCAGGCCATCGTTTGTTTCTGTCCCCTCCTGATTGTGCAACACACACACACACATGCACACACAGAATCTTTCTTTTTGCAAGACTTTGCAAACTGACTCCTGCCGGGAAAACTCTTACAGCAGCAAAGGCGACGGCTGTAACACCGTGCCAGGAAGGGCTTGGCGGAAGGATGCTCCCTGCCTGCCCTCCTGGCAAGTTCTTGGCCCGACCTTTCCACCCAGTCTTCCACCGGTCCGTGGCCTTGCCTCTCGCCCTCTCGGTTTGACTTCCCAGAACCAGAGGGGCTGCTGCCAGCCAGGAAACCGAAACGGGCTGGCCTTTCAACTGTCACGAGACTCCCTTGTGAGCCAGGCTGCTGATGTGTCTTTAGAAGCGTCTCTGGCAACAGCAGAGCCCCTCGAGGGCCTGGTACGAAGCGGCTTCATCTGATTTTATTTTTACGCATGGGTCAGCCTGTGCTCTGCTCAGGGCCACGCTCCGTGCAAGTGGCAAGGAGGAGGAAGAGGAAGAGGAGGAGCTGGGCCGGCAGGGAGTTGGGTCTTCTTCACACACACACCCCTCCAGCTCCACATGACCCCCATCCGGCCCAGTCGAATGCCCTCCCCATAAGGGATGCCACCTGAGCGGCTTCTGCCTCCGAGGTGCCCTTCACTCCTCCCTCCCTCCCCCCCTCTTGCCCATCTGCTCTTGCAGAGACTCAGACAAAGCTTGGGAGCGTTTAATGCCAGAGATTTGAATAACAAAATAGTCCAGATGTGACATGACTTTTAAAATACAAATTTACCAACTGCCTTCTTCCGGTTCAACCTGTTGGAAGGCGGCCTGGATTCCTTGGGGAGAGAATAGCAGGAGAAGGGTTCCCGTCATTCCCCTTCTGAGGACCTCTTTTTGTCTTTAAGGTGAGGGCCTGAAGGTCACCAAGAGAGACCCCCCTCCCCTGCCCCTTTCCCAAAGGGGGGGGAGGGGGATCGGCACCCTCTGCAGGCGGCAGCGGCATAATTTAATCGGCCTTTCCCTTCCCTCCAAATCCTTATTAAAGGGATTTTTGCCTTAACCATGTTAATTTATTCTAGCCTGCTTTTCTTTGGAAATAAAAACCCTCCTGTAAAACCAGCTGACCTGCAGGCGGGCAAGGACCCGGAGGCCCCGGGGCTCCCGGGAGGATTTTCCTCCCTGCAAAGCCGAGAGCGATGCAAAGCCGGGCAGGGAAGCTCCACTCGGCTTCACCAGGCCACCTTCGTGGCAGCCGCAGCTGCTCCCCGGGGTCTACCTGGAGCAGGGAGGAAGGGCTGGCTGGACGCCTGCCGGCAGGAAGTGCCCCCCCCCCGAGTCGGTCGGTCTGTGTGGGGCAAGGGGTCGGCTGTCGGCCCTGTGAGCCAGATCACGATACGGGGGGTGGATGGTCTTCCTCTGGAGGGGCGGCCTCTTTGACCAGCTCTGGATCCCAAGCCTGGCAGGAGGCTCACGAGCCCCCAAAGATTGAGAGTTAACTATGAGACATTTCAGCAGAACCTCCATGTTCAGAGGCAATGTATCTCTGGGCACTGGTTGCTGGGCACCCGGCACGCCAGGCCCATCTGCTGCCTCCGGGAGCCATTCGTCATGGCAGGGAGCCCCAGAGCCATCTTTCCTGCCTCGCAGCTTTCCCGGCTCTTTTTACAGGCATATTTGCATCCTCTTTACAGCGTTATTAAAATGCTGGCTGTGGTTTCAATTAAGGGAATCACTTCTGCCATTGTAAGCACATTTTGTTGGAATAAATAATGTAATTTGGGGAGAGAAAAGGGTTAGGGTGACTGAGCACAGCTGAGAATTTTTATGGCAACCTGTTTTGGTTGGGTTGAGGAGTGGGGGGAGAATGGGCAGGCCGGCAGTCTCTCTCTCTCTCTCTCTCTCTCTCTCTCTCTCTCTCTCTCTCTCTTACACACACACACACCCTTGAAAGAAGGAGGGGCACTTTTATTCCTGGCACCTTTGGGGAGAATCCACAGGAACGTTCCCACTCTGCCCGTAGGCTGCCGTGCGGGGCTGTCCGCTGCCCTCCCCTCTCTGCCCGCCCGCCTGCCCCATGGCTCAGAGGCTTTCTTGGACTCAGTCCAGAGGCGCAGGGGGCGGGGGGGGGCTGCAGGGAGTGGTTTTGGTTCTCCCTCGAGATCACGAGGAGGAGGAAAGGGCCTCGCCATCCGCTCAGCCAAAACTTTACTGGAGCTCTCCGAGGTGCTGAATCCCAGCCCCAGAAACAGGTCCGGGCTACACCCCAAGCCCCCTCTCCCTGCTCACTCTCACACACCTGCACACTGCGGTGGAATCAGAATCCAGAATCCCCTCCTACCTTGGCTGCACCCAGGAGCCCCTCTTCCCTGGGTGGGGAAGGGTCCATTCCTTCCAGGCCGATGACGTTCATTTACTCACTCACTGGAGGCACGCACTCACACACACACACACACACACACACACACACGAGTGCTCACCCTCCCTCCCTCCCACTTACAGACTCCGGTGTTTATTAGAACCTATTGTTGGAGATGCTCCTGGCCTCCTCCGTGTTTTTAAAAATAGGCACGATCGCTCTGGCTCCCCTCCCTGCCAGCCGTCTTGTGTAGGAGAAACACTGGAGGAGGAAGTTTCGCTGGTGCTATTTTGCCACACCGGCATGTGGGTGTGTGCCAACATGACACAGATCCTTGTTTTTCAGGAAGAATGCAGAGGCAAGCCTTGCATTTCAGAGCTGAGCAAACGCCTTTCGTCCCTGGAGTGAAAAACGATGGGTCACCCTCGACCTAGGGGTTGCCTGGGGCCACAGAGGAGCTGAGGGCCAGTGGCCAGGCCACCTTGGGAATACCTGTGGGCCAAAAAAGGGACCCTTCTAAGCTCTGGCAGGAAGAGAGATCTCAGCTGGCTAGGGAGTTCTGGAGGTTGTCGTTCCCCCCAAAATAGAGACACGTTTTCTAGGCTCTGAGCCTTCCGGAGTTGGAGCCTCTTCTAGTTATTCCAACAAGAAGGAAGTGTGACTGGTTATGCGAAATTTAGCATTGCTACCGAGGGTCATGTTACTTAGCAAAAGGAACCTTGTTAAGCTTTTGTTACACCTCACTGTGACCTGATGCCGTGGGCCGTGCCTCTTTTGACTGCCCAAAACGTCCACTACCTCGTTCTGCCCCATGGCAGGGCCAGCCCTGGATGGTCCCATCCTTGAGAACCACAGCTGGGAAGACCTGATGCATTTTCATGTGGAGATGGTTTAGGGCGGAGCAGGATGATGGCCAGGACAGGGCAGGGCACAAGCTCCAGAGCCATCCGCTTCTGCCACCACTCATTCACAAGCAAGGCTGGGAATGCTGATGGTGAGAGAGAGAGAAAGAGAGGGAGAGAGGGAGGAAGCAGCTTGGCATCTGCATTCAGCACCGCAGACGCACCAGCGGCCATTAATACGCATGTGAACAGTTTGTTCTGAAGCTTAATGGGCTTTTGGAGTACAAATTTGGAGGCAGCTGGGCTGTGTGTCTCTCGACAAGGCAGCTAAAAATAAACTGCCAACGGTGCTGTGTGCGAACTCTCCAGTGCGCCACTTCCCAATCCTGTCCAATGGCTTGTGGGGAAGATGGGGAGGGAATGGAGGCAGGCAGGCAGGAGGGCTGCTCCCTCTTGGTTGGCCTTGCTGCCTTCCATTTGCCCCTTTCCTTTCCCTTCCTGGCTGCAGCTCCCCTTCGTCTGCCAGGCTGCCGGTTGGCTCGGGTCTGTAGGAAAGGGGCCTTCCTTCCTTCCTTCCTTCCTTCCTTCCTTCCTTCCTTCCTTCCTTCCTTCCTTCCCGTGAGCAGCCACAAGGAGGACCACATTTTGAGGGGTCCCAACCCACTGCAATCCATGAAAGTGGGTGGCAAGCAAAAGCAGGTCACTCTTTAATGTCATTCTGACCAGAGGAAGGGTCTCCCGCCCAAGCTGTGCCCAGGCCCATGCGTCTTTTTCATTCCCTGCTCTACTTAAGAAGTGGCCTCTGCTTTGGGACACCAGAGCCTGCTGCCCTGAACACCTTCTCTGGAGCAAGGACTGCCTTAGCCTGTGAGGCACGAGCCGAGGAGCAGGATCCGGGCCAGCCCAGGGCACAGGGTGGGTGGCCAAAGTGGGTTGACTTCCTAGCTGCTCTTCCAGGCCAACGCTGAATGCCGGTTTCACAAGGGAGCATGGGGTGTGTGTGTGTGCGTGCCCTGTTGTGACTTCCTCTTCCTTTCTCGGTGACCAAGATTTCCCCTCTGCTCCACGCAAGGCTTCTGGACAAATAATCACCCTCTTTGTGATTCTCCCACACCCTGTCCTTGTAAGGACTCCTTGATTAAATGTTTACACCGCTACGCTGGTAACACCTACATGTTCCTCCCTTATTACATGAGAACCCACACAACACATTAGTGTTTGCTCTCCTGCTGGCAAGCCCAAACCATAGAAAGAGAGCCAAAAGGAGGGAGGGAAGGAATGAGGGAGAAGGCAAAGACCTTGCCCCAAGATAGATTAGGAAAGTTTTCCCATGGGGGTACCAAATCTCAGGACCCCCCTCCATTGACTATGATGGCTGGCAAGTTCTGGAAGATGCCCCAAAGGTAACTTTTCCAAGTTCTGGTATAAGGATGCCTTGTTTTTAATGACGATGGAGGGTGGGAAAGAGAGGAAGGAGTCTCGGCTGGGCTGGGCACCAACTCCTGACTGGCATCGTTCTTTTTTGAATGGTGGAGAATTCTTAACACAGGTTTCCCTTGAAGGACAAGGTCAGATGACTGACGCACAAAAACCCCCACAGCTTGGTCTTCTCCTCTAGAGAGAGCATCACTCTGCATGTGGCCAGAGAAACTCTTGAATGTTTGGGAAATCTCATGGAGTAAAGAAAGCAGACATAAAACAGCCCCAGGAAAAATCAAGCGCAGAAGACACAATTCAGGGCCTACCAAGGAGACCCCCCCTGGCTTCTCACAAACAAACAAACAAACAAACAAACAAGGAAGGAAGGAAGGAAGTAAGTAAGTTTTAAGCATCTTTCACTGTAAGGAGGAAACTAATCCCCCAGAAGCCCTTAGGGGTTGAGGGAAGCATTTCAGCTCCAAACTGCAATCAGAACCACAAAAGCTGCTTTTAAAAAGACAATCGGCCAGCAATGGAAGCACACATGTTGACATGCAGGTCACTGGGCAATTAATGAAACCAAAAGGCAGACCCAGGGGACTGTTTGCAGAGAAGCTTTCTATGCAAATATACAAGCATTAAAGGTTCCAAATAGATGATGCTTTTGTGGGTTGAGAAGGAAATCTTTAGTGAGACTAAGTGGGCGGCTTCTTAAACACCCCAGGGTAAGCTTCTTGGCAGCAAACAAAGACATCCCCAGCCCCCCCCCCCCAATAAAACCCTTGCACAAACAAGGGCTGCTGGAAAACTCTGCCAAAGTGAGTCTTCCTGGCAAAGAGAGGAAGCCCAGGCCTGAGGTGGGGCTGCCAGGTCGTAACAGGTGAGGGGCCGTTTCAGCAGGGCCAGCCCTGAACCCTGTGCTGCCTGAGGCTAAAGAGCTCAAACCCTTCCCCGCTTAGCTAAGTTTAGGTGCATAAACAACTGGACAAAGAGAGCGGATCCTTCCTGTAAATCAGGATCAGATCGCATCTTTAAAAAGGCAAGCCTTCAGGTGCTACAAAACTCTCCTTAGACTGGCAAGCTCTGATCACTCTATGAGAAACCAGTGACTCGGAGGGAACATCTGAAGTTTTGGGCCAGGGAGCAGTTGGGATCCCCCCCGGGGTGGAAGGCTAGGTTCCAACATGACAGCAGGCAAGAACCATCTCCTCTTACAAGGTTAGATCACAGGGTCCTCTGTCAAAAATGCTTGCTGATGACAGAGAGGGTGCCTTTATCTGAAGCACGGAACTGAGTTGGGGAACTCATTGCCACAAGATGAGGAGAGGAGTGTGGGCTCAGATGAGCTTCAGCAGGAATGATAGAAATCCAGAGTTTGGGAGAAATGAGTTGCAGCCCAAAAAGTTGCTGTGTTCGGTCATTGTAAGGGGGCAACTAAATTACCTTTCTGTGTGAAAGACCCTAACTCACTGCTGTAATCAGCAATGTTTTCTGTTTAGCTTTTAAAGTTACAATTAAGAGCATTTTCCAGCATTTTAGAGGTATTTTCATGGGAATTCAAGAATCTTATGTGTGTATATTTTAAGCAATGAAGAGAAACCAAAAAATAAATTAAATTAAGCTACTGGAGCATTTCATTGTGATCTCCTGAGGCCATTGCATTAGTTTTCTGCTTCTGTTTTGCCAAGGCTGGCCCCTGTGTTTCAGGGGAGGGGGTTTGTGTGTGTGTGTGTGTGTGTGTGTAGGCCGATTCAAGCCTCCCTTTTGATCCCCGCAGAGCTCTGCACCCAGACCGCGGCTGGCCCTGGTTCCTTTCCATTACCAAGAGGGAACAGGTGTTGCTCTGCGACCCCCACGCCTGCCCGTCTCTGCTGAAGCGGGTGAGGAAATAAATTGGAGCCAGCGAGCCAAGCCGCGTCCTTCTTGCTTCTCTCGCCGTGAAGGCCTGAGCTGAGGCTAATGCAAAAGGGACCCACGCGGAATACAAATCGGGAGCCTTGAGTCCCACACCCGGTCCGCCGTGCCCTCCTCTCGGGCAGCAAAATGGGAAGGAGAACCCACAGATCTAGGAGGAGGGAGACGGGGAGCCAGAGGAGAAATGGTCCTCGGGGTGAGAGAAAGGCTGGTGGTCTCCTCTGGCGGTGGCTGACATTCATTCTTCATTCTCTCTCTCTCTCTCTCTCTCTCTCTCTCTCTCTCTCTCTCTCTCTCTCTCTCTCTCTCCTCCCCCCATTTTAACTGATGGAAGAGAGCCTTTTTGTAACATGCCTTATCCTCACACCAAGGATGGCAGTGACCCCCCCACCCCCATCCTACACAAGTTATCGGTGTGCTGTGGACACGGCTTCCTATTTAACGTGTATTTATAGATTTCCCAGCGTTGGTTGCAACCTTATATCTAAGGGCTTTCAGGGACATGTTCCATAAGAACAGGAAATAAAATGCACAATCGTGGCCAATCAATCAATTAAAAGCAGCAATCAATTAAAAGGGGAAGAGGCTCGAACAGGCATGAGGAAGGGATCTAAAAATACTGCCGAGATAAAGCTGCTTAAAAACACTGCGTTGCAGCAGCAGAAACAGAGAGAAGGTTCCCCCCCACCTCCCACCCTTTCTGGTGGTCTGATATTTCTTGCAGCCCCCGTTTTCAGACTTGGACTTTTCTTTCTCTGCTTACCAGCTTTTCCAGAAAGGAAACCTGTTTCTCTGTGGTATCTATTGCTACATTTCTGTTCACCCTTGAAAACTCAAGAACACATTTTTCTGTCATCTCACAATTGTTTTTGGCCCTCAGCACCCCCTCCTCATGAGGACTAGTAGCCGAGAAGTCACAGTAAGAGGTTGAGGCAGGGAGGCTGCCTCTCTGCTCACTGTGTGCTGGCAGGAGGACTTTATTGGCAAAGAAAGAGGGCAGGAGAGCGGACCGATGGTAACAGTTAGGATGATGCTCTGAAGTGAGAATGGGTGCACGTGATGCTGGATCCAGCACCCCGGACTGTCTAGGTGGGGAGGGGAAAGAAGGGAGGCAGGGCACTGGGGGAGGGGGTGCTCACATGGACCGACCCCTTGCCCCCCCATTCCACATGGATGACGAAGCCTGACCAGAACCACCCCCCCTGCATACCCTCAACCATTCCACCGCCAGCCTTGAGGCCATTGAGGGGTGGGTGCCTCTCTCCAGCTCCCCATAATGATTATTTCTGATAGCAACAGGCAAGGGAGATGCTCTCTGGGAAGCTCAGAAGCCAACGCAGCCCCTTCAGGGAGGAAGGCAAACTTCCTCTTTTATGGCCGATTTATCCGTGGGAGTCGAAACCCCTGGGTGAGTGCTCTCTTCTTCCACTGCAGGTTAATGTGAAACGAAGCAGCTACGCAGTGGGAAGTTTTGTGTTTATTTTTTAAATGCTCCATAATAGTCCATCTCAGAAAGACAGGAAGCAAAATGGCCTTTCCTTTCTTTTCCTCCAGGGCTCAGCACATTGTGTTTTTTTTTTAAAAAAAGATACCTGCATTATGTACATCAGCTTCCAGGTTTCACAGAATTCTCTGTTCAGTGACACATAGAAGCTGGCAAAATTCTACAACATCACCACATCTCTTTCTTGCCTCGTTTTCTTTAGGAAGAGGCATTGCGACAGGAAGGATGGCTCCTTGATCAGAGAGGTGGGGGAAAGGGGGCCTTTTGAAACAGTTTCACTCCAGCAGGCAGGTAAAGATTTTCACAGACAAAATCAGGCAGCAAGGAAATAAATGTGTGTCTGGAGAGAGGGGCTGCCTCCGCTGGGAGAGCCCCCCCCCCTCGCTGCTCTATGGGACAGTTTCTCTCTCTCTCTCTCTCTCCAAGGCGCAGAGCTGCTGCCTTTGGGTTGTTTCCTTCCATTTGATTTTCCATCATTTGGAGATTCCCTGCAAATTGGGTGCTGACGGGAGTGGGGCGGGTCTGGGGGACTCAAGGCAAACCTCCCAGGTGGGCTGGGGAACACTGTGATTCCTAACAAGGCTTGTGGGGGGGTGGGGGGGGAGGGGAGGGGGAGGAGGCAGGGGAGAAATGCCATCCCTTTGCTTGCAGATCCCAGGCAGAAAGTGCCTCCCTTTTTTCCTGGGGTGGGGAGGGGGCCTTCGGCTCACAGAGAGCGGCCAGGCAAGGGGGTGAGGCTGGCGTTTGCCTCTGAACCAGAGGGTGGTCCTGCAGGCAGAGCAGGGGGGCCCCTGGCGAAGAGGAGGCCCTCCCGCTCTGGTCTGCCTTCAGAAGCCGAGAACCAGGGACAGGACGGGCCAGGAGGGCCTGGCGGGAATCAGGTCCCAACCTGGCCCCTCTTAGAGGCATCCTGAGAAGGCCCTGCGATGAGGGTCTTCCCAGGGGCTGAGAGCCGTTCCCCCTAGCCAAGCCCCCCCGACCCGCCCAAAGGAGCCTAATCCTGGCTCACCCGGATGGCAGGACTTGGAAGGGGAAGGTGGCCACCCCCTGCTGTGCCCTGGAGGTTCTGCGAAGCAGTGGCCGCGTGCGGCGGCGTGCGGGGAGGACTTGGGACGGATGGTTGCCTTTACGCCCCCGGACAGTTCCAACCCAGCCATCACCTTCTCCAAATTAGAAACTTCCCAGCCAGCCAGTGAAGGAAATGAATCACCTAGTCTGCAGCTGAAAATGAGATCGGATCTCTCTCTCTTTCTCTCTCCCTCTCAGCCCAGGTGCTTTTACAAGGCCCAGGAGGGCATCCGGACGTGAGAGAGGAAAAAGGCCCTGGCCATTTTAAACGCCCACGCCTGCGTCCCTGAAAGGTTGAGTAATCCAGGGGCATTGCCTTGAAAGTGGAGGCCAGTTAATGCACTAATTAAGGAGACTATAAAACAGTTCCTCTGCTGGAAAAAAACCACACACACACACACCACCATGCAGACAAAAGTCAAGCACTTAATTTGAGTGTGGAAACTGAATAGCGGCCTCTTAAAACAGGCAGTGGGTTTTTAAAGAACCTGCAGGGTCTATGTGTGCAGACTCTGGCTTGCAGCTGCCCACAGCTTCTGGAAGAAGAAAATGAGTTTAGAAGAAGGAGGAAGAAAGTCAAGGGGATTATTTGGAGTAGCAATCTAAACATTGATCTAGAAAATACTGAAGTGGAAAATGTATCCTGTGCTTTCTGTTAGTTGAGATCAATTGCTTGTAACGCCTCTGTTGATCTTCAGATGGTCCAGTCCAGTAAAACCGAGGCTCCCCTTTGGGAGAGTCCTTTGGAGTCCACCTTCATAAGAAGGACCAGAAAGGAGGGGAGGGAGCGCTTGATGCCTGCTGAAGACGGCAGAGCACTCATGGGGTGGGGAACGGCACCGGGTCCCTGGTTGAGGCTGCAGCAACTGCCTCTGCCAGTCCTCGTCCCTCGGAAATGCCTGACTTCCCCTGCCCCCCCCCCAGCCGAGATGTCCCACCTCTCTCTCTCTCTCTCTCTGAAAGGCCTGATGGCCTTTGGGGCAGCCGCAGGTCCCCCGGCCGCCTCTCCCCTCGCAGCCACCCTGCCACGCTTGATGGGTTTCCGCCTTATCTTCCACTAAGAGGCTGAGCGGCCCTGGCTGTAATTTCATGCCGTTCTAAGCAGCGACACTTGTAAAGCAGAGGAGAAGAGACCGGGGCGAATGCAAAGTCGCGCTGGGGAGGGAAAACACGTCCTCCCTCCCTGGCTCCTGCCCTCCACGAGCACCAAGAGACAGGGTGGAAGTGGGCCTGGCACCGGGTGGGCAGAGGGAAGGAGGCTGGGGCAGCAAAGGACCCTTTTTCGGGTGTGATTCAGGCATCAAGGAGACACACACACACACACACACACAGACCCCGGAGTCTGCAGGCGGCCCCTCCCCGAACGGCTCCCGTCCCCATGGGCTGGGGGCCCTGCGCAGCTCAGCCCGCCTCATCCTGGCCACCCTCCCGAGGGGCCAGGGCAGGTTCCTCGGGGGAACGAAGGGAAGCAGCCTTATACAGACTGGGCTGGGCTTTCATTTGTCCACCTAGGCCAGCGGACGAGCCACTACCAGGGCGGGATTGTCTGTGTGTGTGTCCCTGAAGTGTTCGACCACAGCGCCCGCCCACCTGAGCCCAGACAAAAAAGGATCTGAAGGGGAGCCAAGTTCCAGCTTTTGTTTCTGGTTTTGTGTGAGAAGGATAGTATTGTTTGGGGAGGGGCTGGGGAGGCCCGGGGCATGCCGTGAGGTCCTGCCCCTCCCATAAAAATGGCCTTGGTGGTCTGCAGGCGTCTTACCTCCTCTGAGGGGCAGAGGCCAGCCTCCTGCTCTGCTCAGGGGGTCCTTTTCTGCCCTAGCCAGTTCTGTGCACTCAGACCCTGAACCCTTCTGGATGTGTTCCCCCCCCCCCCACATAAATGGAGATGCCAGGAAGAAGAGTTTGCCTGAGCATCTTTCTCCACCTCGCCCATGCCAAGCCCTGCCCCCATGCATTTCAGCCCAGAGTACCAAGCACAGGAGGTTCCCTGTTTAAGAGCAGAGAAATGTCATGTTTTATTTCCATCAGCTACTTAATAGCTAAACTTCACTTCCTGTTTTCCAACCCTGAGCACTTCAACCCACGCCAGGGCGCTCAGCCGCTCACTCCCAGTGGCTGCTCAGTGACGAACCTCCCAGGATGACAGTCGGGCAGGGACCCTCCCCAGAAAGTCACGGCCGTCCTGGTGGCTGACTCAGAAGTGTCCCTTCTTCCTCTCTCTGGCTGGGATGGAGGTTTTTCTGTTCCTTCCTCTCTCTGACCTGGGGACCGCTTTCAGTGACCTCTTTGAGACCCACCTCCTCTTTGTGGGGCAGAAGCTTTAGCCATCCTCTGGCAGAGTGGCCCGGTGTCTCCTCATAGACCCCTAACCTCCACCCACATCAGGGGATCCCCCTCCCCAGCTGAAACCTCCGGCATCTCTCCCCCCCCCCCAACGCCCGCTCTCCTTCCTCAGTGGGTCCTCCTGGCTTTCCTCGCCTGATCTGTCCGTCTGACTCCCTGGCACAGAAAAGGCCTTTGGGATTCTGCCTGGAGCCATTACGTTTTTAGACAAGGAGGTTTTCTGAGACAATCACAGGGAAGGCTGGGGAGCAGCTCACTTGCCAGAACAATTAAGCTGATAACGCAGGCAATTAATTCTTCCCTTGCCCCTTCCCTCCCTCCCTCCTGGGCGCCTTCTCTCCATCCTGGTGTGCTCTGAATTCTGCATTTCTTAATCAACTCTGGGAGGCAGCCCTGGCCACCATCCTTCCCCTTCTCTCCCCTCCCACCCCCCACCCCCCACCCCCTGCACCCCTCCAGGCCTGGGAGGTCCCGGGAAAGGCTCTGTGGGAAGATCTGGAGTAAGACAAGAAGCCTTCCCGTGGGGAGGGGGCAGGCCAAAATCTTCTCAGACCTCATGGAGGACTGCTGTGCCCCCCCCCCAAAAAAGTATAAGAGGCTCTTTGCCAAGAGTGGAAGCACAAATAAAGGAGAGGGAGGAGGAAAGAGTGCCCAGCGATAGAAGTGGAGGGGGCTGGTGACCAAAACGTGGGGGCAGGCAATTCCCCCCCACCCCCATGTCCCTCCTGACCCTCTGGCAGGGGGTTGAGTGGAATAGCACAGAAGGGAAACTGAACCAACCAGAGCGGTCTCAAGGAGTCGCCAGCTTAGCTTGTGCCCCCCCCCCCGTCTTCTGGGGAGGGAGACTGACCGGGGTTTGGTCATGAACAGTGATGGCAGGAGAGGAGAAGTTGGAAAAATTGAGATGGGGGGGGGGGGAGGAGAGGGAAAAAGGGAAAGAGGAAGACAGAGAAAGAAGAGGGGTGTGTGTGTGTGTGTGTGTGTGTGCGTGCGCGCCTGCGCGCAGGCAGGGTTCTTAGCTCAGGAGGAGACGCTGGAGCCAGGCTTTGCTAATGAGCTGAGGGGTGTGATCCACCAGCTCTGAGCTAATCTGAGGGGATTTCCAGGGCGAAGGAGCCTCAGCAAACCGGGGTGTGTGTGTGGTGGAGTTGGCAGTGTGGAGCTGGAGGGAAGGGGTGCCGGAGGCACAAAGGCAGCCAGCCCCTCACCCCGAATTCGCTCCTTCCCACCAGAGAGCAGCCCAAGGCCAGTGGGGCCTCCTTCGAGAGTCAGGCGCACAGCTGAGGGGCACATGCCCTGCCACCGGAGACCCTGTTGCCCTAGCTGGGCGGAGGAGGGGGACACCCTTTGAGAACACCCCCCCCCCAATTCTGGTAACTGAAGGAAAGGTCTCCGGCCACCCCCTCCCTCCTTCCCTTCCCAGCCAGCTGATGCTCGAGGCCCCCTTCTCCGCCGGCCCTCAGCCTTTGGGGTGTGTGTGTGTCGGGGTCTTCTTAGGAAAGATATAGCCCGAGCGAGCGGTGCAAGGAGGTGCCCGGAGGGGGCCCAGGATTTGCACAGCAGGCAAGAGCTTGTTTGCTTTGTCTCACCAGCACAGGTGCCTGTCCTTTTAATTGCCAATTTACATCCTTGTGATGGGGTTTGCCATGGGAACAGGGGGGCTTGGAGTGGTCGTGAGGCAAGAGAGCATCCTCAGGGCAGTGCGGCTGCCTGCCTTCCAGAGAGGCCAAGATCTTCTCCATCTGTCGGTCGGTCCTTCCTTCCTCCCTCCCATCCGTCCTTCCATCCATCCATCTGTCCGGTCCACACCCTCCTCCCTCTCTTCCTTCCACCCTTCAGCGCAGAGGAGACTCAGCCACGCCAAGCCCTTCAGGGAAACCTTATTTATTGAGATGTCAAGAAAAGGACAGGAGAGTTAATAATATTTGTAACCACCAGCACCACCAACACCACAGCATAAAAAAAAGGGCCCGGAAGGCTTTTCTGGGGGGTGATGAGAACCAGTCCCAAAGGGAAATTCCTCTCTCTTCCTGCCATTTTAGAACAAAATTTCTTCCCCCTCCCGCTTTAATTAACACAAAACCTTGTCAGCTCCACTTGAAAACAACCCCTTGTTTTGCTTCCTAAGAGGAAGGACTGCTTTCCATCTCCTTCCTATTTCACACACACACACACACGAATATATGTATGTAAAATTATTATTAAACACTCTCTCTCTCTCTCTCTCTATATATATATATATATATATTCAAATCCCTGCTCAGCCATGGAAGCTCACTGGGAGGGGTGATGGGACTGGTGAAACCACTCCTTAAAACATACCACTTTCCTTGAAACTGTGTTAGGGTTGTGATAAATCAGTGCCAACTTGCTGGCACACAACAACAACAACATCAACAACGACGGAAACGGCCAGGCCCCTCTCCGCCGCTTAGGAAGCTCCCCTACTCCTGGACACCCAAGGGTGGGTCACGAATTAATGCAGCCTGTGAGGGAGGCATGTCCTTCGTGGCCAGAGGTAGCAAAGGTGTATCAGGTTTTGCACTTCTAAATGCTGATGCATCCTCAGACTACGTATATTCCTCTGGCTTTGAGCTCCATGAATGCTCCGCACGGCTTGAGGCGGTGGGCTCTCGTTGTGGCAGGAGACACCCCCCCCCCAAGGCCAGAAAGACAAGGCCCACTCCCCCCACCACCACCCTGTTCAACTGCTTGGAAGGTCTTATGGCTTCTTCTACCCACGGGGGGCACATCTTACAGACACCAACTTCCAGTGGAGTTTTCATTGGGTGGTCCGGCGGGATACACAATCAGCTTCTATCGATGTCGAGAGCCTTACACCGTAACGATGCCACTAAACATGACTTGCCTTTCCCTGCGGCCGGTCCAAAGGAGGTGGGCTCTTCCCGTGGCCTGGCCTGCTCGTGACAGCTGCTGGGAGCGGGCACCAGCCGGCGTTCTCCCGCCTTAGCAAGTCTCAACACTGATCTATCCTGGAACAGCAATGGTTCTGTGGTCCTTTGGAGCCGAGAGGCAGGAGAGAGAGAGAGGGAGAGGGTGGGGGAGGGAGGGAGAAGGGGAGATCTTAGCAGGTAAGCCATTTTCATACTGTCAACCTGACACATGGACATGCCCTGCCTGTATTTTTTTTGTTAGCGCTGGGAAAAGAAGATAAAAAGGAGTCGTGGAAAGTGCTCTTCAACCAACCACACCTTTGGAGGTGTGTCACGATGTCCCCTCGCCCCGATATGTCTCCGATCTCTGGGTTGCACTGGGATTATTCCTTCAGCTTGGAACGGCAGGCAGAGGGAGGAGGATCTTGAGCAGGCCCAAGGAGGTGGTGGCAGTGGAGAGGAAGGGTGCTGCACGTGCTTCTAAGCCCCGTCCCACTCTCTCCGAATGCCCTCGGGTTGTCCTGGTGGCGAAGTTAACCTTTCATCGTTCTCAGAGGACGGGAGGAACTGCTAAGTGTGCTTCGGTTGCTCTGAAGAGCCCCTGGCTGCACAGAGAAATGTCAGCTTCAGAAGAAAAGACCAGCCACAACCTTTGCAAACTTCATTCATTGATTCATTTAATTCTTCTCAGGATGGCCAGTGGTGTTTTAAAGGCAGAAACCCACATAACCCCAGAAGATTGGGGGGGGGGGAGGAGCAGGCACAGGCTGTGTTTTTTTTTGGGGGGGAAAGGAGAGCCCTCTTTTCTGAGAGTTCATCATCCCCCAGCCGGCAGGGTCATTGGCCACGGAGGTCCCAGATCTTGTATCCCAAGAGAGCAGGTTCCGATTCTAGGAGACCACGAGAAGGCAAGAACGAGGCAGCTCTCTCTCCTGAGAAGGAAAGGCCAGAAGAACAGACCCCGAGAGAGACTCCCCACCCCCCACCCTGGCTGCTATCGTGGGCACCCCCACACGGGTGCAAATTCCAGGGCTTAATGGCACACATTAAACACCCAAGGAGGCAGAAAAAGATTTACACTGGGTGGGCCTGGGAAGACATTTCCCTTTGTAGATGGTTTTCAGTACATTAACTGAGCCCAACTCGGCTGGTTTTCCACCGGTTTCCTTCCTTCCTTTGAGGGTTCAATCACTCTGTGGGCGCCTTCCACATCTCTCTGTTCTCAGTCTCCCTCTCGCTCTCTCCCCCTCTTGTTTTGAATGGGTTTCCTTTTATTCATCATTGTATTGTTCCTAGTTACAAATTTTATCATGTTTGTTCTTATTTATTGACCATTCTGAGATACTTTTGAGACAGAAAGTGATGTGAAACATTCTTTAAACAAACCAATTAAATTAAGGTACATGAAACAGAGGGCCTGGCAAAGACGGCAAGTGGCAGGCCTTAGTTTTTCCTGCATTCGGTCACTGGAGAAACAGACCGGGGCAGAAAGGGAGGAGGTGGCAGCTTTTCAGCTTTGCAGTTAGAAGGTGGTAAAACATTCTTCTTCCAATGATATGTTCTTTCAAGCTTCCATGTCCACTCAAAGAACTTGCTGGGAGTTGCTGGAGCAGACAAGACAGAACGAGATGGACCGATGGGCTGACACGACGTAAGGCAACTGAAGGGTCAAGAAATGCCTGTTGGAGGTCAGTTAGGAGCAGAGCTGGTCAGCGCTTCCTTTCTTTGGACCAGGAGATTCTAGAAACTGCTGTTCAGAAAGCAACATTTCCAGGGCCCAGCCAGGAGGCCCTTCCTTGTCGACGGTCTTGCCAACCTGCCTCTTCTGTCCACGGCCAAAAGGGATATTTCAGAGCAGGAAATAGGGAGGGAGGGAGGGAGGGAGGAAGGGAAGAAGGGAGGGAGGCGCTGTCCAAAGAGTTGTAGCAGTAACAGTAGGTCGTGTGAGATCCGAGGGAGCCTTAAAAATAGTTCTGAGATCTATAGCTAGTCTGGCCGAAAACATACAAACACCAGGTTTGATTTCTTGTCAGATGTTTTACGCAGAAATCAATTAAGCTGTCAACTCTGGAAAGACATGCAGTCACAAAGCTGAAAACATGCACACAGGACTATGGATTTCTACCAGGATAGATGGAAACAGAGAGAGAGAGAAAGAGAGAGAGAGAGAGAGGACACCCATCACAAAACAACCAAAACAAACAGTCGGGCACAAGAGGAGAACATTTCCAAAGGGAATTATTGCACAGGGAGGCTCCCCCTTGGGTCCTTTTAAGGAGGAAGGTGGGGTAAAAAATAATAATTAAATTAAATTATTTTAAATCAAATAAACAAACAAAGGACAGGCCAGAGAAGGCAGAAAATATAACAGTCAAGAGGTGGGGGAAAAAAAAGAGAGCCAAGTGGTTCAGCTCAAGGCTCTGCCTCTGGATGAGGCCGCCGCGGTGCTCTCGGAGGGAAACCCCAAGGCGGCCTTGGTACTGAGACAGATGGAGGCCACCAGGACGCAGCCTGGGCTGCAGCCCCCGAAGGTCTCAAGGCACCGGAAGGTGATGCTTCAGAGCAGACGTTTCCCCCCCCCCCCCGCCCCCCAGAGCTGCAGGCAGGGAGGACACCCTGCTGGAGGAGCCCTGGGGTGGTCCTGCCTGGGGTGGCTTTCACGCCTGGTCCTCCTCACTTAGTACAAAGGTGTGTTGCACGTAAAAGGGTGAAAAAAAAGTGGCAGAATGCACTCTAGAGGAGAAGTGTGTGCATTTATGTGTGCGCGTGTGTGTGCGTCCGTTGGGAAGAGTGGAAGGAGCTACACCCTGATGGAGGCAGAAGGGGGAATTTGGCCTCGTGGCTTTTGCAAACCCCACCTGGTTTTCCCAACTCTTGAGCGGGCCAGCCACTTTGGTTACCAGAATCAAGGACAACAAAAATACCCCGTGTCCTGCTGCATATTGATTTTCCTCTCTTCATTTGTCCTTCTCCTGCCTGCCCTCTCTTTTTCCTGCTGGAGTCAGCAGGGCTTTTAGCAAAGGAGGAGCACGGGCCCCATTTGAGAAGGGGAGCTGCGCCTTCGCTAAGCCTTGGGAGGGGCCCCGACGGAGAGCCTCTCTTTGCTGGGGTCTGGACAACGAGATCAGCAGCCTGGACCTGTCCTGACGATTCTCTGGTGGTTCTGGGGGCTCTGGAAAGTCAGCCCCACGGAGGGATGTCAGGAGTCTCTCTCGGTTTCCTCAGAGTCACCAGCAGTGAGAGGCCAGGGTCCTTAGCCCGGGTGTAGGCCAGAGGTATCACGAATGGCCTACGTAGTTCAACGGTGGAACTCACCACCACCAGATGTTGAGAGAGGACTGCTAGCATGGACAGCTTGAAAAGCGGGGGTGGGCCAGTTTCTGATGAAGGGGGACTAGTCGAGGTGGGGAGAGAAAGATATCAGTGTGCCTCCCTCTGCCAACTTGTTGGAGGCATTTGCCCCCCCCCCCCCGTCCTGCCACTGAGCAGTTGACTGCTGTGGGGGCAGAATGCTGGACTGGGAGAGCTTCCGGCTCTTTCCCCCTCTCTTTGTTCCTGATGCTGGTGACACCCTTCCCTGCTCCCTGAACAAGAGGTAACTGAGACACCCCCCCCCCCGTTCTCCTGCTCACTCCCCAGAGCACCCTAGAAGCAATATTTGGGCAAGAGGAATCCGCCCCCCCCAGCCTCTGCCCCACCCTTTTGGAAAAATCTTTTTTTCTGCTCATCTTTTGCATTGACAAGCCAGGGTGAGCCGGCTTTGTGATGACGGTTGCTGAGGTAACCAAAGCCAGCACAATTGCCACCTTTAATCAATGTGTGTGCGTGGGGGGGGAAGGGGAACCCTCTCAGGTGAGAGGGTCTCATGAGTCATGGGGGCCCCCCAAAAGAGCGGAGAGGGCCTTAGTTGCCTGACCCCAGCCTAGTGGGGCCGACTCCCCCTCCCTTGCCTGACACCAGGGAGGGCAGGAGGAAGGCCGGAGGGGTTGGCTTTGGCTTGGCCCCAAAGAGCCACCTCTCTCTCTCTCTCTCTCTCTCTCTCTCTCTCTCTCTCTCTCTCTCTCTTGGCTTCTAAGCCCAGCCTAGACCTTTGAGGGAGTAGCTAGGGCGGGGGGGGGGGGGGATGTGCCAAGGGCCATCCAGGGTGAAGAGGGAGGGGCCGAGGGACACTGAGGTAGACCCCCCTTGCAGAATTGGGGGGGAGCCCTCTTAGTCTGTGCAAGCATCACAGGTCAAAGCAAAAGGAAAAAGGAAAAGAAAACCACGATGGCTGCAGCTGAAAGGCTCACTTTTATATACATATCCTTAACGTGAGCTTTCCTGGAGGAGTCCGCTTCCTCAGAGGGAGGCAGACCCGGTGGTGGGCGAGGCCGGGAGGGGCAGCCTGGCCCCAGAGGCCCCTTGGGTGGAACAGGGTTTCCAAGGCTGGCTACGAAGGTCTGTGGCGGGGGGGGGGGGGGCGGCGGAATAAAAGGGGGCCCTTCCGGCGCTCTGAGGCGGGGGGCCAGCCAGGGCCCTCTCTGGGATTCAGGCCACCTGAGTCCGCCTTCCCTGGGGGGGTGGGGGTGGGGGTGGGACCTCAGGCCAGGGGGCAGCGGTTGAGCCACGGTCGCCCAGGGAGTTTCTTGCAAGGGGGCGGGGGGTTCATTCCAAGCGGGACCCCCTGATCCCCCGTCCTCCCCCCCTCTCCAGCCCTCCAGGTGGGCGTTCTGGGTGGCGAGCAGGGTGCGGGCCCTGGCTGCCGAAGCCGAGCCGAGCCGGGCTCTGGGGCGGCGCTCTGCACGTGGCCAGAGGCACTCTTCGCCCGGGGTCCGCCCGCCCGCCTCCCCCCACCCCCACCCCCACCCCGCCGGCGCGGCCGGGCTCCGCGGCTGCGAGAAGGAGGCGAGCCGGAGGTGCGGGGCGGCCAGGAAGGGCGGGGCGGGCTTTTTTTCCCCCGGGGGCAGGAGGAGGCGGGGCGGAGCGCGCGCCCGGCTCTCCCTCCCTCCCTCCCTCCCCCCTCCCTCCCCCGAGCGCCCAGTTCCAGCTCGGATCCGCCGAGGAAGGACTTCGCCCGCCTCGCCTCGCCGCCGCCGCCGCCGCCGCCACCGGGGAAGGAGGCTGGCCGAGGCAGGAGCCGCCGGAAGGCTGCGGGGGGGCTGCCGGCGCCGGGCGCCTCCAACCGGACCGGACCGGGTCGGGAGCCCGCGGCAGCGCCATGCCGGGCCCGGGGGGGCTCGCCCGGCCTCGCCGCCTCCCGTCGCCCCCCCTCCTCTTTCTCCTCCTGCTGCTGCTGTTGCTGCCGCGGGGCAGCCCCGCCGCCGGGAGCCCCCCAGGTAGGACCGGAGGGAAGGAGGGAGCACCGGGGGCCGGGCGAGGGGGGGGTGGCCGTCGGTGTGTGCTCGTCTAGAGGGGGGGGGTCCCCGCGGGGCGCCCTGTCCCGCCCTCACCGCGCTCCCCTCCCTTCGCTCCCGGGCGCCCAAACTCCTCGCTCGGCGCCGGACGCGCGGTGGGCTGATGCTGGGGGGGGGGGGGCTCCTGGCGCGCCCCTCCCCTCCCCTCCCCACCTGTTTCTGTCTGTGCTGAGACCCGCCCCCCCCACCCCGTAGGGAGCTCGCGGGATCCAAGAGGATGAGTGTGCTTTTGTTCGTGAGGATACACGGCGACACGCGTCTGGGCGGGGCCTGCCGGCTGACCATGAGTCCGGCTGACCCTCACGCATCGTGGGAGGGTGGCCGAGGGGGTGTTGCGAGCCCTGGGTTGGAGGTACTTCCTCCCATGGCCTTGCGCCCCCCCCCCCCCCCGCCTCGTCTCCGGCCGCCTCCCGCCCCTCTTCAGCACTTCGCGCCGGACAGCTCCTGCCTCCTCTCCGGGCTCCGGGTGGTCCTCAGGAAAGCACCCCCCCCCCCGCACACACACACACACACTCCCGCCTCTTCTCCGCCCCAGGCCCCGCGCCCTCCCGCACCAAGAAACTTCCCGGGCTCCCCCTTGTTGCCGCCTTCTCTCTCCCCCCCCCCCAGGCCAAAGGCGGTGCCCTCAGCGGCAGCGGGTCTGGGGGGGGGGGGGTCGGGTCCTCTCCTCAGGAGCAGCCCTGCTGAAATAAAATGAATGGCTGGGTGCCTTGATTCAAGGCTGCTGGAAGATGCCCGGCTTGGCCCCGCCGGAGCCCCTTCCTCCTCCCCCGCCCCCCGGCTTGGAAGGGGGAATCCAGCCTTCAGCCTTTGCTGCCTGGCACCTGAAGGCCAAAGGCCGCTCAGGACCGCACAGGATCGAGCCCCGTCAGGATCCCTTTTCCCTTTGGAAAAACGTCATCCTCTTGCTTTCCCCAGCCATTCCCCCCATTTCCGAATCTTTAGTGGGGGTTTCTCTTTTTGCCCTTCTTGCGGCTGTTTATTATTATTATTATTATTATTATTATTATTATTATTATTATTATTATTATTATTATTATTATTATTATTATTATTATTATTACCCCAAGAGAAACCACGAGAAGAAGTCAGTTCTCCCCAAGGCTTGCTGGCATGGATAGAGAGCTGTTTTAACAGAAACCGGTTGGGTGGTGGTGGTGGTGACGATGATGTTTCTGCAGATACTGGTTTCACTGGTTTGGCTTTGCCTCCCACGCTGCTGTGAGAACTTTGGCCACTTTGGGGGCATTTTTCCCAGTCCATAGGAAAAGGTACCCCAGCCGTGACCTCAGAGGTCTCCCTGTTCAGGGTGCAAGTTGAATAAAGAAGCCAGGGCCCAGCTTGACAAATGTGTGCATGTTTTGTGGGGGTGACCGGGGGGGGGGGAGGAAGGAGACCACTTAGACTTTGTGGCATCCGCTTTTTGGTTTAAGAAGACAGTCTGTGCAGTTCCGAGGTTAAATGGAGGCAGCTTGGAGTGGTGTGTGTGTGTGTCTGTTTCAGGGCCCCTTCCTTCCTCAAGAGCCACTGAGAGTGATAAAACCTGGGCAGCCGGTCGTGATCTGGCTTTGGCCAAACAGCCTGGCATCAGAAAGAGGGAAGTTGTGGGGGCTCATCCAGAAAGGTTCTCTCTCTCTTCCCTGAGGACTCCTTGCCTATTGCTCTCCCTGCTTAGGTGGACTCTGCTGTGATGATTATTATAAGGCTGAATGAGGAAACCTGTCACTTTACTCATTGTGGCTCTCATCTGGAATATGCCACCCTCTCCAGCCGTGCTCCTACGAGGAGCAGCGGGAAGAACAGCAGTCACAAAAGAGGAAAGGGGTTTTCACGGGAAAAAAACCTTGAGCCTAGAAATCTAGGAGGAGCAGGCAAAAGCTTGAGGAAGGCCTGCTTTGTGACAGGTGAATTATTTATTTATGTTTTGGGTGGGTGGGTGGGGGAATAAACGCCGCCAGCCAGAACCTGGACAGTTGTCGAAAAGTTTTACCACCCCCAGGGGCTTTCCCCTCGGTGTGTCTGTCTCTGCTGCCACCCTTGGTAGTCACACCTGCTCCCCTGGTTTCTGAATGGACAGGATCTCTAGGCAACCATGGCTGTGGCTTTGTGGGTCAAATGCATCTTTTCTCTTCAAAGACACTTTTCACTTGCTTCTCCGCTTTGTAGTGCTTCTCGGCGGTATCCAGTTCCCCTGTGTTTTAGCATTTTCACTCTTGGTCTGCTTTTTCCTGTTGTCCTTTGTCTTCCATTTCCTCGTGTGCTGCCTTGGACCCCTGAGCTGCTTCCAGGGAAGTGTGAGTGGGGTCCTGGTCCTGTTTCGCGCCTGGACATTTCCCCTCCCCTCCCCCCTCCCTCCCTCTTTCTATCCTTACATCCTGACTGGGAGCTTCACAGAAGCCAAGTCTCCGGAGCCTCTGTTGGTGGCCAAGGCAGGAAGGACAGTCCTGCTATTTCTGGGACGGAATTCGGCAATGCCGAGGAGGAGGAGGAGGAAGACGCAGGGCCCTGGCATATGCCAGCGGCGGGTGTGCTGCTTCCTGCTTGCCTTTTCAGCTTCTGTTGGTGGCTCGGCTGATTTGTTCTGGAGCTCTCTTTGGCTCCAAAGGCCCTGCCCTGGCACAGATCCTCACCCTCTGCCAGCCACAAAACAGGTGCAAGATGTAAGGAGGTTTTGGGCAGCAGTTACCAGCCCCGTGCTTTGAAGGACGTCCAAGACTCCCCTTTCGGAGTGTGCACACGCACGTGTGTGTGTCTTCAGGTCCTTCTGTATGACATTCACAGATTCTTCTAAAAACCAGACCCTCACAATTGACACTGACGTATCCCTGTTCTGTTGCACCCAGTGCCACCGAGAAAGGTGCTTCTTTCCACCTGCTGCCAGACCCTAATTTATTCATTTTTCAAAAGAAAAAAGGGGATGTGCTGGGGGGTTTGACTTGGCACCTCCCACATAGGACAAAGCAGGTGGTCTTGCCACTGGGCTACAGATGCTCCCTTGTAAGAAGAGGGGACATGGTGTGTGTGTGTGTGTGTGTCTTTCCTTCGTTAGTGTCTTGTTGCTGCTGCCTGGAATCCATCGCCTTGCTTTTCCTTGTCTGATCTTCCTCCATGCCGGCCAACCTGGAGCCGGAAGGAAAGGTGGGGGTGCAGGGGCCATGCTGGATGTGTGTGTGTGTGTGTGTTTCATAGCCAAGAAAGGAACTTTTCTGAGCCCTGATCCATCTGCACTGAGCCATTTCCAGAGGGACAGCCATGCTGATCGCTTGTGTTGAAGCAGAAAAGCGTTGGGCAGCAGCTTAAGCAGAGGAAGGACAGTTCCTCGGAGGCCTCCTTCTCTGGCCAGTGGCTGGCTTCCTCACCTGCACAAAAACCCAAGCTGAAGAGGAGGGAGGGAGGTGTGGTGGTGGGTGACACGAGGCCCATTCTAGTTTTGGCCTGACATGGTAGTTTTCCAAGATTTCAGGCACAAGAAAATTCCCAGTCCCCCACCTTCCCTGTCCTTCGAGGGGCTGCTTTGTGCAACAACCACTGAGCTACAGAGCAAGGTGGGTTAGACTTGGGGGGCCCTTCCCTTCCCCCTCCCATCCAGGGGCCAGCGGGGGAGGTGAGACCATCACAAGCCGCTCCTTGGGCCCCAAGCCTTCAGATGAAACTTGAGCAAACGTCTCAGTTGGAAACACTCCTTCCCCCTGGTTTACAGTCCTTTTGCTCAAGTTAATTGATGCAGCTTTGCAAGGGGCTGAAAAGGTTATTTTGCACAGCTTAAATCTCATTGCCAAATGCGCGGCATAAATCTGGGGCAGAACCAGGTCTGGAGGAAGGGCTTAGCTCCATTTGTTGTAGGCCGTACTATAAGGCAGAGCCAGGCCGACCGTCCAGCTTAAACTTGAAAGGCAGCCCCTGGACAGGATTGGGGCAGATCAGCTGCCTGCAGGAATGACCCCCCAGGCTCTGCAGCAGCGTGCTTTGTTCGGGGAATGTCAGGGCAGTGGAGAGAGCCGTGAAGGGAGCCGTGCCACTCACAATGAAATAGGAGGCGTGCAAAGCCTTTAGTGCAAATTTATTATATTATCGCAATGAAATAAATGTTTAGTGTTAATAAAGTGCTAAAACTAAGTGCCGACAAGCCTTTGTAAGTCATTCCCCAGGATTTCTCTCTGACGGCACAGCAAGCAAAAGGCTGCCCTTCTCCCGGTGAGCCGGTCCCCTCCAGCATCTGCTGGATCCCGTAACCCATGAGAGATCCATTTCTCCAGTTTTGGCCAGTTTCTCCTCTCAGTCCCTTCCTAGGAACCAGTGTCTGGAACAAATGGAAACCCCAATAAGTCTGGAGGGCTGGAGGACCATCGTTCTTGCCCCCACTGAGCCAGGGAATCTCACTGCGCGACTGGGAGCAGTTGTCCCGTCTTCTCCTGACCCGCCTCACAGGGCTGATGTTGTGAGGAAAAGGAGGAGAAGGATCATACACGATGCCTTGGAGAAAGGCGGGAGGTAGATCTAGCTAATAAAAATACACCCAGTAAATAAATGGAGAGCCCTGCCGGTTTGGAGTTTGCCCGCCTCAGACATACGTGCAACCCATCTGCGCTTGCTCTTTAAGGAGACTCATCTATTCTCCGGAGGAGACGAGAAAGCGAGAGAGCCACAGTCTCTTGGTTTCGAAAAGCGCCCCGTGATGGACGAGGCCAAAGGGCCGGACCGCCTTTTCAGGAGCGCTTTGCAGGGTCGCCTGTGGCTCTCACACCAAAGGTCTGACCCCCTGAGTTTGCCTCCCAGACGGGGCCTCACCGCATCAGAAACCATTAGCCCTAGAGAGGCCTCGGGTGTGCCAGAGAAGCCACGGGGGGCGGGGCAGGAGGGAGGGGATCCGTGGCCCCAAAGCGCAAAGGGCCAGGTTCCTTTTCCCATTTGTATGGCATCCTTCTTGCTGCTGCTGCTGCCACCCGCCGCCTGGCTATTAGTATGGCAGCTACACCGGAGCAAATGCTGGGAAGTCTATTAAGACGAGTGCATGGGAGAGAGGGAGAGAGAGACCCAGGCCTGCTGAGCATTGAACTATGCAGTTAATAACTGGGAAGATGAGAAGGGAAAGAGGAGATGCTCCCAGCAGGGCGCAGGCAGGGCTGCTTTCCAGCATGCGGATTCATAGGCGCCTTTGGAAGCCCCCCCCCCCTTCGCCTTCTTCAGAGCCAGAGCCGGGAAGAAGGGACCGGCCTGGTGGGGAGGGTGGGCCAGGGTCTCAAGCACCTGCTGCCCCATCTTGTCAAGGCTCAGGGGTTTCCAAAGCCAGGGGGAACTTCTTCACCTGGAGGCCTCTGGCTAGCTTGATGGCCAAGAAGACCCTCCAGATATGGGGGCAGACGCACCTCCCTGCGCCGAGACAGGCAGTGGGTTACAAAGGGTAGAGCGCCGGATTGGGATACAGGAGGCCCCAGCTCTCATCCCCGGTGAGCCACAGAACTCCCCAGAGGACCGTGGGGCAGCCTCTCCCTCCCCTCCCCCCCAATGCCCACCTCTGTTGTCTTCATGGTGGACTTTTGAAAGTTCACAAGGCATTGCAGAAGGAGGGGGCAGAAAACCCAAATCCCTAGACCGGCTTGGAAAGGTTTGGCCACCTCCCCTTTCAGGGCAGCCGTGGGAACCCTAACCAGGCAGCAAAGGCCAGGTCCTTGGTGTCAGGGAGCACAGCCAGGCACCCTCCGAGGGTGTGCCGATCCAGAGAGAGAGAGTGG
The DNA here is from genome assembly GCA_037013535.1 of Intellagama lesueurii. Taxonomy (NCBI): domain Eukaryota; kingdom Metazoa; phylum Chordata; class Lepidosauria; order Squamata; family Agamidae; genus Intellagama; species Intellagama lesueurii. Next base: position 250,893 of record JBAJHW010000014.1, read on the forward strand.
GGGGTGGGGGGAGAGGGAGGCTGTCTATCCATGTTCCTCCTGAAAGGTCTGCCCACCGCCGCAGGCCGGAGCCCCTACGCGCCTCGGGATGCGACGCTCCTTCAGACACAGTCTGGGGGTGCGCGCGTGTGCGCGGCTTCCCTCTCTCGAGGCTGCTTTGGGATTTCCTTTTTAAATTACTGTCAGACCAGGTACTGAGAGGTCTCGATGCAAGCTCCCGATCCCCACCCGCCCCCTGCTGCACTTTGTTTTCTGGCTGAGCGGCTGTCAGGTCTTGCGCAGCCAGAAAGCCGGGTCCCCAGTCCCTCTCCTCTTCCTCCTCCCGTAAACCAGCTCTCCTCTCTCTCTCCCCCGCCCCACGCCCCCACCGACGGCCTTTTCCTGCTGGCAGCTTTTCAGGGGTGCTGAGACTTGCCTGCGCCCCCCCCGCCCCCCGCCCCCCCTTCCTCCCCGGAAAAGTCCCGGGCAAGCGCCCCGTCAGCGCCCGGTTGGGCTGGTCTTTCTTCCCGACGGTTGGGCGGAGAGCGAGACGAGGATGCGTCCGGAGGATGAGCCCAGCCAGAAACCGTATTGTTTTTACGGCAGACCGTTTCCTGGAGACATTAGCTTCCGTTTTCCCGGAGGCAAGCCCGTTTGTGGCTCAGCTTTCTCCCCCCACCCCCACCCCCACCCCGTCCTCCTCCTCCTCCTCCTTTTACGACCACTGGAGTCAGAATCATTTTCCATCTCTGTGATCAGGGCTATCTGAGGTGAAACACACAATCATCTATAAATCAGCCTCTTTCTCTCTCCGCCTCTCCCCCACCCCCAGTCTCTGTACGAGAAAGAAGAACTCGCCTGTGGCTCCTTGCAGTTCACATCGGGGAGGGGGGGGGCTTGGTTCGTGCAGCCCCCCCTCCCAAAGGGACCAGGAGGCTGACAAGCTTCGTTCATGGAGGAAAAGTGAGGGTTGCCATCCTGCAGGAGGGAAAGAGACCCCTGTGGGAGTGGGGGGTGGGGAAATCTCTTCCCTGGTTCTCACAAATAAGACACTCCTTTGCTGTGTGTGTGTGTGTGTGTGTGTGGGGGGGGGTTAATGTGGTTCCAAAATTGTTTCTGAATTTCCTCCTCATAGATTTGTCAAGCCATCCTATTACCCGGTGAATTTCCCTCCATCCCTTCAGCTGGGGAGGTGGAGGATTAGCTGCCTGATTGAATCCATTCCCCACTTCTCCTCCTAATTTTATACTGCCAAGATGCAGCCGGCCACTTCTTTCTCCCTTCCTTCCTTCCTTCCTTCCTCCCTTTCCTTTCCTTTCCCTCCCCCCCTCCCCCCCCAAGCATCCCTTGGCATGGAGAGAAGTAATGCTGACGGGCTCCCTCTGGATGTGCTCCCAAATGGATAAACGTGTCCTTCGTTACTCCTGCAACAGGAGGCAGTGGGCTAATAATCCAAAGTTTGCTTTAATTTTATTAATACGTGACTGTTTGCAACAGTGTAGTTGCTTAACAGCTTTTAATTGTTTAAATGGATGCATCAGGCAGCACATGTAGCTCAGAATGAACAAACAGTTTAGTCAGTAAAATTTTGAACCCAAATTCCTGAGTATGGCAAGGGGTGGGAAACCTCAGGTCGTGAGGCTGAATCTGGCCCTCTTGGCTTCCCTGGAAGGCCTTGCCCCCTTTGCCGGGACCCCACCTCTTGAGGTGGAGGCCTTCTTTTTTAACAGCGGATCCTGTAAAGTTCCAGTGCCTGTCCTGAGACTTAGGAACGGGCAAGAAGAAAGTGGAGGGAAAGCACGGTGAGCCGTTGGGCTGTGCGCGTTGCAAGGATTTGGCCTTGGCCCTTGAGGTAGATGGTAGTGTCATTGTTGGTGTCCATGGATTTTTTTCCCCCCCAAAGTCTTCCAGTTTTGGCCTTTTCCTCTAAGACTTTGAGGCTTAGCTAGGCCTAGCTCTGCCTGAGCTTCCTGTTCCTGCCCCAGTGCTAGCTGGGAGCTTTCTTTCTGAACAGGAAGCTTGGTGGAGCCAGGCCTAGGTAAGCGTCAGAGAGAAAGAGAAAAGTGTCTTTCCTTCCAATATAAAACACAGGCAGATGTTTCCAACAGCTTAGCCTCATTTCCTCCAAGAGCCCTCTTGTGATGACAGTGATTATTGATAATCACCATAATAAAATGAAATATTGATCATGCTGTAGCACACGCAGGCATAAAAGTCCACCGTAAGCTGCGGTGTAAGGACAAGATAGAGAAACAAGCACGTCAGACCTGCAACTGCCTCCTCAATGTAGTTGGGAACCTCAGGCTCTTGGGCCATTTTTGGCCCTCCAGGGATGCTAATTTGGCCCTCCGGGCTTCCCCAGACAGCCGTACACCTTTTACTCTTGAGGTCATCATTCCTGGCAGCTCTGTGATGGGTTTCCCCCATCCTGCGATTTGGAAGGTTTCATTCCTGGCCAGAAGAGCTTGAGGCTAAAAGAGGCCCACATTTTGGGTCCCCCCTTTCCCCCTCTGGCCCTGTTCCCTTCTCTGGAATGGGGCCCTGAAGGCTTACTCTGAAAGTAGGCTTGGCCCTCAGATGGAAGGAGGTTCCCTCCCTTTGCTGCAGATCCCGCGGAGGGGCAGACACCTGATCCCGAGCCACACCAACCAACTAAATACAATGAGGGGACAGGCTGGCGCAGGTTGACTTGGAAATAAGCCCTGCTTTGTTCAATGGACTTATTTTGGCTGGAAGCCACCGTGTGACGATACCAGCATGTTGGCGACAATACCAGGCCAGGGTTGCGTGTCAAGGGTATTATTATCAGAGCAGGTGAGACATCCACTGACTTGGCCAGGCTCACTGTTCTGGGTTGACCTGGCTGGCATCGAACCCGGCGTAAAGAGTGGGCTAGGAGTTTTCCCAGTGAGGCAAGAAATGAGGGAGGTCTTTCTTATGGTAGGTGACGACGTGGCAGTCCTCTGTTTGAATGAGGCTCTCCTTGGCTGAGACAGGCCACCCTAACAGGGTCTGTCAGGGCAGTCTTCACGGACAGTCCCAGGGAAAGGCTGGAGCAGCAGCCGTCGTCCCTTTGGTTGGATAGGCAGGGATGCCGTCCAAGGAACCCAGCACCCCCTGTGCCAATGCCAGCCAGGCCACAGAGCGCCTCTCTGGAGAAGACCTAGGCGCCACCGAGGGCTCGGCTACCGCCGGCCACCCTGGCCTCTTCGGGTTCCCGCCGCGGCTCTTAATGCAGCGTAGCTGAATGTTCTCACACCCCTTCCTTCCAAAGGCCTATCATTAGGCCTTCTAATATAATTAAGACCAATTGAGCAGAATAATAAAGCAGAGGTTGCAAATGGAGCAACTCCACAGGGGATATAGAGGGAACCCGCATTCATCAAAAAGAAGAATGGGAAGCCATCTTAATTGTTTTAAGTTCCAGAAATTACTCGGCAGGCCTCATAATTTTATCTGCTTTTGAAATCCTAATGAAGAGATTAAGAGAGAGAGAGAAATCTTTGTTCTACAGAGCCGGCGCAGGGGCCTTCTGCCCGCATTTTGAGGGTTTCCCCCCCCCACTATAGAAAAGGTTGCGACTCAGAAGCGGATGTGCTGTTGTCATTTTAAGAGCGAAATACCCCCTTTTTTAAAAAATTGCTCCTCCCTGCATTTTGGTGTGGGATATTCAGCAGATCTTATTCGAATATTAAAGATTTAGGCGATGAGCATGTGTTTTAGTCTGCCTCCGCACTGATGAGTTATTTCAAAACATGCGTTAGGAACGGACAAGCCATAGTGCTTGTATTTGATGGCTGACATGCCCTGGCGTTGCCAGCCCTGGCATCCAGAGGACAGGTCCCCTGCTCACTGAGTAGATGGGCAGGCAAGGTCTGTTGTGCTACAGGACTCATTTCTTGATAGGGTTGGGGGCGGGAAGAGGGAGGACTTGGCAGGGGGGCCTCTGGCTAAGCTGCCCTGTGTGAGGTGCTTCCAAGTCTCTGCTGTTGTTCTCCCCCACCACAGGATCCCCGGGGTTGGAGCCGTGGCTGGTCTCGTGGTATCCTTTCTGCAGCCAGGCATGAATTCGAACTCAGGACCTCTCCACCCTAGTCCGACGCTCTGCCCGCTACCCCCCACCGGGGCTCCCGTGAAGGGCTCTTTCCCAGAAGCAGCCATTCGTCAGGCTGAGCAAAGGAAGGGGTTTGAAAGCCTTCTTCAGTTTCATGCGCTTTGGCTGGATCTGTTTGGGCAGCTCCTCGGCTGCTTCTGCTTCTAACGAGGCCGCCCTGATGAGGGTTGTCTAGTTTTATTGTCCCTGTTATGATGATGTTGTGACTGTTGTTTAGCCCGTCTTGCTATTTTTATGAGGGGTTTTAATGATGGAAAGCCACGCGGTGTTTTACTAAGCAGAAAAGCAGGACGGGAAACGGCCGTCAAAACAAGCCTCGCCTTGAGCGATGTTTCACTGACAGTTTCAGTGACAGGGGGTTGCCTTCCAGGCCTTTGTGTAGATGCGGGGGGGGGGGGGGAGTCCCAATTTAAGAAAATCACCCCCCTTTTTTTTTGGTATTAATTTTTTTTTAAAAATCTTGGCATTGTGGCCCAAACGGTAACTTTTTCCCAGCTTCTCTAGCAGACTGTTCATTTTATTACCAGATCTAGAAGAGATATTAACTGTAATGAGTATGGTGAACCTCCCTATTCAGAGGCAGTCTATCTTTGAATATCAGCTGCTTGGAATAGGCAATGTCAAGAGAGCTATCCTTTGAGGCATTTATCTGGCTGCTGCTGAACGCTGGTCTATATATAACTTAGCAAGGCAGTTCTTCTTCCTATTGCTATGTCTGTGCGTGGAAATACCATGATCAAGCCCCTAAAGAAAGGAACCCAATACCTCGTGGCCACGTCTTTCTCCCTCCACATTTGACCCCTTTAGCCACACTTCCAGATCATTTCAGAAGCCACAGGATTTTAATGGGCCCGGGTTTTTTTTCCTCCCTTTGCCTTTAACATACTGGGGGGAGGGGGAGCAGGGGTGTTTTTCATTCTTCTCGTCCCAAAAGGGGAAGAAAACCCCAGAATTAAATGCCGAGATTAAACGAATGTCCGAGACGCTCTCACATTGCTGGCCAGGCTGGTCTTATCCCCGGTGATCTGGGGCAGCGCTTGGCATCCCCTACTCCCCACCCCCACGGTGTCACAGAGATAATTAATCTTGGCCAATCCATTGGTAGGGGAGGAGAGGATGGGGCCCCGCCTGCCACACGCACGGCAGTCAGGAGAGACCGACCTAGATAACGTGTTCCTCATGAAAGGCTCTTTCAAAGCCACCGCCTCCAAAGAGAGGAGAAGAAGAGATTCCACGGGTCTCTCGGGCGGGAGGCGTCGTGTTCCAAAATCCTCATTTTTGTTTTTCATGTTGGAAAAGGAGGCCAAAGGAGGCCCACGCCTCCATGAAAGTCTGGCGTTCCCTCTTCAAAACGGCCAGGCCTCTTTGGTAAGGGGAGGAAATGTGAAAGCCCATCGCCTCTTCCTCCCCGCCAACTGGACCTCCTCCTTCTGCCCTCAAGAACGTCAGGAGGTTAGGCAGCTTTCAGGCCGGCCGTCCCCACCTCTCTGAGGGCTTTGCTCCTCCTCTGCTATGGCCTACAGGAAACATACGGCCCCCGCTTTGAGATCAATTGGTGTAAACAGGGAACAGGCGTAAAGTCAGCATATGCCTGTGCCGAGTCCACGCCATCCAGACCTGGTCCAAGCCGTGTTCAGCTGAACAAGCCCAGGGTTACAGACCTTGTCCTAAGGAAGCGGTTCCTTCTAATGCTCTATTTGACAACCAGGGCCTCCATGTCTTGCAGAAACGAGGGGATTGCACTTAAGGGATGGCGTCTGTTGCCTGCCTCAGATGACAGGTTCTTGGGGGAGGCACTGCCCGGTGTGGAGGCAGCCACCTGGAGGACAGACCCCTCTGCCTTCTCAGCCAGGGCTCAGCCCCAAGGGCTTGGGGCAAAGTCACCCCAGTGGAACTTTCCAGAGCTTGGAGAAAAATCGGGGCTTTGTCCACCCTAAACAGAATCTCCTAACCACCAAGGGGATTGGAGTGGGAAAAGGTGGGGGCGTGGGGTGGAAAGCATTTCCAAAATTCCACAGGCAGGCGCAGACTGGCAGCTGATAGAATAAAAGTCTAGAATAAAAGAGTTTACAGGTGAAACTACTGCAAATCAGTGAAAGACCAACCAGGAGAAGAGATTTGTTTTGGATGACATCTCCCAAAATCCCCAGTCAAAATGCAGGTGGGAGAGGATGCTGGGCTTTGCCATCCGAAAAGCTAGCTTTTCCAAGCTCCAGTTGAGTGACAGGCTGGACAGCAGCTGGGGAAGCACCCAAGGGGTGCCCAGCAAAGGCGTCCAGGAAGCTCAGGGCGGTCGCCATATCCTGAGCTACCCCACCCGTTGGAAATGGCTCCGAAAGTGAATTTGGCCTGGGCCGTGGTGGAGGAGGCTACCAGGCCTTTCCCTGGCCCATCTGCTCCAGGTGCAGCGGGGAGTTGGGGAAGGAGCTGTCCAGGGTGCTGGAGGCAGGGCCTCGCGTCCGTTGCTTCCTCGCCTAGCTGGTTCCTCCACAGGTTGCTCTAGGTCTAGGTGGACATCGTCTCACCCCTCCCTGTGGTGGTTGGTGGAGGGGCGTCCTCCCGTCGGGGCTGCCTTTCTTTCAAGGGGCTCGGCATCTCGGCCTCCCTGGCAGAGACACTGGCCAGGCCCGGCCCCTCGGTTCAGCTGCAAAAGAGACCTGAGGAACCCGCCCTGGAGTTGTTTTGTAGAGATAAGCAGAAACGGAGGATTCATTATGGGCTAAATTCAAAGCCCCGATTAGACTTTGCTGAAGCCAAGAACAAAGTCCAGCCTTATCGTCTCCTCTCAAGATAAATGCACTGCCCCTTTATCGGTGGAAACACCAAACGAAAGCTAATCTAAGGAGGGAGCAGGGAGGAGGGGAGGGGAGGGGAGGGGGATACTTGGATGCCCTGGACCTGGTCGCTCCCCTCAGTTTTGGTGTGGAGTAAACAAAAGAAAATTAAAAAAATTAAGAAGACAAAAATGTTGTGGCATCTTAAAGACGGCTGTATTTTTAACGTGGACTTCCATGGCCACTCTCATGTCTGAGGAAGTGGATTTTTCCACGAAATATAGCAGTTAGTCTTTAAGGAAGTACAAAAGGGAAACTAGAGAAAAAGAAAAAAATAATTCATACATTGCATATATATTAAGGACAACTGACAGTCTATTTACATAGTTTATATAGCCTTCTTATTGTTAACCTCTATACTGTTATTTTAAACAGTGCTGTATTTTAGTTTTTGTTAACATTTTAGAATGTGAACCCTACCTGTTTTACATAGTACTGTTTGCAAAGTTGGTTCTATACCCCTTCTAATTATTTATAATAGTCAAAATAGTTGTCTCACTTTTTTTTTCAAATTCTCTAACTGGTCTTCTGTTTACATAATTCCTAATTTTTGCCACTGCGGAGTATTTAAGCACGTCGTCTCTCCAATCTTCTTTTGACTGTTGTGTCTCCATTTTCCACCTTTTTTTTTTTTTTTTTGGCCATTGCTGCCTTAGCTGCCATCAATATGTAACTGAAAAGTTCCTGTGAAGATTTTCCCAGAGTATCTGGTGTTCTTGCCAAGAGCACAGTCTTTGCAGAGCCCCGAAGAGATCCCCGCTGTTGGAGGAGGACCAACAGGAGTGTAGCAGGAAATTTCTTGCCCCCCTGAATGTTTAGCTGGGCCCTCACACGTGAAGACGGGCGTTTCTTTTCTTGAAAAGCCTCTTGCTCCTACTCTGAGAAAAGATTTGCAACCTGAGAACGTGCCACACACACATCCCTCTCTGGTGAAATTTCTTGTGTTTCTAATTTAAATATACACGAAAGGCCATAAATCACCCGTTTGTCTCGGGATTCTTCAATTACGATCCCAGATATGTGGCAAGGTGTTGCCATTTTTCATTGCGCTCCTGACAAGAGATGGCGCCTCTTCCTACCTTCCTTCCTTCCTTCTTTTCTCCGGTGTTTTCACAACTGTGCAAAGCCATCCTCCAACGCTGATGCTCCCAGGCTCACCCATCCAAAGCCCTGCATTTCCCTAAAAGATGCTCACGGTTCTGAAAGGTGCTCTTCAAACCTTCCCCTCCCCGCTGCCCACCAGGGTCTTGCTCCCTCCCTCCTGCATCCTCCTCAGGCCAGCCTTTGTCATGCTGGGGCCCTCCAGGTGGGTGGGATGAACCTTCCCAGACGCTCCCCAACCCTTTTTTTTTTAACCATAAGCTGCCCCTTAAATTTACTCTGAGTCAGGGGTTGCCATGTTTTGGGGTGCTTCTGCTGCTCACCCGGCACAGGAGCTGCATGCTTTGAGCAAAGCCAACAAGGGGTTCAGTGAGCAGCTCTTGTCTGTACAGATGGGGGGGGGGGGGAGAGGAAGCCAGACCGTGGAGACCTGAGGCCCAGCCACTGCACCCCCGGCCGATTCCTCCAGTCTGCCGCTTCTGTCTGAGGACTTCAGGAGCAGGCCCTGTGGCTTCAGCATCTCGCCAGGAGGGTGGTGGGCATTTTCTGCCTTCCTGCCATTCTCTCCCTGAGCTCTGTAATCCCTGATTTTTTTTAAATGAAAAGTTGAAAAACTGCCTTTGGAATTCTCCTTCTTCATGCTCCCATTAAGGCACATTGAACCCAAACCTTGTTTTTTTTTTTTTTTTTTTTTTTACAGCCCACAGAATTACCGTTGCTTGCTAAAAGCCACTCCTATGGACTGGGCACTTTTAGCCACCTTGTTTGGGAGGCACAGCCTTCGCATCCATATTTCCTTGCTCCTTTGCCCCCCCCCCTCTGCTCGCTCACTTGCTGTCCATTTACTGGAGGGTCTCCATGTCTGCTGGGGAAGCTCCCCCCCCCATCTTCCTAACGGCCCCCCTCACCTGAATGGCGATCAGCCCCAGGCAGAGGCAGGAGAGGTCAATGATGAGAAACCGACAGCCACGGATTTCAGGACCCACAACTGAGGACAGGAAGTGCGGGGTTTTTGGGGGTGCCACTGGGGCAGGCCAGGGGGGTCGCAAATGCAAAAACAGGCCTGAGAGTGAGGTGGACGGCGTGGATCCCCAGCGTCAGCTCCTAAACAAACACGGGACCCCTTCCCTCAAGCACCGAAGGGGAAGTCCGGCCTTAGGGTACCCCTTGTGGGAAACTGGATGGAGTGGCAGGCGAGGACTCAGGAGGCCTGGGTTCAAATCCCCCCTCGGCCATGGAAACTAACGGGGTCGGGGATGTGGAGCGGGTAAAACAGTTCCTTAAACACCTCGTGTCTCTTGAAAGTCCTGCTGGGGTCACCGTAAGCTTGGGTGCCCCTTGATGGCACAAAGGACACCAAGATCACGCACACCGAGATCGCTGAAAGGTATCGCTTGTGCCTGTATTTGCAGACGTCTGTCCAGGTCGTTCGGATAATTTCGGATGAGTCATTGAGCTGAAATAGACCCAGACGTTTGTGTGTGTGTGTGTGGGACGGAGGGAGGAAAGGAAGGGAGATTTTGTTACTCTCGACTTTGAGTCTGGGGTGTGTGTGAGGGATTTGGTTCTCTCTGGCCTCCTCTTCGCTCATTGCTTTGCGACCTTTTTGCCTTGACTCGGGCTTTAATGCAGACCCTTTTCAATCCTGCAGAGACAACCGTCTGTCTGCTGTTCGGAAAGAAAGGGTTTTAAACGGGTCTTCTCTTCTTCTCCTCCTTCCGAGCTAGCTCTGTGACATCTTTCATTTCATGCTTTGTTAAAGAGGGACTCGTCTCAGCACATTCTCGGATGGGAACTAATGAGAAATTAGTCAACTTCCTAGAAGCATGCAATATTATTTTAAATAGCAGCATCCACTTCAAATGGCAACCCTGGGAGGCATTTTCACCTCCACTGAGTGGAAACCCTTTTGTTTTTCGGGAATAAGTTCTCGTAAATTAGTTCACAGACGGTTTGTTTTTTCATCCTTTGAAAAAGCATATAGCAAAACAAACCACAGAAGGTTACCACTTATGAGCGGGGAAAGAGAAAATGTCTTCCTGTCTTCCTGTCTTCCTTCCTTCCTTCCTTCCTTCCTTCCTTCCTTCCTTCCTTCCTTCCTTCCTTCCTTCCTTCCTTCCTTCCTTCCTCCCTCCCTCCCTCCCTCCCTCCCTCCCTCCCTCCCTTCCTTCCTTCTGAATTCTTTTTTTCCCCATTTTCTTCCAATACAGCAAATATTTAACTCCAAGTGCTGCTAACTCATTGGATTTCTTGTAGAATAGTGCAGATTGTTGAGAGCAGCCAACTGGCCTCACCCCCACCACCACCAACTTGGGATTCTTCTGTGCCCACTCCCACACACTCCAAGGGGTTCTTCTCTTCCCTTCGGCGCCCTTGCCCATCCACCCCAGTCTGGCAACCAAGCCCTGAGTCCCAACCATCTTTTTCCCTTCCTCCACTGGCTTTTAGGCGAGCCTGTCAGGTGTCACGTATTTTTCCATCAGAGCAATTTTCTGAAAGAAAGGCTGGTGAACGAGAGCCATTTATTTTTCTTAACAGCTTCTTAGGCGGGCACGAAATGGCTCAATTTCAGGGAAATGGATTTGCAGAACTCCTCCCTCCTCCTGGAGAGGTGAGACACGCAGCAGCAGCAGCCGGCCAGCCCTCCCTCCTTCTGAGCTGACCTGAGTTGTTGGGGAAATGGAAGGGAAGCGAAAACCACCTCCGCCGCTGCCCCCGTCTGGAAGCCTTTGGCCTCTCTCTTGACCCGGGTGCGTGGAAGGCAGAGGGAGCTTGTTGTTGGCAGCTCTCAAGGGCAGGCCTTGAAACCGTGCGTTCCCATCGCAAGGATGCAGGTTCCCCGTTCAGTGTAAGGAAGGCCTTCTGAAGGGCAGGAGCTGCTTGGCCGTGGAAGGGACACCCTCGAGAGGAGACGGGGAGGCTGCCTTCTGGGAAATACTTAAACAGGAACTGAGTGGCCCTCTGGGGGGGTGGGGGGTGTCGACTGTGGATCCCTGCACTGGTGGCAGGGGTGAGGGATGGGATCAACGACCCTCAGGCCTCCTTCCAACCGCATACATGGAAGACATCCATAGAGATTTATCTAAATAAGTTTATACGTCTATTCCCCCTGCACTATCCCCCTAAACTGATTTCCTTTAAATGAAGCAGTTGGCTTTTCATTTTTGCTTAATGCCAGTTTCCACAACGATTATTTTTCTTTTGGCCAGTATGAAACATTTTTAAAACCCTCCTCTCCCACACCCCCTCACATTCCTTAAGATGCCAAAAACCCTTCAGCTCACAGCTTTGCAGGCAACCTGGCTCTCTTGTCAGCGTTTTGCCTGCTTTCCGATTATCACTTCCATTTTTGCCTGGTGTTTATGCAATTAATTGCAACAAGATTATGATTTAGTTCTTAAGGAAAAAAATGAGATAAAGCCGCTTTTGCTGAGGAGGAGCTGGCAGGCGCTGCCTCCTGCTTCCAATCGGGAAAACTCAGCACCTGCCGCTCTGGAGCATGTCCACGCAGCGTGGGCTCGGGGACCGCTGTGTGGTGCCGGTGGCAGCCCTTGATGCCTGCAGGCAGCCTCTGGACCCCCCGTCAGCGCTGGCTTATTCCACGCCCAGGGAGAGTCTGTTGCTTAGAGAACCCCTGCATTTCGGGCGCTCACAGTTTTCTTTGCTGTTGCCATGGGGTGACCCTCAGGGGGACACAAAGCCACCTCTGCGGGGTTTTCAGCCCTGAGAGATTCCGGTGGAAACACCCAACACGGGAGCCCCGCTCGATGCCTTTATTCAACACGTGCGTTCATTCATTCATTGCACATTTAACATGTAAAACCGTGGTTGCAGAAACTGTGCTAGCTTCAGGGAAACGTCCGCATTGATTTTCCACCAAGGAAACACGGTGAGCTGAACAACACTTGGGGTGTGTGTGTGTGTGTGTGTGTGTGCCTTTGGAGACACTGGCACAGTTCGTACTGGCAACTGGTCCGGCCTGTTGCCGTGCGAATCCAGGGCTCCTTGGAAAGACCAAGCCAGTGAAGAAGGCTGAGCATTTTGGAACGCTAGCTGAGTCTGAGCCTGAGCCTGTTCGGGTGGGGTTGAAATGCCTGGGGTTGTGGGGGGGGGGGGGCTGTTCCCAGGCTGGCCTGTGGCACCAACGCCTGGCCCTCCCCTCCCTCCCCGGATCTGGGAAGGGGTTGTTTTGGGCGGGGACCCCTCTCAGCACACGAACCAAGGACAGGCGAGGGACTGCCGGGTTCCCGGCTGAGAAGAGCGCTCTGAGGGCCATCTCCATGATCCATCATCACATCAAAGATGGACACGACGGCCAGGCATTTCCTCTGCAAAAGGATACCTTTACGATTCTTTTTTTTTTTTTTTTTTTTTGCAATGGCCTCGTTGCCAGGCCGGTGCTGACGAAAACAACACACAGGCAGAGAGGGCTAACCCTCAAGATGCAGGAACTGAAGTGGTGGACTTCAAAAATCTGGAACCGGTAGGCCCCGCTGCTACAAATGGAAGGCAGGAAAGGGACCATTCTCCTCAAACGCAGGCACTCGTTTCAAAGCAGCGAGATGGAAATTAGTCTCTCTCTCCCCACCAAGCGGGGGCTGGAGGCTGGCTGCAACGTGCCCGTTTATTCATCCTGACACCGCCGGGCCCCTCGTTCTGTCCCTTTTAACCTGTGCGTGGAAATTATTCCCGTGGGTGTTTTCGCTTTGCTGAAAGGCTCCGGGAGGGGGGGCGGGCGGGCTCTGTGTGTCTCCGAAGGCCCCCTCCTGACAAAATTGGGCTGGGCTTTCCGGAGGGGCGCGTCGGTGGGCGCGGAGGGCCATTGCGCAACCCAGTGCCAGAAGGCAGGAGGCCCTCCGCGCGCCAAAGGCATTCAGAGAAGGAAAACGCCTGCGCCTCTCGCCTCCCCCCCGCTCCCCCCCGCTCTGCCTGCGGCAGACTTTCGCTTGCTTTCTTCTCTCCGAAAGAAAACTATGGAAACCAGGAGGCTCCTGCTGGCCTGGCGCCTTTCCCTCTCGGCCCACGAGATTGTCACCACTTGGTACCAACTGTGCTGCCCTTTAATCGCCAGCGTGTCTGCATTGAGGGCAGGGCGGCTGATGGTGGTGGTGGGGGGAGCAGGATCCTCCTCCGGCCCGCCTCCCTTGTGCCAGGCGCAGGCAAGCCAGAAGGCAAGCTTTCAAATGGGGCTTAGGTGGACCGCATCTAGGCTAGCTGCAGGACTCCCTCTCCAAAATAATAATAATAATAATAAAATCCTAATGTGTGACCCACCAATGTATATTTTTCCTACCAGCACTCTGGTCCTGTCCTCCTTCAAAGAACGTTATGTCAGCATTTACATGTCTGCCTATTTCTCTGCGGAGTTAAGAGGGGGGGGGGGGAAGGTATATTTACTTTGCTCTGGTTCAAAGGCATGTACACAAAACTGAACCATGCAACTGATGTGTCGCTGGCAAGCTGAGGATGGTCTTGAGCCTTTCTGCTGCAGCATCACACTGAAGGCTCATGTCTTACAAGGGTCATTACCCCCTAAGCCCTTCCCAACACAGCATCCTCCGGCCTGCTGGTGCCTCTCTTTGTTCTACAACTATCCTTCTTCATAGCTGTTCAGCGATACCGAAAAGTGTGCCTTGGTTGCTGGTTGCTTAGCAGGTCCAGTTCTACATACTCCTTGAGGCCTTGAGCATCCCTAAACCACTTGGGGCCTGGCTGTTGAAGGGACCCCCTCTCTGGCTGTGCCCCTCTCCAGATGGAGGGAGCTTCAGGAGGGGTCTTCTTCGGGATCCCCAGCCCCTGCAGAGTCCCTCTTGGCTGCTCGTGGGAAAGGAGGGCTTGCACCTCGATTATACCCAGAGAACGAGGGAAAGAGGTAGCCCATTCCAGTGCTGACTTGTTTTAGAGGGTTTTTTGTTTGTTTGTTTGTTTGTTTGTTTTCACCCCTTTTTTTCTGGTCTGTAATAAAAGCCCAGTTCTGGCTTCCCTAGAAAAGGCGGGCATTGTTTTCTGTTCTTCTGCTAGGGCTGATCCCTCGCCTGTCTAGGAGAAAGCGAGCGTGTTGTTTGCTGGTGTGGGGGGGGGTTTGATTAGAGGGATTGGGCTCTAATGAAACCTGGTGAATTTCATTCCAATTAACAATTGGATTTGTTTGGACATGAAAACTTCACAGGTTTCATTAAGAGCCCAATCCCTCTAATCAAACCCCCCCCCCCCCCGCCTACCCATCGCTCGCTTTCTCTAAGACAGGCGAGGGATCAGCACAATTGGGCCGACCCGCCCCAGGCGGCTGGTGGTCAGATCAGCAGCCTCTTCTCTTGTTCCCGAAAGCAGCCAACACGGCGGAGCAGCTGCCTGACTGGGAACTCTCGCATCAAGTTCCTGAGAATCCCCTCAAAGATTTTAGCAGGGCACGAACTTCCCTAAGCAGCAGGGGAGGGGTGTGTGTGTGTGTGTGTGTCCCCTGTACTATGAGCAGATGAGGGAGGGCCTCCTTCTCCCCTCCACCCCCCATCACCTCCCCCTGGACAAGCAGGGGAGGGGCTGAGGTGCATTTCGAGTCTGCAGGGGAAGACGCTGCTGGTGGGCAAGAGCCGAGGCCTCATCCTGCCACCCAGCTCTGCTCGCACAAATTTAGAACTCTTGCTTGAGCCCACTGGAAAAACAAGAGCAGGAGGGGTTGTGTTGGTCACAATGAGCTACATACAAAAGGCTGGTTATTCGGGGGCTGACAATAGTTGGCTTTTACACAACGGAAACACAATATTGACATTTTCTGTTGTACAGACGCGCCTCCTCTGGAGGTGAACCGTTGTTTGGCTTCCCTGGGAATGGCCGATGACGGATCCCCTCACTCTAAAGCTCTAACCCTTTCCCTTCCAAGGGAGGACGGAGAGAGAGGCTGCTGCAGCAGAGGGGCTCCGGAGGAACGAGTCTGCCCAAGGGGCTTGGGTGCAAATCCTGCCCTCCTGCCTTACAAGGCAAGTTCACCTGCAGGGTTTTAAGCCCCTCTCTTACCTTTCTCTTACAGATGTGAACTCCAGGGAGAAGACCGGCTCTCCCCAAGCCTTCCAACTCCATTCTGAGGAAGCCACAAACCACACCCTTCCCAGAGGAAACGTGGGGCCCAGGGATCCCCCCATGGCAAGCTTTGTCCAGTCTACAGGAGGCACCTTTGACCCTCTTCTTGCAGAGAAGACCACCTCGCCTCACATGGGTGCCTCCAGAGAGCCAACCACCCTCCCAGATGCCGGCTTGAGACCGATCCTGCCCTCCAGGAGGAAGCCCGCCTCTTCCAGACAAGGGAGCGCCTCCAGGAAGCACGAGAGACTCAGAACCGCAGCCACGGTGGCTCGGCCCAGCCCAACCGATTCACGGGCGCTCATTTCCACAGACAACCCACACTTTTTTGCAGAGGAGGGGAACATGGCGGCTGTGGCTCACAGAGGGAACCCCACCCTGCCAGAGCAGACCTCCTGGGCTAGCAAGGCAGCAGGCTTTGGGGCCACCAGGCATTCCCGCCTGCAGATCTCGCCTTTCACGGCACCGCCGATGGTCCCCCGGGTGTTTCCTCAAAGTCCAGGCGCCACGGGGCAGCCCGGGGCAGCCTTTCACGAGGGGGACATCCAGGCAGCAGCTGCCAACAAGGCCAGGAGCGCCAAGGATGAGACGCAGACAAGAGTTACGCCCAACGAAGGTCATGGAACCACCACGCCCACCACCATCACAACCACGGTTGTCACCACCGAGCCACCGCCAAGTAAGCTGTTTCGAGCGTTCGCTGATGCGCGCGTGGCATTGCCGAGAATAAGCGGCAAGCCCAAACTCCGGTGGCCTCTGGCATTCATGGGGATGCCTGAGTGACCCGAGTGGAGCCCTCTGGGACCTGCCCAGCCTCCGTTCCTCTGAGGTTTTGGGGCTCTTACAGCCCCAGTTTGGAGGTCATGGTTTTGGACTACACCTCCCAGAATCCCCATGCCAACATCATTGATGGCCAGGGTGGCTGAGGGGAGCCTGGAAGCTGTAGTCCAAGAGAAGTCACCTTCCCTGCTTCTTCAGCGCAAACCAGCTGTGATAGGGTTGGTGCAGGCAGCGGACACATTCAATGGCCCCTGTGTTGGTTTGCTCAACTTTGTGTAGAACCTTTGAACAGTGGGAAGGGAAGGGAACAAGAGGGGAGGGGAAGGGAAGGGCCCAGAGGAGAAAACTGAGCCTCCTCTTATGCAGTGGGAAAGGAAGAACCGCAGTTGCGGGCGGTGGGAGGGGGTCAGTAAAAGGGGATAAACAAAGAGAGCGTCTCAGTCCACTTCTTCCGTGCCCAAGCATTCACACACACGCGCACGCATGTGGGGGAAAGGGATATGACTAGGTTGCCCCCAAACCCTGAAGGTGCCCCTTCTAGAAGGCAGTCGGTTGGCCCCGGCGGCAGAGGCTCCCCATGAGCCACCCGGGCTCAGAGCCGTTCCCTCTTGGGGCTGCCCCCGTCAACCTCTGAGTCTCTAGAGGGGCTCCTCTGTAACTCTCTCACACCCGCACATGCACACACGTCCCCAAAGAGGAATGCCATGACTGGACGCGGTCTGGGCGGAGGGCCTGAACCCTGACCAAGGAAAGGAAGCCCTGCAGAGGCGGAGCGACACCTAGGAAGTTTTTATGGGGGAGAGTTTGGCGAGGGGTCCTAAGCAGGGCGGGCGCGCTCTCTCTGCTGACCTCAGCCCTTCCCTTCAGGTCTCTGCAGGGTGAACTTCTACGAGCCCGAGGGTTACATCGACTCCACGGATTACCCGCCACTGCCGAGGAGCCACTTCCTGGAGTGCACGTACAACGTGACCGTCTACACGGGATACGGGGTGGAGCTGCAGGTAGGATGTGGGGAAAGGGGGGAGCAGGGCAGAGCGAGCCCCCGCTTCAGGGCCGGAGGGTGGGCCTCTTCAGGCTTGCTTCTGCGCAAAGGTCCTTTCCTCAACCCCACTACCCCTTATCATGCTTCAAAAGGAATGCATGGCCATCCTCCTTGCTTCGCCAGTTACTTTTCCCCTGCTCTTCTGGGAAAACGCATCTGCCGCCGAGAATGGCATGAAACATGGAAGAATTCCCGTAAGGAAAATGCTTGGGGAAAATGCCTGTTTCCAAGTAACTAGGGACATGTGACTCATTGCAGCACCGAAGTAACTCTGGCCTCAATCCCGTTGCAAACAACGAGATGCGAGTGCTGGTTTGCCATTCAGCACTTGATTCGGTGAGCCTACTCTTGTTGGGATTCGCAAGCGGATTTAGGCTTGCCCCCTCCCTCCTGCTTCCCCTCCCTTTTGAAATGTAACTTCATTATGCTTTCCTCTCTTGACATACAACGAGTGACTGTACAGTTTCGAACCCTGATTATTTCACAGAGATGCATTTAGGACTCATGTGATCAAATCTCTTCCCGGCTCAGCCCCGAGTCCTGTTTCTGTGTCACCTCTGCAAAGCACTTGGGATTAAGACGTCTACCTCTGAACATGTGCAAAGCACCCTCAACTTCTCACCACCTGCTCTCCTCTCCCTCAAACACATGTCAACAGGACTGAACAACGTGACTTCTCGGCCCATCTGAATGCCCTGGCATTTTCAAAATCAGGCCTTGAATGTTTAGTGTCGGGTTTTTTTTAAGGCCCAGGAAAAGTTGCCGGCGGGCGATTTGGTTCTCTGCTTGGCACAAACGTTACCTCCCGGCTCGACCCAGGTGGCAAAAGGTGAAGATTTTAATGGAGCAGAAAATTTGCTTCTCCGACACCTTGGAGCTCCCCGGATTCCAGTTGCTCAAGGCAAGAGAACAGCCTGGAAGTGGCCCCTGGCTTGCCCACATGGGCGCCTCCTTCCTGCCACTAGCCAGCGGCAAGTCTGCAGGGGGGTGCCTTCTGTGCCAAGGGGCTCCCCTGCTCCATCAAGGCCTCTGCAAGCCAGACGGCTGGACAGAGGGTGCCGGATGCCCACCAGAAAGGCCCAGAGGCAAACCTCCTGACAATTTGTCCAGAGAACGGGAACCCTCCCTCTAAACGCCCGACTGTTGCTCTCGTGATTCCCCCTTCCGGAAGACTCCCCTGCTTCGTTTTATGGGGTGCGGGGCATGTCCGAGGCTCCGTTCTCTCCCTTGCCCCATGGGTTCCCCCCCTCTGCAGGGACTTTCAACACTGGCTGTCGGCTGCTGACCAGACTCAAGAGGGGCATCCATGACAGGCTGATGCCGAGGTCTTGACAGAGAAGCCCACCGCGGCTGCGCATGGATTGGCAGGCCGTGCCCCGCAAGGGGTCTGGCCATGCGTGGGCTTGCCCTCGAAGCTGCAGGTGAACCAGAGACCTCGGGGCTGCTTCCCCCCAGACTGAGAGGTTGCCGACAGAGATGTTGGATTGGGGTGGGGGGGCAGAGAGTCAGGTTGAAGGGCCAAACAGATCGGGGCACATTCCCTGGATCACACCCTGACCTCTCTTTTGGCCCAGATGGGCCACACACTTTGGACCGGTTTGAATGGTTTTAACTGAGAAACAGTCGTGTCTCTCCAAACAGGCCTCTTGATCTGGGCTCAGTGTCTTGTGTTGTCTTAATCCTGCCAAGCCTCCGGTTTCCATGAACACGGGAAAGTGTTCTCTGGCCCTGGAGAAACCGGCAGATTTCAGGAGGAGGCCACCAGGCGTGCCCACGAAATCCGTTAGCCTTGAAGGTCCTGTGGGGACCTCTTTCTTGCTTCCCTTTCCCAGTGGGGTTAGCCTCTGTAAGTGACACGCAGGGAGCACGTCTCTTCCCCACGCGCACGCGCACACACATACCAGTGGCGGCACCCGCTCTTGGTAGGAGTAACGCAGAGAGAGGGCTCCGAAAGCCCTTGCAAGTGATAATCCAAGGGGTGTGGGTGGGTGTGCTGAGAGAAGCAGCCGGGTCACCAGGCCGCGCAGCCAGAACAACATCTGCCAGGCTGTAGCGGCAAACATTTCCCAGCATGGACAGGGGTCACCCTTATCGTATCCCTCCAGCTTAAGGGATAAAGAAGGAGGAAAGAAAAGGAAACCACTAAGCTGATCTGGGCACAACGGCTGGCAGGAGAAATGGGCTTTCACTAGGCCTTTGTGCTTCTGGAGCTGTGTGTGTGTGTGCGGGGGGGGGGGGGGGAGAGGTGGTTCCACCAACAGTCCCTCACCCAAACAGCCCCCAACAGCCTCGCTCCAGCTCTCCTAGCTGACACACACCCAGAGAGAAAAGTCCCTGGCACATGGAGGCTCCCGAGCTGTGCCCGTTAGTCGCCAGCTTCTGCCATGGCTAGATTCAGAAGTGCGGCTGGAATTCCCCTTAGAGGGGGGCAGGAGAGGATGGGAGCAGACCTAATCTGGGCTGCCAGGGGTCCACATGGGGGGCTGAGGATGGTCCTAGTGCTCCCCCCAAGCCCCCTCCCATCTAAGAGGGGGGCTTCCTGTTGCGTTCTCAGGGCATTCACTCTTTGTGCTTTCTTCAGTCTTGGTTATATCTGCTTTTCTTGATGCACGATTATGCTTCTGTCTTTGCTGAAGCCTCATCGCTTCTTCTTCCTCCTGGGATTTGTCTTTTCTCGAAGGCTTTCACGGCCGGGATCCGATGGTTGTTGTAGGTTTTTCGGCTTGTTTGGCTGTGTTCAGAACACGAGAGAGTTCTGACTCCTGTCCTCTGAAGATGCCGGCCACAGAGACTGGCAAAACGTTAGGAAGAAAAACCTTCAGAACACGGCCAAACAGCCCGAAAAACCTACAACAACCATTTGTCTTTTCGTTCGTGCTGTTGGTTTCAGAGCTGGTTGGTGGGGCTGAGGACCGGTTGCCCCAAAGCACTGCTGGTCGGCTCTGAGTAAAGGGGTTGGGTGGGTAAGGCCTCCTCTTCGGATGTTCTTGGGTCAGATACCATTAAAAAAAAAAAAAAAAACAGCCCAGACTCCGATGGTGTCTAAAAGTGAACATACATGCCACGGAGGAGCCGTACTATGCATCCAAATGGCACTGGGTTCAATTCCCAGCATCTCTCGCATTTAAAATCCTGGGAAGATGTTGTTGTCGCTGGCCTGAGCCAAGGGACCACCAGTCTGTCCCAGTCAGAGTGAGCCACCTGTGGAACTGCTGCCCGATGACTGCATTTCCCATCATCCCCACTGAGTGTCAGAACCACCTGAATGCGCTGACTTGTGCCGTGAGCAACACGGCCTTCTTCTGGGAAAGTAGCCAT
Source organism: Intellagama lesueurii (assembly GCA_037013535.1). Lineage (NCBI taxonomy): Eukaryota > Metazoa > Chordata > Lepidosauria > Squamata > Agamidae > Intellagama > Intellagama lesueurii. Next base: position 271,138 of record JBAJHW010000014.1, read on the forward strand.
ATTACACCGACACCGACGGGCAGGTGGGCCTCGTGAACACCCAGTCAATGCATTATGGCCGATGGCTGGCACTTCCCATCATGAGAAGCGGGTATTTATTGATTTGAATTTACTGTGAAATGCTTTTACTTCTCCTCTCGTCCTGAATCGTAACCAAACCATTTGTTTGTCCAGGACTTGACGCATCGTCATCATCTCTGAGATGCTGAGCGGGGCTGTTTTCCCCTGATTCAGTGGAGCCTCTGAGAACAGATGGAGATGTTTTTCCCTAGCCTGTTTTTTTGCAGCTTTTTCATTGGCAAGACACATCCGATTCTTTTAAATTTTTGAGGGTGTGAAGCAAATTAGAACAGGAACAGTTCAGTTGTACTTCCAGAGAAAGCAGCCAATTTCAGAAGGACTTCTTCTTTGATCTCAGCCTTCCCGGAGGAAGGGAATTTCCCTGGCTCTTTGTTTATTTTAACTGTATGCATTATTATTTATTTTAATTTATATTATTTATCTGCTGCCTTTCTCCCCATAGGGGACCCCAGGCGTTGCACAACAACTAAAAGCAAACAACAGTTGCAAAGATACTATATAAATATCATATTTTAAAAAACCCAATTAAACATATGTTAAAAACCAAGATTGAAAACAATTTTAGAACGCTTGAAAATCTGAAAGGTGAAAAACAAGGCGTTCCTGGGGCACGTCCTGTTTGAAAGCCTGCCTGAAGAGGACTGAACGGCCTTTCGATCGGCTGCCACTCCTGAATCACGAAGAGGCTTCGGAGCCTCCCTCGGCCTGCCCGAGGTTTCAGGGCTTCCTCCGTCCCATGTTCTCCTCTCCTGCCTCTTGCAGGAGGGGCTGTTTTAAAAAGACGCTGCAGAGGAACGGCCGGCCTTTCTGTCGGTCCGCTTGGTTGCTAAACCAACCGCTCGGCCCTGACAACCCCTCTCAAATTGGCAGGGAGAGGCTGTCAATGGGTGGCAGGAGGACACCTTTGAGCCGCCTTGCCTTTTCTCCGTGGCTGCCGTGGATCCGTAAGCCTGGAATTTGCTGCTTGCTGACAAGACAGCTCCAGCTCTCAGTTCGGCTCATACCATTTCCCTTTGCTCAGAAACCAGAAGCCAGAGAGAGAAGGAGACAGACAGAGACACACACAGAGAGAGACAGATCCCAAGGAGTTAAAGCTGGAGCCTGGCAGGCCACGGGGGGCCTTGCAGTTGTCCATATTTAAAAGGGGAGGGAGGGGGGGAGGAAGATGAAAAAGATGAGATAGAATAGCCAGGTGCGTGTGTGTTTGTGAATACTGTGCCCTCAGACAAAGCCCCATGCCTGCAGTCTGTCATTTCCTCCCCACGGAACGAGCATCCACGGGTGGGCGGCTTCTGGTGCCCCTGCTTCAACCCTGGCGGTCTTCATCATCTTCTTCTTCTTCCTTCTCTCCTGGGTGTCCAGGTGAAGAACGTGAACCTGTCCGAGGGGGAGGTGCTCTCCATCCGTGGGGTGGATGATGACCGCTTGGTGGTCTTGGCCAACCAGACGCTCCTGGTGGAAGGGCAGGTGATCCGAAGCCTGACCAACACCATCTCGGTCTTCTTCCGGACCTTCCAGGACGAGGAGATGGGGACCTTCCAGCTTCATTACCAAGGCAAGGGGAGCCTCCTCTTGGGGAGGGCTGGGGGGGTCGTTGGGAGCAGCTCCTTTGGGCCCCAAGGAGGAGTCCTGCCTAACACACTCACTTCCGGTTTGAACGTGGATGGCTTTGGACTGGGCAGGCTGGCGGGAGGGTTGCTGGAACAGCAGCCTTGGCCTTCAAAGTCCTAAGGGGCCTTCCTGTGGCTCTGGTCCCCTCTTCGGGGCTTCCCCAGATGGCCACCCTAATTGGCCACAGCCGGTGGAAGGCGTTCCTCCCCCAACCCCAACCCCAGTTAGCAGCAGGGTTGCCAGGGCAGCTTCACTCCCATCTCCTGAGATTTCAGGGCCTGAAGCCTAAGGTGGGGAGGGCAGGTCCTGGTGATGCCACCGAGGTGGGCCAGCCAAGGGGGGTGGGAGAGAAGGAGCCCAGCACGGGGGCCACAGAGGCTGCCAGGGCCCTTGAGCCCACGAGAGGAGAAGGCCCGGCCGGAGGGAAGGGAGAGGCTGTGGCTGAGGAGGCGAGGGATCTCCTCGAGGGGGCTCCTCTCTCTCTTTGGGATGCTCTCTTCTTTCTCCCTCTTCAAGAGCCCCCCTCCCCCTTGACCCCTGCATGCCTCAGCCAGCAGTCGTCCTCAAAAAACCCCTCTGCCCCCCCCTCCCTGTGGGGCAGGGGGTGCCTTGCTTGCCCACATCCATGCAAAGGATCTGGGGAAGCAACCAGGGGCTCGGAGGCCTTGCCCCCACCAAACCCTCCCTCCAAAAGAGACGTTTTCTCCAGAGGCGAAGCCATGCCCCCTCCCGGCTTCTCCCCGATGGGGACTTCTTTTGGGCACCCTCCCCTTCCCCTCCCCACAGCGCTGGCACGGCCGTTGCTCCCATGAGCTGAGCTGAGCCCCTTGGCAGCCCCGTTGAGGAGGGGCGTTGGTGGCCAGGGGCTCCTCCGCCTGACAAGCCTCCCCCCCCCCAACCTGGCATGTTTCCCAGGTCGCTGGTGTGACTTCCAGCCGCTTGCCTTTTATGGTCCTTCCCTGCATGAACCGTGGAGGTGTGCTTCTCCGTCGATCAGGAATAAAGGCACCGCCACGGCTTTTGCCTTCAGAAAAAAAGAGAGATGGAGAGAGAGAGAGGAGGAAAGGAGGAGGACAAAAGCCACCACGCAAAGCCTGGAAAACGGATTGTAATCAAAGCTTCCCCCCATGGCTTTCTGTGACACCGTGGGAGGAGGAGGGGGGAATGATCCCCCTGAGCAGAGGAAGGAGGAGGGCTGCAAGGGAAAAGGTGGCCACGTGCCTTCTGTTTTGGGCGACCAGTCCTTCCTTGGAAGGGCTGCCCGGCTCAAGTCTGATTTAAGGGCCAAGAAGAGGGAGAAGGCGGCAGATCCTGAGCAGCCGGCCCGGAGAGCCGCCTCCTGCCGGGCCCCCTCGGGGGAGGCGGAGGCCCCGCTTCTCACGCCTGTGCCTTCCCTTGCAGTGTTCATGCTGAGCTGCAGCTTCCCGCGGAGGCCAGAATTTGGGGAAGTGGCCGTCATGGGCCTGCACTCGGGCGCCATGGCCCATTTCCATTGCCACCTGGGCTACGTGCTGGAGGGCGCCGAAGCCCTGAGCTGCCTCAATGCTTCCAAGCCTCACTGGAGCGCCCCGGAGCCCGTCTGCTCAGGTAGGGCCAAAGCCAGGGAAGAGGGGCCGAGGGGCAGGATCCTCCAAGCAGGCCCAGGGGTTGCCGGATCCCTCCCTCCCCCTCCCCGGCTCTCACCTTTCCCTCTTCCAGCCCCCTGCGGAGGGAAGGTGGAGAACGCCACCATCGGCCGGATCCTGGCACCCACTCGCTGGAAGAACCACACCGAGAGCGTGGCTTGCGTGTGGACCGTCAGCGCGCCACAGGGACAAAAGCTGCACTTGCATTTTGAGAAGCTGGTGCTGGGAGAGAAACAGAGGTGAGGAGGAGACGGGGTGGGTGGGTGAGGCTTCTGGGCACCGCCCCAGTGTGGCTGGGCTATGGACAGTCGTTTGGAGGGGAGACTACAGCTCCCACCATCCCCTGCTAGCACGGTTTAGGCTGATCTGCCTTGGTTTCCGGGCACAGGGAGTCCCCAGATGTCACCCTCCGGGTGGGTTGAGCAGCTCCACCCATTATCCCTCACCACCAGGAATGACTGCAGATGTAGTCCAGCACGGCTGGAGGGGACCCGTTTGGGCTGATGCTGCCAAAGATGCTCCTGGTCCTTTTCTAGAATTCTGCTTCCCCCCCCCCCAATAAAACATTTCTACTGACCCATTTTTGCCTAGTTATATCACTTGCTCCCCCCCCCCCGCCCCAAGACACCTGAGCCCTCCTTCCTCGCTCCCTCCCAGGAATTAAGTTGGAAGGAAGGCCAATGTGTGAATCAAGAGGCACGTAGTCCTGGAGCACAAGGCACCATTTAAAGCCACTGATGCTTGTGTTTAAAGGAGCATTTAAAAAGAAAGAAAGAAAGAAACCTAACTTGGTGGCAGTCCATAAAGGAGCTTTATGAGCTGTTCTGAAATGTGAGAGTAAAACACCTGTTTATGGCCGCAGTAAACAGCCTTTCCAAAAGAACAGCTCCACGCAAGACTGCAGGAGGCAGGAAAGGGGTGGGGGGGGGGAGAGAGAATTGGCCAAAGGGCACTTGTGGGGGGGGGGGAGGGGGGAGGACGGGGACTCGGACCCCCTTGCTGGTGAGGAGGAGAAGGCGTTACGGCGCCAACCCTGAAACAGACCGGGTTTTGTGGGAAGCGAGGACGGGGCAGTCCGCCGGAGAAGAGCCACCCAGCAAGAGGGAGGAGGCTGCCTCCCAGCCCTTTTGCAAGACGGACGCCTTTGGGACTGGGATCGTTTGGGCAAATGAGAGAACGGGGAGCCTCTTCGAGGAAAGGGTGTGTGTGTGGGTGCTTGTGGCCAAGAGGCGTCTGGGAGCCCTGGAAACGGCACTCGCTCAGAGCTGTCCCGAAGGCCTCTGGTTGCCCCTGGCTTTTGGACTACAGCTCCCATCACCCAAGGGGGCTGCTGGGAGCTGTAGCCCATAATAGGACTGTTTCTGAGACCTGGCCAGGGTGGTGGGGATTCTTCCCCCTTTCGGGAGGCCTCCCTCCCTCCCTCCCTCCCTCCCTCGATCAGACCTGGGCCAGGAGAGTCTTCCTCCCCATCAAGCAGAACCCAAGAAAGCTTCTTTTTCGGACCACGGCAGGAGGTGCTGGGGGGACGACAGCCTGTCAAGCAGCTTTTTCCAGTCCTGCCCCCAGTTCTGCCCCTGTCCCTTCTTCTCCCCACAGGATGGTCGTCTATGGCGGGGAGACCAATCGCTCGGCCGCCCTCTACGACTCCCGCCAGAGCGACAGCGTGCCCTTCGAGGGGGTGATCAGCGAAGGGACCACCTTGCGTGTGGACTTCATGGCGGAGGATCCGGCTGCGGGACCCACTTTCAACATCCGCTTCGAAGGTGAACCCCACTCCCCACCTGCAACCCTCTTTTAAATGCATTTATTTCATCAATTTATATACCGCCCCATTAGTGCAATGCCCTCTTCTTGGCAGTTTACAGCAGAATAAAATACAACGTGGCAACAGCAGGATTGTAAATCTTGTCCCCCCCCCTCCGAAACTGGCTCCATGATGTGATGCCACCCCCCCTCCACCTCCAAGCATGGAGAATCCCTGGATTATTCTGCAGTTGGGTGTGCATTGGGGAACAGCAGGATTTTGAGGGGGGTCACCAAAGAGGGCCCCCCATGCATACTGCACTGCCCTCAGTCTCTTGAGCATGCCGTTCTGTCTCCACCCAGTACATGTGGAAGGAAGGACGTGGAGGGACATGCCTTTTTCATGGGAAAACCCTGAACCCGGGTTTCCGTTTGCCATCTCCCCAAGCAGGAGGCACAGAGAGAGGGAGCTGTTCTTCAGGACCATGGACAGCGCCTGTGGCTGAGCAGACCCGATCCCTCGTTGCTCCTTTTCTGAGCCCAAGCAGGAAGGGAAAGAGGCCAAGCCCCTGCCCTCCATGGGGCTGCCCTAGACAGACAGGCCTGTTGGGGGAAAGTGGCAGCCAGGCTGCTATTCTATCCAGATCGCCTGTTGTGAACCGACGGCGCTGCCTCCAAGCCCAACTCACGCTGGGGCTCTCCTGTGCCATCAAGTGGCCTCTGACTTACAGGGACCCGATGAAGGGGTGGCTTCCTTCTTTGGGTTTTGCTTTGATGTACAAAGACCCAAAAGGCTTAAGTCCACCTGCTAGTCCCCAGTATGGAGGACCCATAGAATGAATGGATGTAGGGTGAGGCCACACTTGTATAAATCCCATGGATGCCATGGGTCAGCTCTAGCTGGGAGCCCCCAGTGGGGCTGCAGGCTAAGGGACCTATCCTGAAGGAGGCGCAAAGACCGAAAGGCTGTGTAATGTGGGGAGGGGGGTGGGAGGGGCTCAGCTGATCTGCCCTTTTCTCCAGGGAACTTCCTAGGTGGGCCCTCAAGGCCCCCGAACGGAGATGGTCCCAGTTTGGGGGTTGCCTTCCAGCTGAGGCTGGCCCTGAGGCTCAAGCTTTTCCCTTCCAGCCTTCGAGAAAGGCCACTGCTACGAACCGGACATTCAGAATGGAAACTTCACCACCTCCGACCCCACGTACAGCCTCGGGGCCCTCGTGGAGTTCACCTGCGACCCGGGCCACTCGCTGGAGCAGGGGCCGGCGGTCATCGAGTGCATCAACCTCCGGGACCCTTACTGGAACGACACGGAGCCCCTGTGCCGAGGTGAGGGAGGCCGCCGGGTGGAGGGGGGGGGACAGCGTGGCAGAGTCCCCCACTCGGGGTGGAGGGGCCAAAGCCTAGCTCACCCCTTCTCCTTCCACGGGAGAGTCCTCTTGATTCTGCCTGCGGGGAAGACACAGGGTGAGGTTGGGGGTGGAGTGAAAAAGGGGACAGTGCGTCGCCAGCCCCACTGGTTTGAGGGCAACCTGCCTGTCTCCTGTGGGTTTAGAGCCCTCTGCCTCCCCACATGGGGAAAGTGCCTTCAGAAGGCACATCCTTTCCCTGTGGCCCTCTGTGGCCCTTGTCCTTTCATTCTGTGGGACCGGACCTCATCCCAGGGAGATACTAGGCAGTGGGGAAGGGAGGGCCCCTGAGCCAGCTGCACGGGGGGGGGGGCTCACAACCCACCCCAGGAGGGTCACCAGGAACTCAGCTGGGGCCCTCTTGGTGCCGTTTTGCAGCCACGTGCGGAGGAGAACTCTCCACGGCAGCCGGGGTGATCCTCTCCCCCAACTGGCCAGAGCCCTACACAGAGGGGGAGGACTGCGTCTGGACAGTCCACGTGGGGGAGGAGAAGCGGATTTTCCTGGACATCCAACTGTGAGCGCCTCCCCACCTTTGAGGCATATTAACCGAATCAGCAAACCTTCCCTTGTTGCATGGCAAAACCCCCTGGGAAACTGGTTGGGCGGGGGGGGGGGGGTTGGATGTGGGAGTTTATCTGGGCTGGTGGCGGAAAGTCCTGGGGGCAGCCCTGGCTTCCAAGAGAGGCCCGCGAGTGCAGGGTCTTTTAGGAAAACGGGCCCCGAGGCCCTCAGAGGGTCAGCTGCTGGCTGTGGCCGAAGGACCAAACGAAGCCATTAGGGCCGTCTGCCTGCCTGCAGCTGCCGTGCCCCCCCCCCCCGTGGCCCTGCGCATGGGGCAGAGCCTCTGTGGGTTTGCACCCTGAGACACAAAATGCTTTTGCAGGCAGGCCGAGGCCCCTCGGAGGTCTCTGGTTGCATGGCAGCTCCTTTGCTACTTCTGCCAGGAGAAAAGGCACCGCTTTCTCCCCTCCCCCCCGCGGCACCACATTTTTGGGGAGGAGGCAGGAAGAGAGAGAGAGAGAGAGAGACGGAGGAGGAGAGCAAAGGGGAGGAGAGGAGAGCCAGGCAACAAGGAAGCCTCTCTGGGCCCCGCTCTGCTTTGCTCTGCACCCCATTATTTACCACTCAAGAGCACGAGGGGCTTTGCAAATACCAACTGTTGGTTTGCTTAAGCATGTCGGGTCCCCATGTGGCACTAAATCCACACGCCTCTTTCATCCGGACGGAAGCGCCAAGCGGTGCCACCGTCTGCCTGCCTGCCTGCCTGCCTGCCTGCCTGCCGTTGGTCACCTTGGTTTGGCTCCCTTTAAAATTTGGAGGAAAATTTGGAATTCCTGGGCTGGGCGCGCCCTCTGCTGGCCAGCCAGTCAACTGTGCTGCTTTTGGACATGGCTGGGGCGGGGGGGGGGGGATCAATCCTCCTTTTGCCGCCCCACTGGCCGAGGTCAGCCAGCCCTCCTGTTTCATTAGGCTGTGCAAACTTTAAGGTGTCCCTGGATCACATCGCTCTGCCTTTAAAGGCAAACAGCAGCTGCCTAGAGAGCTGTTCTGTTTCTCAGAGTCAGACGCTGCCATTTCCTTGCAAGTCCCTGCCCTGCTTGGAGGGGCGCACAAACACACATACACACGCGCACACACACATGCATGCACGCACGCACACCCATCTGTCCTTTCGCTGGAGGCAGGGCTGGAGGCACCCACGTGGGCTTCTGATCTGGAAGCCGTTTCCTTCTTTGATGCTTTTTATAACTCCCCCCTCACACACACACACACACACACACACTAGCCAAGGGGCTCTGGGTGCGGTACAGTCTCCTCAAAATATGAAATGTGCTAAAATACCATGACCCCCCCCCCCGCACAAAAGGTCCAGGGGGTGGGGCATATATCTCATGAGAATTTCCAGGGCTCACAGCGCGTCGTTTTCTCTTGCTTCCCACCCACACCATGCAGCTTAAACCTGAGCAACAGTGACATCCTTACCATCTACGACGGAGATGACCTCAGCACTCACATCCTGGGACAGTATCTGGGCAGCCGTGGGCCTCAGAAGCTCTATTCCTCCACTCCGGATTTGACCATCCAGTTCCACTCTGACCCAGCGGGGCTTGTTTTTGGAAAAGGCCAGGGCTTCATCATGAGCTACATCGGTGGGTGCGCTCGGGGTGGGGGCCCTGGTCCTCCCCTCCCTCTATCCCCTCCCGCTTGGAGAAAGATTCCTCTGGCGGAGGCCAGAAGCACAGGACACAATAGTCTCACAATTCAACAGGAAGAATTAGAAGGCTGTAAAATGTTCTCTTGGCAGAGATACATTCCTTTAAAACTGCCACGTCTGCACCATCGAAAGGCAAACAAAGCAATGTATTTCTTCCTTATGATTGGTCACCTTTTTTTAAAAAAAAAGGCGCTGATATGCAACTTCTCAAGGAAGGAAATAATAACATAGCATAATCAGATGTCCTTGACTGTTTAAGCCAGCACCACTTCTAATTGCAAAGCTGTCCCTCTTATCTATTGTGGCCCTGAATTTAGAAACAGCAAAGAACTTCAGCTGATCTAGATGCTTCACCACAGGGCCTGTGGAATTTTGCCTTTCCCAATTTCCAGGAATAACTGCACTGCTTGTGCCTCCCCATTGATCAAGGTGAATGTAGCTCAGGGGGGAAAAGGAGGGGCTTTCCTGAGCTACCTCTTCCATATTTTGATCGGACATTCTAGGGGTCGTACTCTACCCAAAAAGGCCACTCTCTCTGGTTCTGTGGCAGCTCTCAGAGGTGTCTCCATGTTCCTTGCGTTTCTAATGAGAACTTCCTCTCTGCCTGCAGAGGTCTCGCGGAACGACTCCTGCCCGGATCTGCCAGAAATCCAGAATGGCTGGAAGACGACCTCTCACACGGAGCTCGTCCGAGAGGCCAAGATCACCTACCAGTGTGATCCCGGTTATGACATTGTCGGCAGCGAAACCCTCACCTGCCAGTGGGACCTCACCTGGAGCAGCGACCCGCCCTTCTGCGAGAAAAGTACGGGCCCGGCAGGGCTGGCAGTCACGGGAAGGGTGCCTGCTGGTCCCCCGTCCTGCCCTGACTCACCTTCTTTGGTCTGTTTGGATACTCTGAGTTTAAAGAGAGTTTGCCGCCCGATATCCCCAGCAAGAGGTGGTCCAAAGGAATTAAGCAGCCCCGGCTTCTTTGTCTCTTCCTCTCAGCTGACCCAGAAAACCTCCACTGGCTCCTTTTTAATATGTCTGGATGCGTATAGAAAGGCACAGGAGCATGGCTAAGGAAAGCACTTGGCCACCCAAGGTGATCAGGGCCTACTTGACCCTCTGATGTGTGGTTGTATAGCTCTGGGCCTGAGTACCAATGCATCGTCTGGCCAGAGCCCAGCAGAATTAATTACTCCTTTGAATGACAAACTCCCTCCCCGAGCAGGTTCCTCCTGCAACCATCCTGTCAGATTCCAATGTCTTCCTGAGGACTAGAAGCAAAACCTTGTTTCAAAATTAGATGAGATTGTGAGCAAGACAGACCCGGTTTCACAAGGGATGGCACAGGCGCCCACAGCAGGGCTAGCGTGTGTGTGTGGGGGAGCCCCTCGCCTTCCAGATTTCAGGGTGGGTCACTCCGGTCACAGTCTTCCTATTTCAACACCCGGCGTCCTGTGTCGGTTCCCCTCCTTCTGCCTCTGCCTCAGTTATGTACTGCACAGACCCTGGGGAAGTGGAGCATTCGACCCGCTTGATTTCCGACCTGGTGCTGCTCGTCGGGACCACGATCCAGTACACCTGCAACCCAGGCTTTGTGCTGGAAGGAAGCTCGCTGCTGACCTGCTACAGCCGGGAAACGGGGACGCCCATCTGGACGTCGAGGTTGCCACGCTGCGTGCGTAAGTTCTGCTCCCCCCTCGGTGGAGGAGTGCGCGCTCATCCACTCCCACCTCCTGTGGAAATTATGCACATCTGCCTGCTTGCCCACCCACTCAGACTACCGCCGTGTAGGAGAGAGAAACCGCAGACGGACAAGCCTGCCTTCCAGAGTTTCATTTCCCTAGAACTAGATGCATGTCTCCTGTTCGAGACGAGAACAACGGTTTTAGCGTAGGTGCCCCTAAATCCGTGTGTTGCACCCATAGAGTCCCTGGGGAAAGGCCCTTTCAAAGAAAGGCTCTTGGACCGGCGGGTGGAAGCACGTCGAGGAGGAGGGGGCCTGCTAGGGCCAGCCAGGAGGCTCCGAAGAGACCCCTCCTCCACAGACTCCAGCTTCTTCTGCAGCTGGTCAGGCTTGTTCTGAAAGAAAGAAAGAAAGAAAGAAAGAACCGTCACTTCCCTTGTCTAGATTTAAAGTGTCAGAGATGCACCAACCACAGTTGCAGGGCGGTGGGGCGCTTGAAAGCAGCTGGTCTTGGTGATGGTGATGGCCTGTGTGTGTGTGTCATTCGTTCCAGCCGAGGAATCCCTGGCCTGCGACAACCCGGGGCTGCCGGAGAACGGCTACCAGATCCTCTACAAGCGGCTCTACCTGCCGGGCGAATCGCTGACCTTCATGTGCTACGAGGGCTTTGAGCTGCTCGGGGAGGTCACCATCAAGTGCATTTTGGGCCAGCCGTCCCGGTGGAGCGGGCCCCTCCCCACTTGCAAAGGTAGCCTCAGCCTGGAGGGAGTGGAGGCGAGAGGTTGAGACGGGGGCGGGCGGGCGAGGGGGCTCTCCCAGCCCAGCTTCCCTGCCTCAGCCAACCCCCAGCCTGACTCTCCCCCCCTGCCCTTCTCTTCCAGTGAATCAAGACAGCTTTGAACACGCTCTGGAAGGTGAGCGGGGTTGGGACGGGGCATCTCTCCCTTCGGGTTCCCGCTGGTCTGTCGTATTTTGCGGACGGCCAAATCAAGGAAGGGAAGTCGCAGGTAATGGGGCTCCTTCTCTCTTTAGTAGCCGAAGCTGCTGCAGAAACCTCGCTGGAAGGGGGCAACATGGCCTTGGCGATTTTCATCCCGGTTCTGGTGGTCTCCTTGCTCCTCGGGGGAGCCTACGTCTACATCACAAGGTAGGTGGGAAAGACAGCGATGGGGTGTGTGTGTGTGCGCGCGCACATGATCTCTCCCTTTCAACCCCTGGCCCAGGACAGCAGAGGAAAGAGGGGGCAGGATCTGGCCCTCCTTAGGGCCCAGCCAAGCGCCCCCAGGCTTTATAGGGGCACACACCCTTCCCTACACTGCGGGGCGGCCTTTCAAGCTTTGCTAAGGCTTAGGTACTGTCAGGAATAGCCTGCAGCTGAAATACAAGGGGACTTGGGGGTTCTGCCCACTTGCCACCTCTGGTGTGCAAGGTTCCCCCCCCCCCCCCCCAGAAATCACGCTGCTGAAAGAGATTCCCCACTCTGGCTCCGCGTGGGGTTTATGGGGACCGGTCTGTCGGCTTTGCTTGCCCAGTGCTTTTCTCCAGACTGCTCCTTCCTGCAGGATCCTTGACCTCTGCCTGTGGGCCAAGCCTCCGGCAGGGATGTTGCGCGGATGCCTCTCTTTGGGGCAAGGCGGGGCACAGGACGATGGGCCGTGTTGTAGCTGCCCTGGGGACGCTTTCCATTTCTATAGTTCTAGCAGCCGAACAAAAGCAGCAAGTTTGTCATTTTGGGGTGGGGTGGGCGAAGCTCGCAGTCAGGCTGGGAAGAGGAGGGGGGCTGCCCAGTGGATTCCTTCTGCAGCTGGAACCGTGCGTTCCCCGGGAAGAGGGAATTAACATCTCAGTCTCTCTCTCTCCCCCCCCCCCCATTTGATGCAGGTGTAGGTACTACTCCAGCCTGAGCCTTCCCCTCATCTACTCGCACCCGTACAGTCAGATCACGGTGGAGACAGAGTTTGACAACCCCATTTATGAAACTGGGGTGAGTGGCCTCTTTTTTCTCCCTCAAAAGGGACGCCTTGATTTGGTTCCGCTCCAAATACGGATCTTGCCACCCAGTCTCCATTCCGCGTGGTCTTCACAAGCCCCATCACAGCGAGAAATGATGGCCATTGCCTGGCCGATGGGCCCCGTGTGGGGCGGGGGGCATCCATGGAGGGAAAAGGACAGACACACGCGTGCATGTGCACACACGCACGCACACACACACACACACATAACACACACACTTTGCCCTCTCCCAAGCCTGGCTGATCTTAGCACTTGCTTACACGGCTTAACGCCCTTCTTCCCACCCCGGCTGGTTTCTGAGGATTTGCTCCTGACCTGGAAAAGGCTTTGCGGGAGAAGCGGGCAAGGGGGATGGACTACAAGATCCAGCACTCCATAGCCCATACTGCACAGGCTGGCTGGCTGGGGGATTCTGGGAGGTATCGTCCAAAAATCTTTCCAAAGTTTTGAATTTGTCTAACCGGGTTTCCCAATTTAAAAAGCGAAAACGCCTCCCTTTCAGAGCAAAGGCCACCCCTAACCACGGAGCCCTTTTCTTTTGCTAGGAAACGCGTGAGTACGAAGTGTCGATATAAGGCTGGCCATGTGTGGGACTGACTCTCTCCAGACGCCGTCTCAATTTCTTCTCCCAGACCTTCCTCAAGTGATCCAATCCGGACCCCTCCACGGTGGAGGCCGGCTGAGCGCCTGCCGATCCTTCCCTTTTGCTTTCGGCTGGAGATGCCGCCTTCCTCTCCCCCATCGTGAAACTCTGCTCCGGTGGCGCTCCAAAAACCCCCGGTGGGAGGCTCGGCGCCTGAGGTGGGCTGGCCTCAGAGCCACGCCTGGCTTGACCATGCCACCTTACTTTGTGCGTGTGGTTGTGTGAAACAAGGGACACTGTGGCTTGTTCATGTTTGGTTTTCTTATTCTTAGTTTCTTTTCCCCCCCCAAAAAGTGACTGGGAAATGGTGCTGCCACCCTGGCACAAGGGAGCCTTTTCTTCTGGCTGAGGAAGAGGAGGCGTGGGGCCAGTCCCCCCCTCCTTAAAATGACCCCTGGCAGGGGGAGCACCTCTCTCTTGGCTGCTGCAGCCTTCCCAAGGAGTTGGGGCTCAGTTCTGCTCCCCTCGAAGCAGAGGAAGGGAAAGTGGTGCCAACCCACAGGGAAGCTTGGAGGGTCATCGGAAAGTTCACAGATCTGGAGGTTAGGTGTTGCAGGAGGCAGCGGGGAGAGGGAAAGGGCAGGCTGGCCGTCCGTCCAGCCGTCCCTTGTGTGCATCGTTCTTGTTCTCATAATTGTCTCTGATCATAGATGTGAAACTGTGCGGGTTTTGACTGGTTCAGAAAAATGTGGAAAAAAAGGTTTTTGGAAGATGGAGATCGGGCCGCATCTCGTGGTTACTCCGGTGGCCTTAGTCTCCCAGCACGTGGTTCCGGATCACGTGGGGGCGTTCCCGGCCAGAAGCTTTGTAGGGGATCGCAGCAGGAAACCCCTCCAGGTGGGTGGCTTGGGGAAGACAAGGAGGGCTTTGTTGGCCTGCTGAGGGGAGAGCCGCCAAGTCTGGCCTCTCAAATCCAAGGAAGGAAGAATACAGGAGCAGGTCGGCCGTGGGCTCGCTGGCCCTTTTCGCTTCTCCGAGCAGGGAGCAAGAGTCCCGAGTCCCTGTGCATTGCTCTGGGCCGTAAGCAGGAGAATTGTCCCTGAAGTCTTTCGAGTCGAGCCTTGCACCGTTGTCTCTGCCGATCAAAAAGTCTGTGTTTGGGGTGTGTGTGTGTGTGAAGAGCTGCCTGGTGGAGTTGCCACAAAGGCCTTTTGGGTCATGAATAGGAAGCCGCTTGGAAACCCCTCATGCATGACTCACCGACCTGGACAGGTGCCTAGGTCTACAGGCCTCTTCCCTCTTCCCTTCTGCCCACGGAAAGGCCCACTCTCCAGACCTTCTCTGCTCCTGGGATGCAAGGCCTTGAAAAACAGAGAGAGAGAGAGAGAGAGAGAGAGAGAGAAACAGGGGGAAAGGAAGCCCACCTCCACCATCACAACGGTTCCACAGGAGGACGAAGACTCCAGAAGAATGCTGTGTGTGTCTCTCGTGGAAAAGCCCCTCCCCTGCCCCCCCCAATCTGGTGCCCCCTCCCATTCCTGTTGTATGGATAACGTGGAAGTGTGGATTAGTGGTTGCCGAGGCGCCTGTTCCTGTCTTTGTAAAACAGAAACAAAAACGAAAACAAAAAAAAAATGTATTGGTGAGAAAATTGTAACCATGACAATGTTTTCTAAACGTCCGTTTTAGCTTAGCGGTCAGGGGCGTGCATCTCTGCCATTGTCAAGAGGGAGGCGTTGGGGGCTGTTTATGGGTTTTTCTCCTTTTAAGAAAAGGGATGTCGGGCGGGAAGTCTTTGTCGTTTGCAAGAGGGACGGGAGGGGAAGGGGGAGGGCCGGAAAGGGGGGAAAAGAGAGAGAGAGAAAGAGGCAGGAATGTGACCGGGGTTCTGTTTCCCTTCCTTATAGGTCTCTTTTTATAAGATTGATGGGATTAAATATTTTTGAACATGATCAGCTAAACCCTCTTTTGGGGTGTGGTGGGGCGGAGGTGCCAACATTCAGCGTTGAGATACCTTAATCATATAAACTGTGCTCATATTTTTGCACATTTCCAGAGATGTTGGGAACGTAGCACGGTTCAGCCCGCCTTCCTTGTTGTGTGTCTGATGGGCAGGCAGACATTCCCCATCATCATCATGCCATGCATACCTTCCACCTGCACACAGTGCTCCATCCCATGAATGCTTCTGCTCCCCTGGGAATCTGACCGAGGACAGAGTGTGGAAAACTTGCCTTTTCAGGCCCCCAGGATTCCAGCTGCTGTGCTGGCCAGAAGGTCGTTCAAAGGAGACTCCAGAGAGCCTGGGGTTCCTTCCGCTTCTCTGTGGAAGAGCGTGGCCATTAAGTGGGTGTTTCAGTGGTCAGGGCAGCCGGGGACCAAGCCCTGCCCATGAAAAATAAAACCAAATCCCAACGGTTCCTGCCTTCAACTCTGGACTTGCCCAAAGGGTGCCGGTGGCCGTGGCGTTCTTCCTCCCTGCACCCTTGAATGACTCCTGACGCCTTCGGCCAACCCCTTCCACGTCTGCTCTCAGCTTGGCTGCTGTTTCCCATGCAAGCCGCACAGTGAGGAGGAAAGCTTGGAAGTGTTGCTTTCTGGGCTACACCCCCCCCCCCCGAAATCCCATCAAGTCACTGTTCCAGTCTGTGACGGGGAGGTTGGCTGATCGAGACGCCAACCAGAGTCCCAAGGGGGGCAAAGAGAAGGCCACAGCTGGCTGTGTTTGCATCTTGGTGAGGGAAGGGGTCGGCCTCCCCAATCAGCTTAATACCCTCTCCCACCTGTGTGCAGGGACATCGCCCCCACCAGCAAGGCCACAGCTTTCCCGCGCCTTCCCTTCTGCACCCCGGGGCATCCCTGGCACAGGACGTCCATCCCAAGAAGTTTCTGTTCAGCTAAAACACAAAACAACCAAACAGAACCAAGATTCTGGCCCTCATGGCCAAGAAATGGTGCTTGAAAACATGCAGGAATGACTGGTGAGGACCTCCAAGGTTGAATGAGGCACAAGCGGGCCGGGGAGTGGGAGGGAGGGGGCTTGGGGGCGGACACTTTGGCAGGAGAGCCCCCCCCCTTCCTTTTAGCGGAGGCAGCAGGAGAGCGACTTTTCCGAGATGGGAGGAAGGGGAAGAGTCCACCTGTTGAACTTCTGCCTGTCACGCAGGTGCTCAAACGCCAGCAGCCCTGCTCCTCCACCCCCACCCCCTTTCGGTCCCTTCTGGCGCAGGAGGTGACGGTTTCACGGCCCAGGGCCAAGAAGAGAGTCAAACTCTGAAAGCCGGAGAGCCGCGATGGCGGGAGCCAGGGAGGCCTGGGTTCAAGGGCCCGCTCACCTGGCCCACCTGGCCGAGGGGGCGTGAAGGCCGCCCGCCCTCCCACCCGTTCGGGCACCTTCTGCCCCCCCACCCCCCGCCCGTGACCTCCATCCGGCGCTGGTGCTGCGGGGGGGGGGGGAGAATGAGGAGCCCGGGCAGATCGCCCCGCCGGCGGGGAGAGGACCAGCCTCGTCCTGGGGGGGCTGGAAGAGAGGGAAGCAAAACGAGGAGGGCCAGGCGCTCGCAAGGAGCTTCCTCCTCCTCCTCCTCTCCTGATGCACAGGGGTCGCACATCTCCTGCGCAGCCCCCCCCCGCCCCCGCCCCCCGGGTCATCCCGGCCAGCTCCGCCGCCGGGCCCTCCCTGGGATTCCTCCCAGCCCTCCGGGGAGCGGCCGGGTTGCCAACTTTCCGCCCAGCCGCCGCTCTTGTGCCCTTGATGCAGCTCGCCTGCCCGGCCCTCGGTGGAGACGGGCCCCCTGCCCACCCCCGCGTTAGGCGGAGCCCTTCGCCCCGCGGAAGCCGGGAGCGCTCCGTCAGGGTCCAGAGGGCGCGGGAGAGAAAAACAGGGGAGCTGAACGTGGCCACCGGAGGCACACGATCCGCGTGTCAGAGAGCAAACGCCGGGAGGGCCGCCAGCTCCCTTCTGGGCGGCCGGGCATCCGCCGGGCCAGCGCGGCTGTCTCCCATCCCGCGGGCCTCGACGGCAAAACCGAGTTTGACCCTGGCGGGGACGCCTGGGCGGTTTGGGTAACGGGAGGGTGGGCTGGATGGCCTCTTGGGGACCCCTCCGCGCCCCTGTGCAGAAAGGCGCCCGGAGGGGCCTCCTCCCCCTCCCAGGGAAAGCCTGGCAAAGGCGCTTTGGGTTTCCTCGAAGGACAACCGCCCCAAGCCTGGTGGGCCTTCTGGGCCCAGAAGTCCCTTTTCCTCAGTCCCGAGGAAAGAGTCCCTCGGCCTCGCACCCCCCACCCCGGGGGAAAGGCCGCCCAGCCCCCTGGGAGGGGGGGGAGAGCCCGCCCGCCCTTCCTTCCTCAGCATCTCCCTCCGAGGCCTCCGTTCTGTGTGCAGGGAAGGGGGGGGGGAGAGAGAGTGTGTGTGTCTCTGGGACCCCCCCCGCCCCCCAGAGGGGCTCCCCCTCCCTGACCCCCTCGCCTGGCTCCTCCCCCCCCCCCTGAAACCAGCCTCCCTCCCTCTAGGACGGGAAGGGAGCAAAGGAGAGCTGGCTTCCTTCAGCCCCGGCACCTATTGAGCCGGAAGATCACGCTGCCGCCGCCGCCGCCGCCTGGTAGGTGGGCGTGGAGGCAGGAGGGGGAGCGGGCGAGGTGGAAGACGAGGAGGAGGAGGAGGCGAGCTGGGGATCAGGGCCGCCCGGGGAGGCCGCTTTCCTGGCCAGGATCACACCCCGTCTGCCTCCCTCAGGCCTTGTTCTCGTGAACCACCTTCTTTCCCCTGGATTCGGGTCCCAAGCCCAGGGAGCGGGGCCGCCCCAAGACACTCTGCTGCCTGAAGTGGAGCCCTCCGGGCTGGCCAGACAAGGGTCGGAGCGGAACCCAAGCCAGGCCCCACTTCTCTCTGCCCCCCCCCCCCGAGGGACCTCCCTCCGGCGCTTTTGGCAGAGGAGGCCGAGAATCCCACAGAAAGGCACTAAGGGGGGGGGATGGATGGGCAGCCTTTTCAAGGCCCCAGAATCTGCGGCCTGATCCAGAAGGAGCCGGCGGGGTCCCTCTCGCTCTCTCCGAGGCTGGTTAAGACAGAGTCCTGTCCTGTGTTCTCAAAACAAGCGAAAAGCAAACGGTTGGGAAACGTGTGTGGGCAGTGTGCCACCCTTCAGATGCCACTGGGCTCCACGGCAGGCCCTTGGCTGGGCTGGTTGTCATCCCACACACTTCTGGATTGCCTCCCCTTGCCCACGCCGGCTTTAGAAGGAGGACCCCCACTTGTCGTCCCCCCCATCCCCCTCATGCTGGAAAGTCCTGTATTATTAGACCATCAAAGACAGGATGCTAAAACCACAGGGAGCCTGCAAAAGTGATGGAGGTGGTAGCCAGGGGGGGCGCAGGGTCATT
Organism: Intellagama lesueurii; assembly: GCA_037013535.1. Classification (NCBI taxonomy): domain Eukaryota; kingdom Metazoa; phylum Chordata; class Lepidosauria; order Squamata; family Agamidae; genus Intellagama; species Intellagama lesueurii. The sequence continues at coordinate 289,472 of JBAJHW010000014.1, forward strand.
TCCTCCCCCTTGACAAGCTACTCCATCTGGAAGGAAAGAGCCCTCGCTGGGTGGGCACCAGCAGCTGGCAGGGAGCGCAGCGCAGCCGCCCGGAGCCAGGCTGGATTTGCCTTTTGTCTTTTTTTTAAAGCCGAGGATCTTATTCCTGCGGCCTGACCCACTTTGGCTGACTCAGAATCTCTCCCTTTACACAATGTGCTGCGCGCCTTGAGTGAGTAACTCCTCACTTGCCAGCCTGGAGCCAAGCCTTGAGGGGGGGGTGTGGGTGTGTGGGTGAGGGGGTGCCAAGAAGAAGCCAGCTGACACCCTGGAAGAGAGGAGTGCCTGGAAAGGCGGGTGGCCTAGAACAAGCTCCCTCCCTCTCCCTCTCCCTCTCCCTCTCCCTCTCCCTTCCTTCCGCCTCCCCCCAGTGCTTCTTGGGTGCCAAGACATGAATTCCTGGTCTGCCAGCGGCGTCTGCCAGCTGTTGGCAGCCACGGTGGCCTGGTGGCCGCCCGTGAAGGCGCCAAGAAAAGGCCGCTCGGGCTGGGTCGTCCCAAGCTGAGGAAAGGCAGGGTTCGGTGGCCGGCTTTCTTGGGGCTGTTCGCCTTTTCCAAAGTGGCCGCGCGTCTTGGACGGTCCATCTCGGGACCGCATTTATCCGAGAAAGGAAGGCCCTGCCTCTGATCAGGGAAGGCCATCCCTCATGTGGATGCAGGCGGCCGGTGGCCTCTGGGTCTCACCATCCCTCCTCAGTGGGAAGTCATGTTCTTTGACCTGGAAATACTCTGTGTCAGTCAGGGATGCTCTGTAGCTACTCAGGGGCAAAAGGCACTCTGTGTATGCTCAGTGGCATGTCTGAGCCTTGCATCACATGTTTTGAGCATGAGTCCAGGCACTGCAGACAGATGCTGGGTGATGAGTCTACAAAGGGCTGCCAGGCTCGGTGCTGGGGGCTGTTTTCTCCCTGTCTGGTTTCCTGCCATTCATTCCTTTATGCTGATTTCCCTTTTGCTTCCAAAACACACTGAGATCTCAGTATTTCTTTTATGTCGTCATAAAAATAATGCACATCAAAAAATAAATGGGACTCTGGAGCTGAAACAAAACATGTGTTTAAGAAGAGGTCGTCCCCCCCCCTCCTCCCGCGCTCCAGGCCTGCCTTATGACCTCCAAGGAGAAAGGCCGAGGGGCTCTGCTCCTCTCCCCGGCCCTGGTCCTCACAACACCCGGGAGAGGTAGACCCGGAGAGCTTGGAGTGGGCAGGCTGCAAGGAGGGAGCCCCGGCTGGCAACCGACGGGGCTTCCGCCCGCTGGACCCCGCTGCTTTCCGCGGGAGAGGAACGTGAGCAGCCGAGGGAGGTTGACCACGGAAGGAAGCTTCCCCCGCCCCAAACCCCAGGCTGGGTTCCCCGGGGCCACCCGGGAAATGCCAAGCCCAGCACGCTGGCCCCGCGCGCAGCCCTCTTGCCTCGGAGGTCCTGAGGCCAGGTTCGCTGCCCGGGCTCCGTCCCTCCGTCCGTCCCTCCTTCCCGCAAACGGATCCGGGCCACCGGGAGCGGCGGGAGTGCTTGGGGGGGGGGGGCGCCTTGCCAGGAAAGGGGGCACGGGAGCGGGCGAGAGCCCTCCTTGGGCCGGCCTAGCCTCACCGCCAGGGGAGGGGGCTCCCTCCCTCCTCCCCCGCCGGCCTCAGGAGGGAGCGCTCTGCACGTGCTCGGGGCCCCTCGGCGGACTCCGCCCGTCCACGCCGGGCGCCCCCCGGGAGCCTCCTCGCCGCCAAGCTGGGCGCGCAGGCCAAGGTTAGCCGACAGAAGCCCCGCGGCAGGGCCCGGCCCCGTGGCCGTCGCCCCCCCCCGTTCCTTCCCCGCCTCCGCCTCCGCCCTCGCCTCCGCCCGCCCTCGCCTCCGCCTCGCCGCCGCCGCCGCCGCCGGGGCGCGCCGCTTCGCTGGCAGGCAGGCAGGCAGGCAGGCAGGCAGGCAGGCTGGGGCCGCCCCTCCCGGGCTGCTGGGAGTTGTGGTCCGCGCGGCCGCGGAGCCGGAATCGGAGCCGGAACGGGATGCTCAGGCGCGCAGGCGGGGCGCCTCCGGAGCGGCGGCGGCGGCGGCAGGTAGGGGGGCGCGGGCCCCGGGGCGGGAGGTGGGGCGGGCGCGGGGCCGCGGGGCCGGAGCCCTGCTAGGCTCCGCTGGCGCCCGCTCCCCTTGGCCCGGGCTGCCCAAGCCGGCCGAACGGCGTCGGGGGTTCCGTGCCTCGCCGGCTCCGGGTGCGGCTCCAGGCCCGACTCGGGCGCTCCACGCCGCCTCCGCCGCCGGCCGCCTCCTGCTGCGTGGAGCGCGGCGTTGGGGGTGCGGGCTGGCTGCGGGCCGAGGCGGAGGCGACTCTGCCCCATAGCCCAGCGCTTCTCGGGAACCCCCTTCCTGAAGGCGGCGGCGGCGGCGGCGGCGGCGGGCCCGGGGCCTCTTGGCGGCGTGGGAAGCCTCCGGGCGGGCGCTCTGCACATGCTCGCGGGCACGGGCAGGGCTTGGGTGAGTTGCTGGCGCTACTCGCAGCCAGGCGAGGGAAGGAGACGGCCTGCTCGGGCTGGGCGGCGCAGGTGGAGAGGAGGGCCAGAAGGACCCCCGCTCCCCGTGGCAAGTGCGCCGCCGCTGGATTTCCAGCCCCCCCCGGTGGCCAGACGGAAGCCCGCGCCCCGGGCCCCTCCTTGGCCCGTCCAGTCGGAGGAGCCCCCCCCCCCGGGGCCGCCTGCAGGTGGGCCGCTTGCCCTGCCCAGGTGGGACTCCGCCGAGCCAAGGGCTTCTCGCCCGACGGGGCGGACGTCGGGCCTCTGGCCGTCCAGGGGCCCAGCCCAGGAAGGACCGGGTCCGAGCGGAGCCCCCGGCCGCCCTTGGCTCAGGGACCTGGAGGTGCCTGGAGGACCCCGGCAGCCCCGAGGCCTTCGCGGCGCTGGGGGGGGGGGGGCGCTCGGGGGCTCAGAGTGGAAGGCAGGCGGGTCGGAGGCGCCGCCCGGAGGCGCTGCTCTCGCGGAAAGGAGGCGCAGCCCTCCGTCGGGCTCCGGCCGGCCCGCGCGACTTCCACCCGCCTCTTTGCCCATGCCCAGAGGCATCCTCGGCCGGGACCTCCTGCCTGGCGGGGCTCAGTCTGCAACCCCCTCCTGGCGGAGGAGAGCAGCTGGGCCACGCGGCTCCCTGGGGCTGGCCTCGGGCAGCTAGCTGCTTGTGGCCTGGAGTTCCCCAGCCTCTTCTCCTGCCGGCCAGAGCGCTTTGGCTGGGGTCCAGGCAGCGTCGCCGTCTCAAAAGCGTCACCCCCCACCCCCACCCCCACCCCCGGGCTTATCGCTCCTGGGAGATCCCCACCGATTGGTGCCAAGAGATTTCCTTGAGAGTACGGAGATCACCTCACTTCCTCCATTGCCCCCACGCTGAAGTTGGAACAGAAATAGGCTCCCTCCCTCCCTCCCACCGCCTTGTTTAGGGCTGGATTCCCCAGGGCCCCTCTTTTGCTGCTGCTGGTTTTGGACCTCCTCCCTCCCTCCCTCTCCCTCTTCCTTACATAACAGCCTCTTTCCCTGCCTGGGAGATGCTCAGCGCTGCTGCCTTTGGCCTGGAAAACCAGGGCCGGGTGGCCACGGCTCCCCCTCCTCTTTCCCTTTCCCTTCCTTCCATGGTGACCCCCTCAGTGGCAAACACACCCAGTGGGAGCAGAGAAGGGCCCCCTTCCTAGGGACCAAAGGAACCAGAGAACATGAGGGGCTGGGGCTGCAGGATCAGACCCTCGCAGCTGGTGGCAGAAACCAGCTTTTCCCATCCTTCTCCCAGCCAGCCGGCCGTGAGGAGCCCTCTTTCCCGCTCACGCCAGCCCTGCCAGGTAGGGCCAGGCTGAGAGAGGAAGTGACAAAGAGTTTCACAGCCAGGCAAAGATTCGAACCCTGCTCTCCTGAGTCCTTGTCCTGTGCTCCAGTCGCTCCCGCACATCCCATCCCAGTGATCCCACACCTTTTAAACGAGAGACACCAGTGGCTTCTTTCAGGGAGCCCAGGCAGGCGGCCCGGGACAAGAGGGAGCTCTCCGAGAAGCCGGGGCTCAGGCTCTGCTGGGGGCTTCTTCGCGGGAGGGGGGCGAAGGCTCGCCTGGCATGCGTTGGGGGCACCAGGAGCTTCTTTGGGTGGGCACTTCAGCTGCACTCCAGAGGTGCCCGTGCCGTGTGCTGCGCCTCTCTGAGCGTCCAGCATGTATGTGGGTGTTGCGGGGAGAGCTTTTGCTTGTGGGGGCCTCACTTGGGGGGGGGCGAGTAGTTGGGCAGGCAGGAGGGCGGTCCCGTCGCCTGCGTGGCCGGGCAGAGCTCCGCGCTCTCTTCCTCAGTGCTTCTTGTCTTCTTTTCAGATCCTTCCATGAGAACAGGCACTAAAATTGGCGCCTGGGTTGGATTTCTGTGGAGCCTGACTCTACTCATCGTATGGGGCAGGGGAGCGTGAAGGGGGCTCCGGACGAAGGCAAGAGGGTGCCGTTCGGGGAGCGTGAAGGTCCTCGGGAACCCAGGCCTCCTGTCCTCGGAAGAACCACCTGCAGGCGTGAGTCTACATCTCAGGCGGTGAAAGTTCCCATGGAACCTATGTGCCTGAAGGCCTCATCCTGACCCTTTTGCAGCTCCCGGAGCAACCAGGAATCTCCTCTGAGTAGCATCGTAGTGTCCAGGCCTTGCAGGGGATCATCTCCTCCTCGGGAGCCCCCCTGAGAGATGGCCGTCCACTGAAGGAGCGCCTCCGCCTCCCCCCCCCCCCCCGGTCCTCTGCTGCTCCAGGGCTTCCTGCAGGTTCCTCTGATCCGTTCCTGGGGTTGAATTGAGGAAGCCCCGAGGATGGAAGTGGTTCTTCTGGAGAAGCCACTTGGGGAACGACCCCCCTAGACTTCTTCTTTTTCCCCCACCCTTGGCAGCGATGTCGTGTCCCAGGGTCTGTCCCGGGCGCTCCCTGACCCTTGGCCAGGCCCCCCGTCCCCAGGCTGTCTCGTGCCTCACTAGGGCCTGACCCCTGGGCTCTCCTCTGCTTATCCCTCACCCGCCCCCCCTCCCACCCACCCACCCACCCACTCCATTGCCCCATGGCCACCATGTGTCTGGAGTGGCTCGTGGGCTGGAGCGGGTCGCTGGACCGGCTGCGGGGCGTGATCGGCACCGGGGTCCAGTCGGTGCGGGACTGCGACGCCACCGCCCTGGGCACGGTGGCCTTCCTCCTGGCCATGTTTGTCTGGTACTGCTACCACGTTGGGCGGGAGCAGCCGCGGCGGCCCTACGTGACGGTGAACTCCCTCCTCCAGGGGGCCGCCGGCGGGCACGGCCTGCAGAACGGCTACACCCACGGCCACTCCCCGGAGTGCGGGCGCTGCGCCCGCGGCGATGGCCTGAACCAGAAGCTCTACCACCACCTGCAGGAGTACGCCAAGCGCTACTCCTGGTCGGGCATGGGCCGCATCCACAAGGCCATCCGGGAGCAGGGCCGCTACCTGAGCGGCCGGCCCGCCATCCAGCGGCCGGAGGTCTTCTTCCTGCCGGACCTGCCCACCGCCCCGTACTTCTCCCGGGAGGCCCAGAAGCACGACGTGGAACTCCTGGAGCGCAACGCCCAGACCATCGCCGGCGAGTTCGAGGCCCTCTACCAGGCCTTCTCCAATGGCAGCCTGCCCCAGGGCTGGAAAATCAACAGCACGCCCAGCGGGGAGTGGCTGACCTTCCACCTGGTCAACCAGGGCACCTGCCTGCCCCGGAACTGCCGGAGGTGCCCCCGGACCTACCGCTTGCTGGGCAGCCTCCGGACCTGCCTCGGGAACAACGTCTTTGGAAACGCCTGCCTCTCCGTCCTCACCCCCGGCACCGTCATCGCCGAGCACTACGGGCCCACCAACATCCGCCTCCGGTGCCACCTGGGTAGGTACCTCTGGGGACCCCTCCACTCCCCTTTCCTCTCCCGGGCCCCCGTTGGCTTCCCCTCTTCCCCTGGGGCGCCCAGGCTCGTTTCCCCCAACGACCTTGGCCATGGAGGGGAGGCACCTTTCCGCGCTAAGCGACTGTCCCAGATGGACAGAAAAGATCGGGGGGGGGGGGAGCTCCTCTGCCTCCCCCTCCCCAGCTGATTTGGTTGGAAAAGAGTGCAGGGGTGTTGTTTTGGGGCTGCAGGTCCCAGAATGCTCTCCCTGGGGAGGGGGAGAGTTGGGAGTTGCAGATTTGCACAAACAGCTGCCTGCGCTCTGGATTGGAGATGGGTGGCAAGCTCAGCCCTTGGAAAGGCTACCTGAACAGGCTTGGAAAGGCTACCTGGGCAGAACCTCGAATACGGGATGTGCCTGGCGCCTCCCTCCCCTCCTTGCCAGGCAGAACGGGACCGGCGCCGGTCTGTTCCTTGGACCCGGGTATATCGACCGAGCAGGAGGAGAGAGGCAGAGAGAGAGAAGTGGGTTTGCGGGGATGGCCCAGGGTGCAAAACGTGGCCTCTCCCCTGCCGCTTGCACTTCCTGTCTTGCTTTGAAGGAGGCTGGGCCCAGTCTCCTGGCTTGCCCCGCTGGGCTGAGTAGCTGCCATGGCAACTGATCAGGCGGCCTGGCGTGTGTGCGTGCGTGCATGCGGTGTGCCTTCCTGCCCCCCAGTCTCGTCATTCGCCACTGGGTTCCGACGGGGAGGGGGCAGAGGCCTGCCTTGTCTCACCCACCTTGCTGGGCCAAGGGGGTCCGGTGTGCGTGTGTGTGTGTGTGCATGCGCACGCACGTCAGATTTCCATGGAGGCCTGGGCCTGGCTGACTCCAACCAGGGCCTCTGCCTTGCCCCTCACGTCAATGTGCCCCTCCATCCTCCATCCCGGGGAGGGGAAGAACCCTGCTTTGTTTGCAGCTGCCTCCGTGAGGTTCCTCCCACCAGGCGAGAGTCAAGACGAGAGGCTCTTCTCTCTCTTTTTTCCATCGGGGTCTTTGCTCTTTGAACAAAATCTTTCTGTGCAAAAAGAGCCTCCTTCCCCTCTTTCTCTACATGTCTGTCTCTCACTCCCCCCCCCCCCCCCCGTGCAGAGAAAGCAAGCATAGAAAGACCGGGGGGGGGGGGGGGAAGACTGCTGGGGAAAAGGCAAACAGCCTGTGCTGGGCGTTCAGGGAAATGAAGCAGCAGCTACTTAGTTTTGCACAATTTGTCTCAATTCGGGCAAAAATCTGGCAGAAAAAGCCTCGGCCTTTTCCAGGCAAGGGGGGGAAAATGGGTTGCCGTTGCTCATGCTTCTGCAGAAGAAGCAGGCCACGGAGCGTTAAGCGCCCGGCTTTATCTCAAGCGGCTAGACGTGACCCGCCAGGCCCAGAAACCCCCGGGGACCAAGCAGGGCAGCCGGCGGTCCCTTGGTGTCCCTCCGACCGAAGGCGGGTGATGGGCGGGAGGGACCCCGGGAAGCCGCCCCGGCGCGTCCCCTGGGGCCAAACAGACCGGCAGCATTCAGTGGGCAGCTGGCATGAGGGGCAAATCCTGAGGTTTCCCCCCCCTCACCCTCTCCCTTCTCCTTTCTTGCAGGGCTGAAGACCCCCAGCAACTGTGAGCTGGTGGTGGGGGGAGAGCCCCAGTGCTGGGCCGAGGGACGTTGCCTTCTTTTTGACGACTCTTTTCTCCACACGGCCTTCCACGGAGGCAAGTCCGACTCTCGGGGCGCACCCCGTCCTTCCTGTATCCCCACCCCACCCTTGGCCAGAGTTAGACCTGCGTCTTGGCTTGTTCATCCCATGTGTCCAGCTGGGGAGGGCGGACGCCTGGCGACTCTGGCTTGCGGGTCTTCGTGCCAGGCTGCAGTCTGTCAGGAGCTGCAGTACATTTGGGAAGCCCTGCAAAAGGCTTCGCCCGGAGGGATGCATGTCTGCACTAGAGTGTTACGGCAGTTTCATGCCCTTTTTAACTCGCATGGCCCTGTTCTGAGGGCGTCCAGTGTTTGAATGGGCTACTGTGGTTCAGGGGTAGCGCGGGAGTTGTCTAGCCTTCCAGAGACCTCTCCAGACTACGGATCCCATGACCTCCCAGGAGGAGGTCGGAGCATTTAAAAAAGGAGGTATCAAACGGTTGTAACTGTGCTGAGGAACAGGCATCCCCACCGTGGCCCATCACGCCATCACCCACAGGTTCTGGAGTGGTGGGAGACCCCTCTCCCCTCTCCAAGGAGAGTCCCTGGGGAGAGGGGGGGGGGCCTAGAGGAGAGCTGAAGACTCACCCTGCGCGGCTTCTTTTCTTCCTCCAGGTCCCCCCGAGGAAGGCCCCCGTGCCGTGTTCATGGTGGACCTCTGGCATCCCAACGTCGCCGCGGCAGAGCGCCAGGCCCTTGACTTTATCTTCACTCCGGGACGATGATGTGACCCCCTCCCCGCTGGTGGGCTGGAGGAGGCCCAGGGAGCCTGGAGGTGGGACGCCAAGCCCATGCAGCCTCCACAGAGAGCTCACCTGTCCTAGCGCGTGGATCTCCTACACGGAGACACACCCCATCCACGTGGCGTGAGGGCTGCTCCTCGTGCTGAACTTTCGTCCCTTGGGACCGTCCACCTTGCCGTCTTGTTAATTCTGTCCCTTGCTCGAAGGGAGGGGGAAGGAAGAGCTGCCGTCCCCTCCCCACACCACCTCCTGCTCCTCCGTTAGGCACAGTGCCACTGTAGTGCGTGTGTGTGTGTGTGTGTGTGTGTGTGTGTTCACGTTGCTAGCTGTGTCCCGCAGTGTCCAGAACTTAGAACCTAAGAGCCCGTCTGGGGGCTCTTCTTGATGAATGTCACCATGTCCACCTTTCTTCTTGTGACCATCTCAAGACACAAAGCCACCGGCACCTCAGCCCCCCCCCCAAAAGGGCGAAAGCAAAACGCAGAAGGCACCAGGAGGGAGAGGGTCACCAGGGGACCCCCATGGCAGCTTCTTGGGTGTGTGTGTGTGTGTGTCCTTCTCTGGGCCTATTTTCCCCTTTTGCTGTAGGAGGTCTGACCCGCCCCTCCTTAGAGGAAGTGGGGGAGGAAAAGGGTAAAGGCAGAATGTGTGTATGTGGGAGAGAGAGGATCGGGACCCCCTTTTCTGCCAGCTTTGCATCGGCCTGTTTGGGGCCTTCTGGCTCCCTTGGCTTTGGTCCCTGCTCGGATCGGGGCCGGCAGCGGGTAGCACGTGTGGGGTTTCCTGAGAGAGGAAGGGGGCCGCAGGCTGGGTCATCGTCAGGAAGGAAAGCGCGAGAGGGGACGGCCGCGATGCAGGAGGAGGGCTTCCCCATTTTTCGCCGTGCTTGCCTGAGCACAAAGGCCTGCTGAAAGGACCAGGGGAGGGAGCCCCCCCACTCTGTATTGCCGGTGGATAATTTTCACGCATCACAATCTTGTGTGGGATTTTTTAAAAATACACAAAAAGACAGCCATGCATGTTGTTGTTGTCGTTGTTGTTTTAAAAAAACGGAACGCTTCCCCCAACACCAGCCCATGTGACTGAGCAGCCCTGGGTGGGGTGGGTGGGGGGCTTGGCAGGGGCTCCCTTGGCCTTTCTGCCCGGAAAACGACGAAGGGGGTCCCATGCACAGGCCTGCCGAACGACTGCCGCTGTCGGGCAGGAGCGTCGGGGCGGGGGGGGGGGGGGGGCCTCCGACAGTGTCTGTGACCCTCTGGCTCCCCAGTCCTAAACCGGGGGTGAGCGTTGTTGTCTCGCGGGCCAGGAGGCCTTGCTTGGGGACAAGACTCTTCCGTCTGGGGGGCATCCTTGTGCCCTCCCCCCCCCACAAGGGGCACCTGCCTCTCAGCTGTGGGGCGGGAGGCATGCCTCATGCTGCACCCCCACCCACAACCCAACCTTCCCCCGCCAGGGAAGTAGTGCCCATGGGGCAAACCCATTCTGCACCATCAAGGGGCTTTGGCGGCCCACGCGGGGGGAGGCCTGCTGGTTGCCCCCTCGCCCAATGCTCAGGATCTCCCAGGTTGCTGCTGAGCTGGGATTCTGGGAGGGGTACGCCAAACAAGGCGCTTTCCCAAGCCCTGATGCAAGCTGAGCCCCTTTGCTCCAGTGCCCTTCTGGAGTAATGAGGACTAGCGTCTTGACCTTGGGGCAGAAAACACAAGCCAGTCTTGCAGCCAGGCAGATTTCCTTCCAGAACCAGGCTCTTCAGAGTGAATGACATGGAGAGCCGGGGGCCCTTAACCTCCGAGATGCTCTTCCCCCACCCTCTTGACAAAGGTGTCTACATGGTGTGTGTGTGTGGGGGGGGGGGGCGAAGAGTGGCTCCCTTTTGCCCGCCGTTTCTGCAGCTGGTGCCAACAGATGGCAGGCACAGAAGGCAGCCGTGGCTTTTCTGGAGACGACCACGCGCACACAGGCAAGCCTGTTTTGGTTGCCTGCCTTCCTTTGTTGCCATGCAAACACCCCTGCCTGGTGGAGAAACGGAGCCAGCCAGCCACCCCCTCCTCGGAGGTGGCGGCGTCGGCTGCCTCTCTCAGGGGCCCGCTCTCCTGACCGCCCACCTCCAGCCAAAATGAAAGAGGACCTTTCCCTAGCCGCCTTGGGACACAGGCTGCCCCCAGACTCTTGGGACTGGGGCGTGTGTGTGTGTGTGCCTATGTCTATTCAGCCCAAGGGTTGCATTTCATGTGAGCGATGTTTTGGGGAGGGAGGGCTTCCAGCACATTTCTAGCTCACAGCTCTTCCTGCCAGGAACGAAGCCTTAGGGAGAGGTCTTGACCTTTGAGAATGGCGGGGGGGGGGGGGGGCTTGCAAAAGCTGGGACGGCACTGGGGTGGTGGTGGTGGAGGAAATGACCCATCTGGGGAAGCCCAGTGGGCCAGGCTGGGATCGCAGTCGGGTGCGACTGGGCCCCGAGGCCTGAGGCTCCCCACCCGCCAGCTTGCAAAATGACAACACGGCAGCAGGAAGAGCAGGTGAGAAAGCCCAGGCGGGCATCTTTACTGTCCTCCTCCTGAGAAGGCCGAGGCCTGCCCTGCCACCTTTTCCCTCCCCCCCCCCACCCCCCCCCCCCCCACAAGGAGATGCTCTGGGGCCTCAGAGGCAGTGGGCAGAGGACTGCCTCCACCTCTGCTGGTGGGTGGCAGGGCGGGCGGGCAAAGGTAGCCAAAACAGGTCAAGCCACCGGGATGGAGCGCCAAGAGGGTCCGAGGGAGAAAAAGGGGATGCTGGAGGAGGAGGAGGAGGAAGAGCACAGCAGCAGCACCGCCAGGCCTCCCTTGGTCCAGTTCAAGCCCTGCCTGCTCCCGTCCACTGAGAAAGGGGCCGGGCCTTCCCTGTCCATCCTGAGTCCACTGCACCCGGAGCCCGTTTGGCTCCATGGGAGAGGGTGCCCGGGGGGCAGCGAGGGGGCTGGCCCGGGTCCCACACAGAGCAGGAACCCCCTCCAGCACCCTCCAGAAGAAGCCTCAACCCACCCCCACCCCCTCCGCAAAGGGTCATCTGGGGGAGGAGGAGGGGCTGGCCCAGCAGGACCCAGCCAGGAGAGACAGGATGGGGGGGGGGGCAGGGGGTGGGTTTCTTTGGGGAAGCAGCTCACAGATTCAATGGGACGTGGGGGTGGTCCGCTTCAAGGCACACAGCGGCGGCGCTTACCGCAGGGGTGCCCGGCGGCGGGAGAGGAGAGGGCTCTTTCCCCAAGGGCGCCGGTGGTGAGAGAAGAGGACTCAGCAAGCCTAAAAGACCCAGCGAAAAACACCCGAAGCTCTCCTGGGAACACCGGAGGGTCCCGGACGGCTGGTGACCTTTGTGGCCGGCAACCCCTCTCCTCGGAGGCCGCCCGTTCTCCGGCTCAGAGGAGGTTCACGCCGTGCTTCAGCAGCTTCTGCTTGGCCTTAGTGGGCAGTCCGAAAGCGCTGTCGTGTGGGTTGGGGACGCCCGAGTGGCGGAGAGGGGAGCCCCCCTGCTGGAAGTAGGTTTCCTGGACGGGGTTCCGGCAGGCGTAGACGGCTGTGGCAGCGTTTCTGTGGGGTCCGGAAGGAAGGGGTTGGGGGGGGGGGGGAGAAAAAGAAACAGGGATGGGAAGATGGGGCTTTGCATCTGTGGCCAGAAGACCGGGGGGGGGGGGGGGGGGCGGGATTTCCAGAAATATTCTCCCCACCAGCCCCAGGTTCTTTTCCAGGAATTTTTTTTTAAAAAAGCAACAGAAGTGGAAATGCTTTGGTCCGTGGGGCTGCGAAAGGGTTGCCCCTCCTTCCTCCCTTTCCGAGGAGGGGCCCCGCCAGATGGAGCGGATTCCCCCGGCCAACGAAGGCGGCCAAAGCCCACAGCACCGATGTCCTGGGAAGGGTTCCTTTCCTTTCGGGTTTGGCATGTGCTGTGGGGCTGCCATGCGCTGGCCTGGCAGGAAGGCTGGGCCGAGTGGCAGGAGGAGGGTGGGGAGGCCAAAGAGAGAACGGAAACACAAAAACAGCAACCGGGCCCCGAGCGAACGAGCAAGCGAGGAGGAGAAAGGCCAGCTCTCGCTCAACCGCCTGGAAAGCAACCGTCTGCTTGCAAACATCACACTTTGCTTCCGCCCCAGCGAGCAAGCCAGCCGGCGAGGGAGCAGGCAGGTCCCAGACAGCTGGGGCGGCCGCCTCCCCCCCCCCCCCCCGGCCAATTCCAGGCCTGGCTGGCTCCGAGCCGACTAGCAAGCCCGCTTGCCTGCCTGCCCCCTCCTTCCAGCTAGCACTGGCACTGAGCCTTCCAACCTGGCAAGAAGCCCAGGTGGCCTCCCCCTGCTGCCTCCCACACCAAGGCCTAGCATTCCTCAGACTCCGTGGGAGGCAGGGAGGGCGTGGGAGCCCCCTTTCCACCCCTCTCCAAACTGGGAACGGTGCCTCCTCGCCATGTCCCAGGTGGCCCCGGCTGAGTCCCTCCTGAGCAGCTGAAGTTCCCAGGCGGGAGGCCTTCGTCCTGGCTTTACCTGACGGTCATTTCCGAGGCACTGGGCAGCTGCTCCAAGGTGGTGTGGATCAGGCTGGCCGCCCTGAGGAAAGGCCGGTCTTGGGGGCTGGTGGTCGGCAGGACGTTGGCTGGAGGGAATGCAAGGAGACATGGCTCTCAGCGGGGTATAGCGGTGAGAAGCCTCGGCAGACCCGGCGACAAAGGACCCCATCCCACCATAGCGTCCGCAGGGCAACCTTGGGTCGCTCATCCTTCGCTCATCAGCCTGATCTACTTCACAGGGCTGTTTCTGTCATTGTGAGGATAAAGCCAAGAGGATGAGGCGCCACGTGTGACGTCTTGAGCTCAGAGCAGGAATCAGGTGATATTCACACACCATGAACTAACCCAGAAAGCACCTTGCCACGCAGCGTGCAGACCCAAGACAAAGGGGCTTGTTTCTCAGCCACCTGCGTGTGTGTGTGTGGTGCGAATCAAGCCAGCGTTGTGGGCCTGCCACGGAGCAGGGCTCTTCCTGGCCAAGCTGGCACCTGCTCTCCATCCTCCACCCCAACCACACCCACCACCAGCCCCGGCAGGCTTTGCACTCACTGGCAAGGATGTTCTGAACGGAGTCGTAGTGGGCGAAGGTGTAGCTGGTCTTGGTGGAGGAGAGGCCGTCCTTCGGGAGGGTCTCCTTCAGGTGGACCTCCAGGCCATTCAGAGAAGCCAGGGTGCTGTGATACTGCAGAGGGGAGGAGTGTGTGTGGGGGGGGGGGCTGGCAAGGCCTCGCCGGGGCCACACGCCTGCAACGGCCCCCCAACCCCACCTGGCGGACTCCCTTCCCGCTCGGCCCACAGATCCCTCCTCTGGCTGCCACACACAGGAGCTTCCCGTTCACCAAACGAGCGGTCAGCCTCCCCTCGTGATCGGCAGGGATTCCCATGATTTTTAAAATTGCTTTAGCCCTTCTCTTGCTGTTGTTTCATTTGGTTTCATCGTTCTTTCCTGGGCTTTAACACGACAACCTTGTAAATCACACTGGGATTTTGGGAATGAAAAGGAAACCAGGTCTCCCTGTCAGGGACACGCACGCTCTCGCAGGGCGCCAATGCCACCACCAAGAGGTAACGCCGAAAAGACTTGGCCTCAAAACCAAATAGGCCACGGGCAGTCTTTCAAACTTCCTGCCTGAACGCGAGGGGTGGTCAAACGAAGGCATCCGCCGTGCAAGGGTTGGCCTCCTTTGCAAGATCCACTCTGCTGTGGGCCCATTTGGCCGGAGGAGAGTCTCCCCCCACTCCCCAGTGGCCACAGCTTAGCCCTGGGCGTAGGCCTGCTGCCCCCCCCCCCCCCAAGGAAAGCTGGGTGCCGGAAGCAGCCCTTCCAGCTGCCACAAACCGGCCCAAGAGCACCTACCACGTCCTCGATGGAGGCTCGGGTATTTGCAAAGTGCTCTTCCGCCAGCAGGGAAAGCGCCAGGCCCCGGACCCGGTGGACGTACAACATCATCTGCACCAGCGCGGGACCCCCTGGCTGGTCCTCAGCCGAGTCTGGGCGGGCTGGGCCGTCCTCGCTGCCAACTGGGCTTCCCTGAGCACTGCTGTTGTTGCTCCTTCAGGAAGAGAGAATGAGAGAGAGAGAGAGAGAGACGAAGAGCCAGAGAAGAGGCCGCTTCCTCCCTCCTGGGCGATTCCGGCCTCTGGGAGGGTGGCCCAAGAAAAGGAGCGCAGAGGCGTCTCGGTGGGCTGCTTTTCTTTGGGGGCATTTCTCTCCTGCAAACTCCAGGCTTGGCCGAGCCTCTCCTCCTCCTCCTCCTCCTGTCTTACCTGGGCATCCACTCCACAGGGGAATCCCGAAGGGCGGCTGCTTCCTCTTCCAAGAGATAAACCGGGGAGATCTGGACCCCTTGAGGTAAAGGAGGCTCCGCACGAGGCGCCGGGGGGCTCCCTAGAGGGGTGGGGAGCACAGGTCTCTGCCCGGTCTTGAGAAGGCTCTGGCCTAAAACTGGGCCCCTGGTGGGAGTGGCAGGAGCGCTCCCTGGGCAGCATCTCTGGGCTCCCTGGGGCTGGATTCCACTCCCGCTGAGTTCCCAGGGGCTGCCTGCTGGAACCAAAGGCACCAGCACAAAAACACTGGCCTCAAGCGTTCCGTCTCGGGTGTTCCTTCTCCTAAGGATGATGTGTGTGTGTGTGTGTGAGAGAGAGAGAGAGAGAGAAGAGAGTGTGATCCCATGCAAAAGCTAGGAAGCGGTCGGACAAGGGTCCCAGCAGGGAATAAGGACTTGCTCCTGGGGTACCCCAGGGAGCTCACTGGAAACCCGGGAGGGCGCAGGTTCACCCTCAGGCTCCTGGCTTGCCCACTAAAAACTCTGCGAGGCCCCTGGGTCTCGTCCTGATACGCCCGCTTCCCCTGGCACTAAGGCCTCCAGCTGACCTGCTGAGGCCACAGCCCCGGTGGGTTACTCACCTTCTTCCACCTTCTCTGTCTCGCCCTGAAATGGAAGCCAAGAATGACGTGGGTTACGCTGGGTGATAACCCACCGGGAAGAGGTGGCCAGGAGATCCAGCTTCCAGCCCCTGGTGAGATTAGGGTTGCTCTTCCCTCCAGCTCCACCTTCACAGCACCCCAAAGCACTCCAATCGCAAAGGCACCGGGATTTGCAGCAATACACCGCCTCATTTCCAGAAGCAGCACCTGCTCCCAGAGAACGAGGGGCAAGCGGGCACCAGGAAAGGAACGGCCAAGACAGAGGGTTTGGCAGGGGAGACCGTGGCTACAGCTAAAAGGCTGACGGCACGGTGGCTCTCCAGAGCTGAACCATTTGCTAGGTGTACCAAACAGACAATCAAGAGGACTAGAAACCTGGCTTTTTTAAAAAAATGGCTGTTTTAGATTCAGAAGCAGAGGCACAGGCAGCCTTACTTTGGCGCCTGGCCGAGCCGAAACCTACCTCTGGGTCTGGCGTGGTCTCCTGCAGCAGAACCCAGGCTGCCAGGTTGGGTGGGAGCTGAGTGCTGACAATCCTGGAAGGAAAGGAGAGGCCTTAAGAGACAGGGCCGTGGCTCCCCTGGGGAGGGACGGTGCCTTTCCCCCAGGCTCTTGGATGCAAAGCAGGCGACGGCAGAGCAGAAGCAACGTACGCTGGCTGTCATTCACGTCACCCTCATTCAGAGCAGAGGGGACTGGGATTCTTATGGGGGGTCTGGAAATACTCTACAGACCATGTGCTCTCTAAAAACATCCTGTCTGCTCAGCTTCAGGGGAAAAGGCACAGACGGGGAGCCGGCGGGAGCAGAAACGGCACCTTTCTGGGTCTGGGTGCAAAGGAGCAAAAGGAGCAAGCCCGTGGCTCACCGTCCCTGGTAGAGGATGCAGCCGGCCCGCACGAGGGGAGTCCGCTGGCAGGTCTGGAGGATGAGGGCGGCCTTCAGCAACAGGAGCGGGTCAACCTGGGGAAGAGCACAAAGAGGCAGCCAAGCCCACCGGTTATCCCACCTGGAGCTCATTCGAAAGAACACGCGATATCAACAGGAAAAGGAAACGGGAGGGCAAGGAAAAGCCACGGTGCTTTTGCCCTCAGACGGGCTGGGGGGCTTTTCTCCAACTGGGTTTTGGCAGGAGAGTCAAGGTCTATACTCCAGTTGGGACTCAGCAGAGGATACGAGCCACGGCATTTAATTTTTCTGTGGATAACTTTCAATTTCTTTAAAAAAAAAGTTAACATTAACGAGGATCAGGATGGCAGAAGGGTCTTGCATAGAACAGCACGGCAAACGACCTATCTGCATAATTTTCTGAAAAACAGAAGATATATTCCACGGCTGAAAGGAGAAGCAAAACTGCTTTCAATGAATAAAGACTAAGAATTTATTTTTAGAAAGTGGCTGAACTCAGCTCTGGGAGTTACTTTGGTTTTATCCAAGGCCCAGAGGGAGCCGAAGATCCGGTGGAGGTCGGTGGTTTTGCGCTGCAGGTGCTCCGTGTACCTCTCCCAGGTCTGATCCAACTCCTCCTTCGCTCGTTCCTGGGAGGGAGACAGAGACCCTGCCTCAGCCAAGCACCTCTGGCTTGGTTGCAGGTTTTTTTGGGGGGGGAATGGGTGGGGGGGAGAAAAGGAGAGCAGACATTTGGAACAGAGGTTTTAGTCCAGATGTGGGAAACACGGGCAAGGCCAGCACTTGTGCCAGAGGCTGGGTCTCCCACAGGATTTCCAAGGGACTCCTGAGACCCGTCTGGGCAGCATCTCTGGAGGCTGGAAACAACTCTGCTTCCTCGAGGGGGCTTCACATTCACAAAATGTGAAGAGCTGGAAGGAAACCCCCAGGGCTCCCCGCCACCCATCCAGGAAACCCACCACTAGGCCAGCAGGACCCCTGAAGGCCAGCTCAGAGACACCTGAAAACCACAGCTCAGATCTACGTCCACCTGCCCAATCCGGAAGCTGGGCGTGAGCGAAGGAAAGCTCAACTCGCCAGGGAAAAGATCCTTTCTTGGCACTACAAGCCAAGACTAAAGCTCCGAGAAGAGCCGGCCGGCCGGCCACAACAGAAACAGCAGCTCTGATGAAAAGGATGGGGTAGAAGTTGACGGTTGGGGACAAGACAGAGGGCAAGAGGAAGGGGGCACCCTCTCCTCTGCAGTCAAGGCTCCTCCCGCCACTCACCTGGTAGGCCTGGCAAACGGGGCCATGGTAGAAGCGGAAAAAACCCATCAGCTGCTCCAGGAGCCGCTGGCAGCTGGCGTCTGGGAGGTCGGACGTGCAGCCCAGCACCTGTGTGGGACAGGAGGGGTCAAGGGCAGAAGAAAAGTCGCCCCCCCCCCCAAGGGTGGCACTCTGCTTTGTCCCAGCAGCCAGAATCAAGTCAAACTAACTAGAACTGAGGGGTGGGATGGTGAAACTCACTATATAAATAGCATCTTAAAAACATACAGAACAGGCAAGTAAGAAAGATACACGACTCCACCCCCCCAGGTGTTCCCTGGTGTGCCCCTTACCGCAACTTGGAAAAGTTACTTTTTTATTGCATCATCCAGAATCCCCCAATCAGAATTTCCCAGTCGTTTGGGCATTTCAGTTGCTCCCAACACCCCTCTGCCCCAGTTTATCATTCCTGTCCTCCCCCCCCCCCGCCCAGTCATCCCCCCCCTTGCCGGCCTCCCCCTGCTCCCTCAGCCACTCACCCAGAGGTAGTTCCCCTCCACTTGCACAGCAAACTTGAGCTTCCTCAGCCGGATGAGCTGTGGCGGGGAGCCCGAGATCTCCCCTACGCAGCGGACCATGCCAGCGATCTGGCCGCAGAGCAACTCCTGCTGGTCCTGAGGGGTCTAGGAGGGGAGAGAGGAAGAGAGGAAAAGAGGCGAGACATCCCGGCTACGGAACTGGTTGGTGGCAACGAGGAATAGACAAGGGCTGATCTAGAGCAGCCAGAACACCCCCCCACACACACACCCCCAAAGAGAGCACAGAGCATGCTGAAGCACGGCATGAAATACGAGGGCTTCCCCCTCTGGTCGCTCGCCTGGGAATCAACCTGCTGAACTCGATTGTGGGCTCCTGCTCTTTGCGAAGCAACAAAGCCTGGTGGCACCTTGCGCTGCAGCACCTTTGATCTGACACAAGCTTTTGGGGACTCCAGCGTCCACCTCCAGAGGTGTGGAGGGCTACCTCCTCAAGCAAGAAATGTATACACACCCTTGGCAGGGGTGGGAGACATGGGAGGAAGGGGAGGAAGCCAAGGCAGCCAGATGTTAAGCAGTCCCTTAACAGTTCTTGGGAGGTAACGCCATCCCAACACAGAGCTGCCTGGGCGAAGTCTTGGTCCTAAAAATTCACTTTTAGATATTCTGAATAGCAAATAGGTTCTCTCTCCAATCTCCGACCCTCTTGGCTCCCTGTCCCAAGAAGCTTATGATGCAACGCTGGCAAATAGGGGTGGGTGGGAAGGAGGAGAGGCAAGGAGGGACTGGGGGGGGGGGCAAATCTATTTGTACTTTTTTGATATGGGGGGTGCAGGGAATTAAGCCCATTAAAGCATTAAGGGGAAGGGTCGCTCACGGCTCTCCTCTTCACACAAAGCACCATACTGCCGCCTATTCAGCAAAGCCACACTAAATTCGGCAGGACCTACACACAGGCAGTAACAAAAACAACTGGACATGTTTATTAATGAGCGTTTAGGTGTCAAGGTGCTGGCTTTGGGACGAGCAACCCTGGGCAGCCACTGAAGTTATTATTAATGTTGTTGTTATTGTTATTATTATTTATTTGATTTATATACCGCCCATCTGGCAGCCAGGGCCACTCTGGGCGGTTTACAACAGATAAACATAAACATAAAAGTTCCTCCTACCTGGCGGGGGTTGAAATAGCAAATCCCGGCTTGCGTGGGGTCCCCTTCCTCCTTCACCTTCGAACTGTCATACAGGAAAAAGCAGCTCCACCTGCAAGGAGTCATTGGCACAGTGGAATTCAAGATGTGCTCCTAGGAGAGAGCACTCGGGGGGGGGGGGGCTGCTCGGCCTCTCCCAGACAAGGGGGCAGAGGTCTGTGGGGGGTGAGGTGGCAGGAGGCAGGAACCTAACGGCACACTGAGGTTTGTTTTTACCCTTCTTCCCTCGGCTTTTCCTAGGCAGAAGCCCAGGAAAAAAACAGAGACTGAGCCTTCAGAGGAGGATCTGCCCGTGGAATCTCCCAACCGAATGATCTGGTGACCAAACTGGAAAACGCGCCATATATTGCAAAAACAGCAACCAACACAAACACACACATACACCACAACACATGATCAAACCTCCCTTGACTTTTAGAACTTCAACTCCAGGAGGAATGCTGGAGCAATACTTACCAGGGGCTGGGCGTTGGCTCAGGCGGGGCAGGGGCTGCCATGGAACTTATATTTCACATCCCACCACCTTCACCGAGGATTTCTCTTCCAAAAGAAGTGTCTCAACACCAGCTTCATGTTCAAAGCAGCTCTTTACTCCTCCATTACTCCCCACAGGCTTCTGTCCAGACCAGCATCTGACCCAAGATGGTGGAAAATATTTCTGAGCAGTGCAGGAGGGCTCTCTCTCTCTTGACACACAAAAGTCGGGTGGGGGACTGGCGGGAGCTCCGTGCCAAGACCCCTGGCAGCGATTTTCAGCCTCCTGCAGAAAGGCCAAGAGGAACAACCTCTCTCTGTCTCTCTCTTTCTTTCTGGTGTCTTGTGATTTCTCTTCCAGGCGTGGCTTCCTTCACCCTAAAATTAAGAAACGAATGGATTAGCACACATGGGCTCCTCCCGGCCGGCCGCCATGTGACTGACCCACAGCATCCCCCCCAACCTGTCATAGGAAAGAGGTCTGGGCTGCCTCTCTGCCTCCCTCCC
This sequence comes from Intellagama lesueurii, assembly GCA_037013535.1. Classification (NCBI taxonomy): domain Eukaryota; kingdom Metazoa; phylum Chordata; class Lepidosauria; order Squamata; family Agamidae; genus Intellagama; species Intellagama lesueurii. The sequence continues at coordinate 309,668 of JBAJHW010000014.1, forward strand.
TCCCTCGGCGCCCTGAAGGCAAGCCAGCCAGCCTGCCTGCCAGGCGGTGTAGCCCTCCATCGCCCTGGGGCTGGCCTACGCTCCCTGCCTCCCCCACCCCCGGGGGGCTGTTGTGAGGGGAGGCAGGGCAAGGTGGCTCGAACCCACAGCCAAGGGGAGGGGGGGAAAGGCCCGATCGGCGGGGGGGGGGCGAGGGGGAGTCCCCCCAAAGGGGGTTGGGGAGGGGGTCCAGGGGCAACCCGTGGGAGGGCGGAGGGTGTGTGTGTGTGTGTGGATACCAGCCAGGAGCGCCCCCTCGACCTGGGCAGGGCTGTGGGTAGGTGTTTGGGTGGGGGAGAGTGGGGAGGCCGATCCTTTTCCTGCCCCCCCTCTCACACACACACACACACACACATACCGCCCACCCGGACTACCTGGCCCAGAATCCCCCGCCCGCTGAGGGACCCTCGACCAGAAAAAGTAACTTCTCCAAGGCGCGCCCGTCCTCTCTCTCCCACCACGACGAACCTCGCCCCGGCAGAGAGGCGCTCTGCTGCCCACGCTCAGAGGTAGGGCGCCCTCTGCACGCGCTCAGGAGACGCCTGGCTCTCTCCTCCGCCCGCCTGCCGAGGCGTGGGCGGCCATTTCCGGCTTCCCCGCCACGTGACCCCAGGGGACTCCTCGGACCCCGTTCGGCGGGCGCGGCGGAAGGCGACTCTTCCGGCTCCCGTTCGAGCGCGGCGGGCGTGAGAGTGGAGGGGCGGCTCTGATGATCCTGCCCCGCAAAGGGCGCCGACGGAGGCCCGGAAGTGTTTCCTCGCCTGCCTGCCTGCCTGACGTCTCTCTCTGCGGCTGCGGGGGAGCGGCCGCCCGGGCCTACGGGTGCCGCGGAGGGACCTTCCTGGCCGCCTCGCGAGCCCTTCCTCCGGCATGGAACCCCGCGGGGCAGCCGCCGAGGGAGGCTGGATCCGGCCCGGTCGGGGCCGGAGGAGGCGCCGAAGGGGAAAGGAGGAGGACGAGAGCCTGGCGGTGGCGGGAGAGAAACAGAGGCGGCGGCTGAGGGAGGCCGGGTGAGAAAGAGAGAGAGAGAGAAGGAGCCTCCCTGGCCAGGAGCAGTCTACCTGCGGGCGCCACTCATCAGCCTCCCAAGCTTGCCGGGGAGCCTCCCTGGGCAGGAGCCCTCTATCCTCTCCCGGGTGCCCCGTGCCGAGGGTGGCTGGGGGCTAAGGCGTAGACTGCCCTTGCCCAGGGAGGCTCAACGCCGCTTCCTCCTAGCTGCGGGGGGGGGGGGAGGGGAGGGGAGGTCTGCAGTGGGAGGCAATGAGGGGACACTTTCTGGGCTCAGACGGCTTGGGGTGGTAGTGGTTGCCTAACACCGTAGTAGGATGCGTGTTCTGCACATGCTCAAGGATGCTGTTTTGCTGCCATGTGGCCAATCCCAAGAGTTATTTGAAACAAGGTCTGGGGTTAAGTCTCTCCCCTGCAGCAAAGCCACCCCTTCATCAGCCGGCGCTTCTCTCTGCCTCCCGATTCTCTCTCTTGCAGCTCAGCCCTGCGAGCCTCCGAGTTCTGGGACTCCAGCCTCAGTAAGTCTGGCCTTTCCTGCCAAAAAAAGGGGAAGGAGGCTTAAGGAGGGAGGCCTTCCAGTGGCGGGTGGGCCAAAGGCACCCTGAAGGAGAAGCCCCGCTCCCAGACCCAGTCCGGCCTCTTTCTTCCCTCCCAGGTGCCATCCTCAATTCCCTCGGGAACCACCGGCCAGCTGGGCAAGAGGCCTCCGAGGCTGGGATGCAGGAAACCCTCACTGCCTTTCAGGAGCTGCAGGTCGTGGCTCCAGCCGGGAGAGCCCTCGAACCCAGCTCCCTGCTGCACAAAGGACCCAAGAGGAGCGGAGCTGGGGCCTTGCAGTGCGTGTGTTACGGCCTCGGGAACTTCTCTTCCTGTGTCAAGGCGCGCGACCAGCTGGCTTTCCTGCTGCTGTTGTTGCAGGAGCTCCAGGTGAGGGGAGGGGGGTGAGCGAGCGGTGGGTGAAGCTGGCAAGCGTGACGCAGGGGATAATATGGCCTGTCTCTCTTCCTCCCCTTGCAGATTCCCCACCGGTGGTGCCATGTGTTCGATCCGGTCTTTTCAGAGTTGGAAATCAAAGTCCTGAACAGTCTCGGCCTCACGGTGCTCCTGGAAAACGAGGTGAGAGGTGGGAGCCGTGGAATAAATCCCTCGGTCAAAATTTGCCCACGAAAAACGGCCAACGGTCAGAACATCACAAGGGGTACACCAGCAGCTGCTGCGGAAGGCCAGGATTCGGAGCTGCTAAAGCAGCACAGAGCAGTTCAGGGGCCTGCCAGTTAAGCTGTTTCTGGCCGCCTTGTCACCCTTTCTGGTCGGTGACGACACAGCAAAGTCACACTTCAAAAGCACCACAAGCCGGAGAACAAAGTGACTTTGCTGGTCGAAAAAGTCCTTTTTTCCCCCCAATTCCTTTTTTTCAGTTTTATGCTATTTACCCACGTCTAATCATTTTTTCTTAAGTCAACAAGAAAAGCAACAACAAAAAGAAGCAACCACCTGCCCAAGGAGTTGCTTTTAAAGAAAAACACGGCCAGAAGTCATGCTGGAGAATCGCTTTGCAAACGAGGTCCCAGATTTCCAGAAGGAATTCCCTTTACGCCGTCACGGTGCAGGCTGGGTGCCAAACGCGGCCGGGTGGCTGCTGGGCGTCAGACCTGGTCCTAACCACCCACCCCTTGGCCTGTTGTCCTTTCCTCCAGGAAGGCAAGCGGGCCATCTGTGCCCCCACCCTCTTCTACATGATCCACTGTGGGAAAGCTCTGTACAACAACCTGCTCTGGCGGAACTGGTCCCTGGAGGCTCTCCCCAGGATGGTCATTGTGGGCAACAGCTTCCGAGGCATTGAAGAAAGGTGCGGGAATCCCCCATCCCAAAAACCCATTTCGCGGCCACTGTTAATCCGGATTCCCCCCCCCCCCCCAAGTCCTTGGTTCCTCCTAGCCCTCTTAAATCCCTCTCAGTTTTTGAAAATCAAGCTCCTTCCCCACGTGCTGATGGGCTCAGAACCTCTGTGAATCTTGTCTGTTTCTGGTGCTGTTTAACAATGGCGGGGCTGGCCCAGAAGGCATCTCTGAGTTCTCTCCCCGAGACAGCGGTTAAACCTTTTCCCAGCACCCACATGTTCTGTAACATCGTTTCTCTCTCTCTCTCTCTCTCCCCCCCCCCCCCCCAACTTGGCTTCTAGGGTACCAGCCAAGATTCTGCAACAGGAGTATCCTTACATTGCAAAGGTAGGGCTTTGTAGCTTAAAGAAAAGCCCATGTTCAGCAGCTAACTTGCATTTGATGAAAACGCTCACCCTTGCCTTTCTCTTCTTTATGGTTTCTAGATTTTAGAAGCCACCAGTGAAGCCGCCCTCCCTTCCCACCCCCAATACCTGGAGGTGTTTAACGACACCTCCGTCCACTGCTTTCTGTTAAACAAACTGAGGGGCCTTCCTCAGGAGATCTGGGAGTCCCAGGAGGAGCCTTTTTACCAGGAGGGCGATCAACTAGAGATCATCCAGAATAAAAGGTGACGTTACTGCCTCTCCAGACAGGCAACAGCTGAAGTCCTGCATGTGGATTCCCTCCCTTGGGGGAGCACGGCTTGAATCATGTCTGGTTTTGCAGAGATGCAGTGGTGACCTCACATTCAAGGACCCCCATAAACTGAGGACTAGCCACATGGCCTGTTCTTTGTGGCCAAGCCTTTAATGGAGTTCCCGCAAGATGGCTCTGGGGCAATGGATGGCACGTGCGCGAGGCGAAGAGGAGCTTCTAAGACTCTCTTCACTGTTTTTTCCTATCCCTGGAGGCTGGAAGAACCACCAGGGGGGCTGAGCACGAGCGCGGCCTCTCCCATCACTCTCTCTTCCACCGTTTTCATTCCCTTCAGGGAGGCCAACCTTCCCTCCTTCTGTGAGAGAGGCAAGAGGAGGCGGAGGAGGAAGAGGCCGAGTTGTCCAGCAGGCTTGGGCTCCCGCCCTCCTCCCAAGGCAGCACAGCCGTTCACACTCTGGTGTATTTTCAAAGATTACAGCAGCTGCCAAGAGCAGCTTTCATCAGTTATAAAAGTGTCTCTGTAAACCTTAAGGTTTAGTATGCTTTAATAAAAAGAGCCACCTCTTTCTGTCATCTTAATCTTCTCATATGTAGCTGTTACTTCCTCGTCTGGTCTACAGCCTCCTTTATCAATGGAAGCAGAGCCTGGCTCCAGATAAAAGCACAGCTTTTGATTTCCTGCCAACCCACGGTGCAATTGCAGTCAGAAATATGAAATGTAGTTCCAATCACTTAATATCCGAAAGGATAGTGCAGAGCTAGAAAAGGGCAGCCACAATGATCAAACAGGGCCATTTGATTATTGGCAAAGCAAATGGCAGCAGGGTGGTGGGTGGCCCATGGCAGAGAGGGGCACAATGTAGAGAAAGTGGCGTGGTGGTGGTTTATTTTTATTTTAACCTCCTCTGGAAGCGCTGGCCCTTGGGGTCAGCTGAGGAAGCTGGACGGCGGGAGACTCCAGAGAGCGAAAAGGAAACCATTCTTTACACAAACGAGCAGAAACTGAGAGACTCAGACAGATTAAGAGGAGATTAGACAAATCCTTGGCAAGATCAGATGATCAGGGGTTGCCCCCCAAGGGCCAGGGTAAAGCCGTCGCTGAAGGCAAGCTGCTCAGGGGCACAAAACAGTGGGGTGGGGCGAGGTCTCTGTTGACCTCCTGCGCCTGCTTGAGGGCCTTGAGAGGCACTGTGTGGCCACGGAGGGAAAGAGGAGGGTGGACAGAAGTGGCCTCTCTCCTCCTCTGGCTTCAGACCTCTCTGCATTAACCCATTCCCTCTTTCCAAGCTGATTCTCCAGAAACAATGGGGAGCCGGCCCACATCTTGGAAAAAGTTACTTTTTTTGCACCGGGAGTATGGGTGTCTGGAAAAAAAAAGACCCACCCATTTTCTTTTCCCAGTTCGGCACCCGCCTGCTTGACTCTCTTGCCTGCGCCACACGCTGTGCCAGGCTTCTCAAAAGGGCTGGGTCTTGAACACCCTCAGTCCCTGTCGGGGCTCACTAAGAGCGGCTTTCTTTTCGCAGCAGAGCTCAGCCTTCTAAGAGAAAGAATCAGAATGTAGCAGAGACAGGCTTTTTATTCAGCAGTGGCATTAACTGACATTTGACTCGGTATTCTCCTGAAGAGCCACCAGTGTCTCTGCTGGACAAACGCCAAGTCTAGCAAGGCGATGCGTCGCCCAGACTCGGATCATTTGCTCTGAGCCAGCGTGGCAGACTCTTGTTTTTCAGTGGTGTTAACGTGGTTCTGGCATTCAAGTCCCAGCAGCCGGACCCCCTAGGCAGGAGCGGCTCTTGTTTCCGTGAGGACTCCTCTTGGTCCAGGAATCGGGTCCAGCTGGCGTCATCTCATGTCGGGGGGAAGGAGGGCTGTTTTGGCCTCCCAGAGCCTTGCCCAGTGGGACATGTCTTGCCCACCTCCCAGGTCCTTGCCAATGAGGCGACAGTGCCTGCCCCCCCCCCTCACTTGGCCATGTCTATCAGGCTCTGGAGGGAGGTGGGGACCCAGGTCTTTTCGCCCTGCACGAAGACCACCCCCCGGTCAATGTAGATGACAATGCGGCCAAAGGTGTACAGCTGCTTCCCCTCGTGCCGCTTGCCGATGACCGGCATGAAGACGATGTTGTGCTCCTCGGCCTTGGTCTGGATGAGGTCCTTGAAGTTCATGGGCACGGAGCCGGCGGCCATGCCGATCCCACGCTGGGCCATGTTCTCAGCCTCCCGGCGCTCCTGCATGGCCTCGTACTGGAAGTCCTTCCGCCGCTCCGTGTGCGTCAGGTAGGCAATGTTCTCCCGGGCACCGGGCTGCATGTAGCCGCCTGGGAAGGGAAGGGAAGGGAGGGAGGCCGTGAGCAGGTGGCCCCCAGAGGGAGTTGGGGGGGGGGGGACACACGGGCCTATGGGGACAGGCAGCGGACAAAGCCAGCAAGAAAAGGGGTGCAGAAAGCAGCCAGGTCTGTCCCGAGTCTCCACCGATGCATTCCAAAACAGAACTTGTGAGATGTCAGCAACCAGGGCAGGACGACTGGCTTCCAGAGGGAACCAGCAAGGAATGTGAGCCAGGGCAAGGATGAGAAAGCCCAGCCCTCCCACCACTTCTGGCCTCTTCACTCCCAGCAACCCCTGTCTGTGCCAGCGACCCTTGGGCTAAAAGTGGGCACCCCAGATTCTTTGTTCAAGGACTCACTCCCCCTCCCACCCTCCACCTTTACAAGTCTCCTCGGGGAATAAGTGAAACTCCAGGCAAGCGTGCCACAAGAATCGTCGTGTCTCTTATCCACAGTGCCGGGGATTATTCTAGAATTCAAATACAGTTAGGTCCTCCCTTTCTTTTCCTTAGATGTTTTGGTTTCTATACAGCTCATGGATGTTTGGCATCGTTGTCAAGCTGCTCCTTCTGTGAATTACCCTTATATTACACTGTGGTAGGCAGCAGGTGCTGCTCTGTATGCTGACAAATTCTAATAAAGAGACAGAGGGAGCGTGTTTGTCCACACCGGCCATTGCTCACCCACCAACGCTCGAAGAGACTGCCCGGTTCATGATGTCCAGAGCTTCGTTGAATTTCTCCTTGATGGAGGGGTGGGCCAGCACCTGGTCCGAGAACATCGACTTCCAGCCCAGGTACCACTTGGTTATCTCCTCGTAATTGGGGTTGTTGCTCAGCCAGGAACACAGCACCTGGGGGGGGCGGGGCGGAGAAGGGTCACCAGCCACAACGGCACAAGGATCCTATGCGTACTGCCCTGCCCCTGGGGGAGACCAGCACAATGGGGTGGTGGCGGCGGCAGGGAGGCCTTAAAAGCTCCTGTGCTGCATTTCTGATCAAGAGATGAGTCCTAAGGCAAAACAAGGCCCCACCTGAAGGAACAGGTCACCCTAACCCTAACCCGAAACGTCCTTCTAAGCTCACAGAACCAGAGTATGCTGAGAGGGACCAACTGGACCACAGGTTAAAAGGTGCTCCTCCCGACCCCCATCTCTCTCCCAGCGATTCCTGCCAACAGAAAATGTGCGCTGATACAGCAAGCGGGTCCATGAAATTCTGGTGAATGAGCCCAGCTGGGTTCTGGCCAGCTTGGCTGAGGGAGGGAAGGACTAAGAAAGAAAGTGTCCCAGTGAACCATTCCAAAATGGAAACTCTGCACAACACCCCCCCACCCACACCCCCTGTCCCCTACCTGCAGCCACTTGGGGAAGAAGTGCTTTTCCAGGAGCCCCACCAGGCTGGAGACGGAGATCATGCCCTCCCAGTCCATCACCCAGAAAAAGGCGTCCATGTGCTGCTGGTGAGGGTTGATGATCAGCTCGTTGAGACACAAGCCTGGCGAAGGGGAAGGAGACAGAACAGGAGAGGGTGCCTGAGAAGGGAGCTGGCGGCAAGCCTCTCTCTCTCTCTCTCACTGCTCTTAGCAAAGCCCCCCCCCCCTGTGTGCATGCTGTACAAACTCTGTTGGTGCGACCTGGGTGGTTCTTTCCCTTGGCGCAGAGCAGCCGCTTCCCTCCCACCCACCCCTGCCCGGCCTCCACGGGCTTACCCAGTTTTGGCACAATGTTCTTGACCATGAAAGCCTCCCAGGAGCCTGGGGTGAAGACCTCCTTCCAGGGCTGCAGGATGAGCTTGGCGGAGGAGTCGCTGGGGTGCCACTTCTGGAGGGCGTTGGAGAGCTTGTTGCGGATGGGCGAGTAGAGGGGCTCCAGGCGGACCTGCATCAGGGGGAGCCAGGGGTGGATCCACGAGTGGATGGGCACCGTGTCCGTCAGGGGGTTCCAGCTCTCCACCTGTGAACAGGAGCAGGAAGAAGGGCTCAGGCCCAAAGGTACGCCTTGGCCTCTAGGGGGGTGGAGGAGGGGCGGACAGAGTTTGGTCACCCCCCTCCCTCCCTCCCTCTCGCCAGGCTGGGCCTTCTCCCCAGTAGGTCTCAGCCGTTCGTTGCTCCTCCAGGGCGTCTGGGCTTCCTGCCCCAGAAGTGCCAGCAGCCAGCATGGGCGACGGCCGCCGCCACGTCTGGAGAGAGGAGGAGAACGGCCCTTTCACGGCACCAGGCAATCTGGCGTTGGTGGAGAAGAACACCCAGGTCTACCTCCTTCTGCAGCTTGGGGAAGACCAGCTGGTCCAGGATGTTGTCAAGGATCCACACGGGGATGATGTGACTCCAGCTGTCGAGGAAGTCCACCATCGGGATGCAGTTCCGGGGCTGCCACTGGGCCACCACGCTCCTCACGCAGGGCATCCAGACCTCCCACATCAGCCTGGTGGGAAGACGGTGCAGAAGGCCACAACGTGAGTGGTGCAGCAGGCCACATCCACACAACACACGCGGCTGCTCTAGCAGGAGCAAGAAGGGAAAAGGGGGGCACACAGGTGTGCTTTGGGACGACAGTTCCCAGTCTTGGGGGCTTTCAGGAAGGCTGCGAAGGCCCATCTCTTCAGACTAGCCTTTTAAACTGTTTTGAAATATTTCATGATTGATACAGTTCTTGTTGTTTACTTTGTTTTCAGGGATAATTCTAAGGGTTTTATCATTTATTTTGCTTTTTGCATTGATGCTCGCTGCTTTGAAAGCTAGGTGGAAAGGCAAAATAGAAATGCAATTTACTGAAAAAAATAAACACTTTCCCCACATGTCCAAAAAAGCAAATCACCCACTGTATTACCCTCAGAGCTACAAGCATTACGCAAAGCTTGGAAAGGGTTTTTTTTTTTTTTTTTGAAGGGGTTGGACTACAGCTCCCATGAGCCACACTGGGTGGCGATTCTGAGAGTTCCATTTCCAAGCGCCGGTCTTTATAAGGAAAGGGACTGCTCCAGGTTTCGAAGCCCACGCTTCTCCCTGGAGAGCACACGGAAGGGCCTTCTTCACCTGTGAAAAGCGTCTGAAGCAAGATCCTGCCCGCCGTGTGACAGCAGCTGGTCATTTTCCAGCAAAGTCTTCCACTTGGCAAGGATTTCTGTGCCATACATGCAGTCCTGGAGGGAAGACAAGCCGAGAGAGAGAGAGAGAGAGAACAGGTGTCACGTGCACAAGGGCCTGAGTGCAAAATAGGGAGGAGCGGGGACTGAATGGATCTCTCAAGCGCAAGTCACCCTGGCGCTTGGGAGACCCAAGAAGAACGGGGGATAGAATTGGCCCCGGAGGCATTGAAAGAGAAAGATCAGAGTCCCACAGGCAGAAAGGTGGGTAGAAGTCAAGCCAAGGGGAAGCCAAACCCAGTGACTTCCACGCGCCGAACAAAGTGAGCCTCAAGCCCACACAGCGGGTCCAAATCCTGCCAGCCCCTCCCTCACCTTCAGAGGATCCCAGTTCTTGAAGTAGTCCTTGACGAGAGGGAAGACAATGGCCACCGCCAGGTCCACGCGGTCCGACATGCGGTACTCCTCGTAATACTTGTCCTGGAGGGTCTCAAAGATCCTGGCGCACTCCAGCAGGGTCAGAGGGTCCGGGCAGTCGGGCCGCATGCGCCGCTCGCACTCCTCCACCAGCTCCAGCACCTTGCTGAGGTTGCGGACATCGGCTTCCTCGTGGGCCAGGACCTCAGCCATCTTCTCGATCTCATGGGTCAGGTTAACGACCATGTCCCGCTCGTACTGGAGCTGCCGGTCATTCTGGATGATCTCCTGCTCTGTCAGGTCGATGAGAAGCTGCAGGTTGTGCTCCAGTTCGGGCAGGGCGAAGGCTTGCGCCTTGGCCTCTTTGCCCAGCAGCCCTGGCACCGGCGGCTGCTGCGGGCTGTCGTCGGGAATGTTGTGCTTCTGGCTGATCTGGCTGTAGCTGTAGTAGACCTTCTGCTCGCGGCCGGTCATGTCGATCACCTGCCAGACCAGGGACAGCGCCCAGCGTTGAAAACCCAGGAGAGACACACAGCAGGACCCCACCCTTCACCACGGATCCGCCCCCAAAGCAGAATTGGTACAGATAAAGTAAACAGCCATTGTATTTTCTGCCCATCTGTTTCATCTACTGGTATTTTGACTGGGCAGTCCCACTAGGAATATGCTTTACAAAAGCTCTCTGCCCTTGTCATTCGCCTTTGGACGTACCCACGGCTAAGATCAGACACTGCGCTCGCAGGCTTTCAAGCGGCAGGTATGGATAGAATACCATGAAAGAAATGCAACAGCGTGTGTTGTCAAATATGTCACAAACCCAAACCAATACCCTGTGAAAAAAACCCTTTAAAAGGGACGGTTCAGACGTTTACTGATCCCATCCCAGCTGGGGCCCTAGTTCCCACTGTGCTCGCTCACTAGGAATGAGGGGCCAGTTAAAAGCCAGTTAGAATGTGCTCCCCAGAGCCCTCCCCCAGGAAGAACCCCGCCTGAACGGAGGACCCTCTGGTGGTGGTGGCCCTCAGCCTCACCTTCACTTGCGCCAGTTCCTTCTGAGGCGCTGCCAACTGCTTCCCCGCCCTGCCCTTGGCCTTCAGCTCTTCCACGGTCTTGTAGGTATATTTTGGCTTCTTCTTGCCCCCACTTGGGTCTTTTCGCCACTGGCTGAGCTCCTTCTGGAATTCCTGGGGGGGTGGGGTAGGGGGAGAAGGGGCACACCTGAGATGGAGTCAGACTGTGCACAGACAGGATACGACCCTGGCAAAGGGCATCCTTCCCCCTCCCCAACCGCAGTGGAGTCAAGCAGGGACTGTCCCTGGTCACCTGGTTCCCCCGCAGGTGCACATGGCAGGCCTGGCCCTGTTTCACAAGCCGCTCTTTTACAGCAGGCCTGGGGAGCCCTGAGACCCCGAGGAGAGGGAGCGGAGATCGCACCTCTTCCACTTCTTCGTCTGAGTCGACCACAGGGAAGTCCTGCAAGGACTGGGTGGTTCGCTCTGAGCCGTAGGCCCCAATGGCTGCCTTGCCCTTCCTCTGCTTGGCCTCGATGGGGTTGATGATGCCTAGGAAAGATTGCAACCGTCAGCCAGCGGGAGGACGCCCAAGGCCCAGAGTGGCACATGAGACGCTCCACCTCTGAAAGCCCTTGTCAGGCCCCTGCCAAAAATGTGTGCCCTTCCCAGCCCAGAAATGACTGGCAACAACTGCACCTCTCGGGTGGAAGAGCCTTGAGCCAGGCCTGCTTTTTCATCTGCCAAGGCCCTGGCCAATTGTAGACTGCCCATGTGTTCGGGACTAAGCCCAATTTTAACTTTAACTGCAGCAGACCTCCTCCATTTAATAAGACTTAAATAAGTAGTGACTATCACTCCCTTTTCGTTCCAGTGGACTCACTGGGTCTAAAAAACGGATTTATATTCCATTTTGGAACTTCCATATCTGTGGCATCCCTGGATGGATACGTGGTTTGCATCTTCCGCTATTGCCATAAGAATGTCATGTACAAATTCTGCTCAGAAAAGAAAGGAAGAGAAAGACGTTCTCCTTGGGATTCCCGCAAGCACCTGCCCCATGTGAGGAAGGAGGAAGGAGGGGTGTCCTTACCTTGAGCATTCTTTCCGAGGCCCCGGCCAGGCACGTAGCCCATCTTCTGGAGAAGCTTCTGCCCGATCCCCTTGGTGTGCCGCTCCCAGCTGCCAAAGTCCATGAAGGACTTGGTCCCACCGATGAAGCCCTTTTGGCTGGGTTTAAAATTGCCACCCTGTCAATGATAACAACAGCTCGGTTCATCTGGGGCTGCTACAGCTGACAGCTCGAGCAAAGAGACACTGCGGTATCTCAGTTCAGCCATTAGCTGTGGCGTTTATAATGGAGACTGTGCACATTAAACACCAGCAAAACGCTCTTATCTTGAAAACTCAAGAAAGACACTAGGGCTGGGTGAGACCAAAGGCCCCTCTAGTTCTAGATCCAGTTCACAGGGTGCACCACCAGACGTCCCAGTGGGAAAGTCCCAAGCAGGACAGGAGAGCAACTCCACCCTCTGTCTTGTGCTCCCAAACAAGTGATTCATCCCACTGGTACTGAGGGCTGATACACAGCTGTCCTGACGAGTAGCCCTGAGTAGCTCTAACCTCTATGAATTTGTCCAATGCCCTTTAAAGACATCCAAGCTGGCACCCACCGCTGTATCCAGTGGCAGTGAATCCCACAGTTTAGTAGTGCCACCTGTGAAGAAATGCTTCCTCTTATTCCTCCTAAGTCTCCCACCACCATTTCTCGGAGTGACCCCCTCCACCACACACACAAAGAGGTTCTTTCAAGTACAACTGACATTTGATGATGTGCTTTCAGAGGTTCCAGCAACACCAAGAACACACACTTATTTATAGCCAAACTCACAGTCTTTAACTTTTTGGGAACAAACTCTTTGGCGGCTTCCTCTTGTTTTGCAGGCTTCTCGTCCTCATCAGAATCCTCCTCTTCAATCTCATCACCTGCTGGCTTTTTCAGCCCAGCGCTGATAAAGTTTACAGGTGCAGAGTAATCTCGAGACCTGGGCAAATTTTAAAAAGCAAACAAATTAATCCATGGTGCCCCTGCAATCTACAAAAACAAGGCCAATCATCCTTTTTAAAATCAAATTCAGTGCTGACATTTACTTCAAATGTCTCAACGTTAGAGGCTGCCGTGTTCAATGTCAGTGACACACCTATGCCTGGTTTTATCCCTTGTCACCACAGTCGGACACCGTTTCCCCCAAACGGGGCCAACCCGGCCAGACTTGTTTGTACTTTTATCCCAAGCTTGAAAACAGGGTCACGGAATATTTTAGAACAGACTCCTGCATCAGAAGGATGTGCCGCCTTCCCCTGAGAGGGAAGGGCCGTCCGCACAGAGGGGTGCCCGTACCGCTTGCCCCCGAAGCTGGGCCTCTCGTCATCCGAGTCGTGCTCAGCCCACATGCCATAGGTGGCTTCCTCCTTGGTCTGCCAGTGGCGCTGCCGATTGGGGTTGAACTCGTTCTGGAGGTCCCAGTCGGTGATCTCAAAGTTCTCCATCTCCACGTCATCGTCGATGGCTGCAGCATCCTTTTTGCCGTACAGGTGGGAAAGCGACATGATGGCGCCTGGCGGGGAGGAAGAAGGGTGGGGGTGGGGCAGGGCGGAGAGGTGAGCGCCAGAGTCCAACAGGGAAGGAGGGAGGGGGGGGTGCTGAGGGCCGGGGAAGGTCCCTCGGCTCGGGCTCTCTCCCTCGGCCTCTTCCCCACATGGAGACTCTACCCCTTTCCTCCCTCCCTTAGCCCTTCGCTCTGTCCTTCCAACCCCCTCCCCCCTCCGGGGGCCGCCTTGACAAGGGCTGGACTGGATGACCCCGAGGGTCCCTTCCAGCTCTGCGGGGCGAAGATTATTATTATTATTATTAATTTCTCAAGGCCGTTCTGGCTCCTGACCCAGAGCCTCAGAGACCACCACACAGAGGGCCCCTTCTCCCTTTCCGGAGAAGTTACTTTTTTGGGTGTGGAGGGGAGACTGCCAAACCAACGCCCCCTCCCCTCCCCAGAGACCCGGAGCGACCCCGCCTGGCCCGGGAGTCGAACCCCCACCACCACCACGGCGAAGGCCCAGCTCGACCCCTCGCCGCCTCGGTCGTCATGGAAACGCACCGCTCTTCGCTCCCTCCCGGGTCCGCCTCGCACGAAAAACAGGCCCTTCTCCGGCCCACGGGAGACTTCCGGCGCGTCTCTGAGCTACGGCGCCTGCGCAGTAGGCCACTTCCGGATAGGTACCGGAAGTGGCGGAGAAGAGCCGGAAACACAACATCCACCGCGAGTATGGTGGTGGGGAGGGGACGCTCTGGCCCCTCGTCTCGGTGCTCCAATCGGCCAGAAAGGCCTCCACCGCAGGAAGGGGAGGGGGTCCCCTGAGCATGTGAAGAGCGCCCTCCCTTTCTAAGCGGCCCAAGGCACGGAGTGCTTTTACTCACCGCTCTTTGTGATTATTTCTCCCACTTCTGCACCTCCTTTGAACGGCTGGTGCTGAGGGGGGGTCGCAGCTGTCATGACAACGGCAGGAAGGAAACCCCCCCCCCTGGCAAAATAAAGCACCTTACGCCCCAAAATCACGAGAACCCGAGGGATCCAGCGAGGCCCTTGGGCAAACCAGGAGGCGGCGCTTTGGAGAAAGGGCATTGCAGAAGCTGCTTATAAAAACCAGCCTGGCCTTACCTGGGATCTTTAGCTCTAAAGAAAGAGCATCAGCCTTGAAGAGAAAAGAGGGGAGGAAGAGGCTTGAGGGACACACGTCCAAACCAAGGGCAGGCACCGCGTGTGCAAGGACACATCGGTGCTTTCACGCTTCAGCCGCAAAAATATATCCGGGCAGGAGGGAGAATCTTCCCATTGCTCCTGTTCAGTTTCTCCAATAAAATCAACCAGCGTTTAAGTGGTTTCTTACAGCTTTGGAAGGTGATCATCATCTCTATGCTTGGCCCACAAAACCTTGGGGCTGGGTGTGTGGGCTAGAGAGAGAGAGAGAGGAGAATGCTCGGCTCCATCAAATATTCATCACCCCGCTGTCAATACATGTCCAGAAAATCCATTATGGTGGAGACACCCTCACCTCCTCACCTTGGAAAGCTCATTTGGCCCCTGGTTGGCTCGCTGGCGTGCAGCTGCTTTCTCTCGGAAACCCAGAGAGGAGATGAATCCAGGACTGGGAGGTGGGGAGACAAGAGGAGGGAGCCAAAAGGTCGCTCAGATATTTTGCAGATTTGCTGGAGGGCCTTGGAGGAAACATGAGAGGTTAAAAGGCTCTCTAGAGAAAGTGCTGCTCTCTCCCCTTGATTGTTGTTTCTCAGTGTTCTTCCTGGGCTGCAGATCCATGGGATTGGGTTGTGCTCTCAAAATACCCATTTATTGCACAAATACTTGCAGAAGAGCAAGAAATGGAGGTGCAGGCACGGCACGTGCTTTTCGGGAGAAGGGCTTAAAAACTGGCTGATATTTCATCCTGAGATGAAAATGTGCATTTCTGGGTAGAGGCCATGGTGACCTCACCCCGCTTTGCTCCTTCAGTTGTTACTTCTCGGGCCACAATCAGTGAGGAAATAGAAGGAAACTGGGACTTGTAGTCATATAAAGATGGAGTCTGCTAGGTTCTGTGTAAGATGGATTTAAAAGCATTGAAATGGTCTCATTGTTATTCAAAGTTGCTCTGCCTGGCACCAAGATAAGCAACAAGGCCGAGAAGATCAAGAGAAGATGAAACATCACATACCGCTTAATTGGCAAGATAAGCCACCTGGAACACCATGTGAAATAGGGGAGTGGACTGTGTTACACCCACTTTATTTTCTTAATAAAAACAATTATGCTTAATCTAAAGGGCTTGTCTCTTGAACAGCAGGATTGCACCTAAATCCAGTGGAGATTTGAGAAGGTCATTCATTGCTACTGTAATATAGAGAGTTCCTACCTAGCCAGTCTCTTGTGTTATCTAAGGAAGCACACAGTCAATGATTTACTGCCTTGTAAGCAGGCACGAGTTTTCTTTCAGGTCGAGATTGTCCATAGGGCAAGGACTACGCACTTCTGGGGAGTAAAGGACCTACCCAGGCACTAAAAGTGGTAGTTTTGCACCTACAGTGACTCCTCGCCCGAGATCATTATTTCTTTAGGGAGAAATTATTCTGACGCAATCTTTTTTTCTTTCATCAGAATGCAGAAAAATGTTGGTTTTGGACTTAGGGTTAGGGTTAGGGTTAGTCCTGCTTGTTTGTTTGCTCGCAAGACAAAAGATACACCTGCAAATCTGTGTTGTGGATATGAAACACTTTTCCTTTTCTTCCAAATTATCAAAACAGTTCTTAATCCAGGTGAAATTACACACAGTGAGACGTGAAGGAGACAACCTTGTATATTTATTTAAGAATTAATAAATAAACCTAGTTGATTTTTGGAAATGACAAATAAGAGAGAATTAAACAGGACAAGTTTGGGATTATCACCTGTAAGACAAAAAAAAAAAAAAAAGAGAGAGAGAGAGAGAGAGAGACTCTTAACGAAGTTATAGTAACAGAGCTATGTAAGGCCTGCAAATTAGAGATTTAAAAAAAATACAAGACACTTTCCAACAGAGGTTTTAAAAAGGGTCTTCAACAGGCAAGTATAAAATATTCTCCAGTATATTTTGGGCGTCTCTTTTCTCTCCGCAGACTTTCAGCATTTACCACAGAAGAGTGTCTGATCAAGGGGGCTGCCTCTTTTCCTCAGGAACTGGGAGTGCCCATACTTGGCATACTTGGCAGGTAAGTGAAGGAGAAAGTGTTTCACAGAGAGAGCACTCGGTTTGGCAATTATCAGTAGCAAGCAATATGCTTGGAATACAGATTTCCACTGGTGCTTATCTGCAAATTTTCTTCTCTTCAGAGGAAGGAGAAGCAGTTTGCATCTAAAAGCAAGCTGGATAAAGAAGGACAAAACAGGAGTCATTTCTGAAGCATATCAAAGCATGGACTCAATTGAGTTTCTCCTCCATTTCCTGCCCCTTTGCTGGCTTAGAGTTACTGTCCCAGACCACCACTCCTCGGATGGCACCCCCTGATCCCTCACCCTCTTTTTATAAACCTAAAAGGAGATGGTGGGGGAGCTGGGATAATCCAGGCTTCCTCCCTTGGGTGCAAGATCTGCTCACACACAGAAACACATACCTGGAAATCACTAACTTTTATCAGTGGAAAGCAGTCGTATTCTGAGTCCCCTATAAGGAGCCAAAGACATGGAAGAATTAATCCTTTTGGTCTTTTAAATAGTTAGAACTCTCTCTCTCTTTTTTTTTTACACAGGGCCAGGGAGGAACAAAGCTAGCCTGACTCAATGTTTTAGGATTGAAGCATCAACCCCAACAGTACATGCCCACATCAGGTTAAAGCCATCCTTCTTCCCCGAGTGCAGGGATGGTTTTCCGATCAGAAAAAAGTCAGCGCTGCAACTTGTTGGGGAATTATGATTTTCACTATGAGGAACAACCTGAGAAGCAAATATGAGTCAAAGAGCTACTACAAGGAACCACGACGGCAGACCACTATTTAAAATAATCACTTTGCCAACTGTTCAAAGACCAGGGAGAAAAGAGAAGAGGAACTCACCTGGAGGTGTCCTTTCAGGTTGGCAGGTGTTTTAAAATCTCCATTCAGGACCTGTGCAAAGGAGGAAACCCTTGGTCAGGCTGGTGTCTTTGGTCTTTGGCTGAGCTACCTCCTCCCTCCAAGTCCAAACATCGCAAAAACAATAAACTCAGAATAGAATCCAAGCTCTGAAACTATGAGCAAGTTTCAGAGCTCAAGAGTCTTCCTTTGGGGGGGGGGGGGCTACAGGGCACAGAATCCCTCAGCCCCTGCGGGAGACACCGTCCCAAAAAAACACAACAAAACAACCACCAACAGGAAAGTTTCCAAAAACCAGGAGGCAAAGACGCTACTGATCAGCTGCCACTATGTCCACAGCGTGCTCCTCTGTGCACACTGGCTCCCCGAATCCGCCAGCGCTCTTGGCCCTAGGATCCTGGATCCTAACCAATGCTTAATGCCATCAATTAACAGCAAGAAAGCAATTAAAAGCTGAATCGCAAAAGAAAAATGAACTGTACTGGTTAAACAAGAAAAGCCCCAGCCCTGTCAGGAAGAGGTGCTTCTCGTGCTCTGCAGCACCGTCTGTGCCTGAGCCAAGGCGCAAGATGGGAGGTTGGGCAGAGAACACTCTGGATCATTAATTCCCAACCACGGTGGTGCCTTAGGAAAGAGGATGGGCTCCTATCAGCTGGGAAGAAGATGGAACAGAGTTACAAATGACCCTTGGAACCTGGGCTCTGAGGCTTATAGCAGGGGGAGGGAAGGTATTGCCCTCCAGATGCTTTTGGACTACGAATCCCATCATCCCCATCCAGCATAGCCAAAGGTGAAGCAGTGCAGGAGCTGCAGTCCAAAACCATCCAGAAGGCTAGCGTTGCCCTCCCTCAGGGTTCAATCTTGGCTGATCGGAGAGTTAAACGGTCGTGTTCAGTGCTTATCTGGTGTTCCTCCACTTCCAGATCGCTGGAAGAATGGAAAAAAATGACCTTAACCAGTTCCCCAAATGCAGAACCACTTCCAGAGGCATTAAAGAAGCCCTTCTGCTCCTGGGCTGTACCCAGCAGGGACGGCGCGGCACACTCACCCTGTGGGTGTTGTTGATCACCAAAGGGTCCGGGTTCCCATAGTTGGGTGGGTTTGCATAGGGATCGTAGCCCAGCCTGGTTAGCATGGGAGCGATCTGGGCCATGTCTTGCACCACGTCGGCCGGGATGTGCCCCAACCACTTGGTCAAGGCCTCCATGTTCACTGGCTTGATCACCTGGTCAGTGGATCGCTCAATCCTGCACGGGGGGGAGAAGAGACTGTGAAGCTCAACCGGTGGGATGCAGCACTGCTGGATCTTCCCTACCCTTCTCCCGCCTTGCGAGAGTCCCAGTTTGCTCTCCACACTTGCTCTTTGCATCCAGAGCCAGGAAGCGTTTCTTTCCAGATTCCCCCCTGCTCAGCATGACCACCGCAGGTGCTGGCTGGGCGATTCTGGTAGTTTTACTCCAAAAGGGAGGCAATTTTCCCACCTCTGCTTTCATCTTAACAAGGGGAAAAAACCCACATTTCATAAATTCAAGCACAGAAGTAGCTTTTGGCGGGAGCCTCTTTTGTGAAGGGCCACTTGCTCTCCTGCTTTTAGGCACAGCTCTCTGTTCCAAAGCTTTTGTTTTCAGCTCAGCATTAAAACCAGAGGATGAGAAAAGTGTGGACTGAGAGAGGCCGAGACCTGCCGTGCCCTCGCAAGGCCCCTCAGCTAACCTCAGCTTCGGGAGAGCAGCCCCTTGATCCACCCACACTCTCTGGTGATGGTGAAACCCACAGGAATCGTCTCGCACGACAGTCAGCAGTCCGCCTCCAACCCCCATCCCTTGGAGCCAAGCACCCCCGGCCACATTTCCCAGTGGCAGGATGAGATGGGAGCATGACCGGCACCCACTTGGAGAGCGAGACGCCGCCCGGCTTCCCGATCAGCTCCTCGTGGTGCAGAACGGCATCGCTCCAGTTGATGTCCAGGAACTCCATGATGGCCTGCAGGGATTTCTGGGGGTGCAGGACCAGCTGCTCATAGTAGACAGGGAGGCACCGGGAGCGGCCAATCTCCAGGCATTGGGCGTACATCACCTCAATGGCTTTGTTCCACTTGGTCAAGCAGTCCCGGTAGCTGCGAAGGTCGAATCCGGCAATGGTGACCTTCCGGGTGATCATGGAGTGGACGGAGGCCCGGCCATCCCGTACCATCAGCAGGAATTTGGAGTTGGGGAAGAGGCGGGAGAGGTACAGGGAGGACTTGAGGGTGAAGGGGTCCTTGTTGCACAGGTACCCGGGCCGGCTCGCCGTGCTTGGCGATCACCTCCAGGATGAAGGCCTGCATGGCAGAGTCCAAGACCTGGTCTGTCACCCCGGCTTCGTCCAAGCGCATCTTCTCCCGCCCAGATTTGGACCAGGCCTGGCGCATGGCCAGCACGCGGGGGATGATGCGGGTCTCCTCCCCGCAGCGCACCTCTGGGTGGGCGTCCAGCATGGCCCGCATCAGGGTGGTCCCGCTACGGGGCACTCCGCCAATGAAAATCAGAGGCATCTCTTTGCTGTAGCGGTACTCCACCCGGTTCGCGTCCAGCATCACCAGCTCCTCGTTCTCCGGGCGCATCAGGCCCCGGTTGGCACCTCGGCCCAGAATCTGCTGGCACTGAAGCATCTGCTGGCCCAGGTGGGCTGAGACCATGAGGGCGACTGCAAAGCCCACCCCCAGCAGCACCCGCCTCATCGTCACCCGCATTCTTGCCCCGTCCACATGGGCCCAGGAACTGGTGGCGCCCGCTTCGCCTCCCGCATTCGCATCACGAAAGGGCCCACCGAGGACCTCCTGAAAAGGAAGAAGCCAGCTGGTGAAAACGAGGCTGGAATTTCCTCACGGCACGCTCATGACACCTCCCCTGCAAAGCTCTGGGCAGCTTCCGTGGGAAGCAGGGCTGAACGCTGGAAATCGGTTTACCAGCCAGACAGCCTGGATTCTCCTTCCCACTGCCCTGCCTCACAGGGCTGCTTGGAAGCAGTGCAAACGCCCCACACCGTAAGCGGAGCCCAACCCCGGAACCTGGCAAAGGCTGCCTGTGGGGCCCCGGGGGTGGAACGGCAAGACATAGAAGACCCTCTCCCAGCTTTCCCTCTGCCCCAAAGAAACCCCTTCTCGCCCTTCTGTTTCTCCTTTGCCCCTGAAGGCCAGCCAGCGTTTAAGTGGCTTCTTACAGCTTTGGAAGGTGATTACGTATTCATGGCCAACAAAACTGGGGGCTGGGTGTGTAGGGCAGAGAGGTGGGGGGGGGAGAGAGGGAGGGAGGGAGAGCTCAGCTCCATCAAATATTCATCACCCCACTGTCAATATATGTCCAGAGAATCCATTACGCTGCTGACACCCTCACCTTCTTGCCTTGGGAAGCTCATTGGGCTGCTTGTTTGCTCGCTGGCTAGCTGGCAGGCAGCTGCTCTCTCTCTCTCTCTCTCGGAAACTCAGGGAGGAGATAAATCCAGGGTTGAGGGCTGGAAAGACAAGGGGGGGGAAGGCAAGAGGTCCCTCAGATGTTTTGCAGATTTGCTGGCGGGCCTTGGAAACTCTCTCTCTCTCTCTCTCTCTCTCTCACACACACACACACACTGCTATCTCTCTTTTATCACTGTTTCTCAATGTCCTTCCTGACTGCAGATCCCTGGGTTCTGTTTGCCCCCCCCCATACAATTTCACATCTACTGGAACGTCCTCTGCTGCCACTCAGATGTGCACCATGAGTCTGCACAAAGCCCTGCTCTTTGGCTTTGCAAAAAATAAACCAAGTTCAACCTGGCGAGGCCTGAAACGCCTCCAAAGCTGCTCCCCTGCGGGACAAAGGGCTGTGTGGATGTGCCCCCCACTTGTCACCGTGACCCCATCCCTTCAGAGGTGTGGCAACTGAGGTTTTCTTCCTCCTCCTCTTGCTTACCTAGCCATTCTCACACAGCCAGGATATTTTTTTAAAAGAAGACTTGTTGGACTACAACTCCCAGCAGGCTGTGGGATTTGGAGAGTGACCAAGGCCCGCTTTTCCCATGCTCTGGCTAGAGAGGAACCAGGGGTGGGGGGTGGATGGACTGCTGGGACAAGCCAGGGTCTTGGATTTCGATCTCTCCGGTGGAAAGGGTGCTTCAGTTCCTGGCATGGAGCTGATTCTGGGACCTGGATGTGCACATTCTGCGTCAGTAGCAGCAGCAGCAGCAGCAGCTGCCGGAGGGGGAAAGTCTTTGAAGGAACGGGCCAGAGAGCCTGAGGGGTTGGGGGGTGTCTGGTGAGGAACAACACAAGCTGGGACCCCCATGACCCCTTCCAAGACAAAAGAATAACAGTTGAGCAAGAAAGAAGGCAGGTTGCAAACACCACGGCAGGCCCTGGGCTCAGCCCGTTGCCCTGGCAACCGAGAGGCAGCCCTTGTCGCACCCGGGGGGGCTCAGCAGCACCCCCCCCCCCGGGCACAGCCGGTCCGGCAACACAAACATCCCTTCTTAGAAAGCCTGAAGGGAGCAGCTGGACGTCTCATTACTACAAATGCTCAAGATTTGCAAAATATACATGGATCATTATTATTTATTTATTTATTTTGGCAGAGCAGATTATTCTGCCTGTCTTTGCACCTGCCATCGCTCCCCTTTGGTCAAGGCCTCCTCAGCTTCCTGCACTGTACAACGTTTCCATCTCTGGAATAGCATAAAAAATATCAAGGGGAATGGCAGTGGGTCTGCGTTTTTTCCTTTTCTTTTTTGGTATGCCTCGGGAAAACACGCAACACCAGCCACGGGAGAGCCAGCCATGGAGAATAAATAGTTCAGCCCTCACTCTCAAAAACTAAATTTAACCATTAGAGAACTGAAACAGTTTCCAAAGGGGCAGCTGAGTTAATCTGTTTCCACATGTAGGAGGCCCTGGGAGAAACAAGAAATGAAAGGGTGGGAGAGGAGGAAGAAGGAAAAAAAAGCAAAGGGCAAAATATTGTGACTCCTTTAAGTCTTAACAGATTCTTGATCCATGAAAGCTCACGCTGAGACAAGTCTGCTAGTTTTTTAGGGGCCCACAATATTCTGCTCTTTGTTTTCTTTTCTCTCTGTCATGCCCTGTGCTTTTTTTCCCCCTTGCAAAGCCACTAATCTGTTTGCAAAACTTTTTTTTTAAACTTGGCTGAAACGTGAGATACGAAAGCAAGAAATGTACAGCTGCACAAATGAGATGGCCTAAATGCAAGGCAGTTCCTTGTGTTTTAAAGTTAAAAAACAATGACAAGATGAAGTTGAATTGTTCACCTAACCATAAAAGCAGACCCTCACTGGGTGAGGGCAGAGGATTGGAAAGTTGTTTTTTTTTGGACGTGTGTGTGTGTTTAACCAACTTTCAGGCTCAGAACAACTTTCCAGGACCATGTGGCTCCCACTGCAGTCCAAGGAGTCTCCAAGGGGAGCCCTCAAAGAAATGAAAATAAAATCAAACTGTTCTCTTTGCAACAGTGAAGGGTCACCAGCCCCCTTCCTGTGACCTTAAAAGCAGCAGTTTCTGGTCCTTCCCTTCTTCTGCCTGGCCAGTCTCTCCGTGAAAGAACTGCCCCCTCTAAAAAGAAAGAGCCTGATTTCCCCAGAAACAGCATTTATACTTTCCCAGGCATTCTGCTGTGATATTTTAAGCAGTTGTCTTGAAAACCCTGCCTTCCACCTAGAAGGCGACCTCCACTGCTCACCTGGGGTTAGGTGCACCACCAGATGACAGGGGCTGATATCCAAGGCCGGGGTCCTTCTTTTGCAAAACAGGCGGAGACGGACAGAAGGGCCACGATTCTAGAACGGTCGGTTGTGCCGGTTGCTAAGGGATGTTGAGTCATGGCCAGCCACTGCCCAGGTGGCTGATTCAGAGGCGAGCGCTCTCTGAACGCTCCCCAGGCATTCCTGTAAAATGCCCAGCCAGGGAGGGTGGAACATAAACAGACATCTCCTCCAGCAGGGCTGAAATCAAATCAGCAAAACGATCCAGCTGATGCCACAGGATGCAAACACACCGGTTGCTGGAGGCCTTCGGGAGCTTTTGTGATGGGAAAGGGCTTTTCATTATCGGGTTTAAACACTGAACAGTTTTGAAAGAGATAAAGTGGCACAAGGTGGACTTTTTTCTTTGATTAAAATGTCTCCATTTCCAGGAGGGAGGGAGGGAGGGGCGGGAATTACACTTTCTATGTCAAAGGCTTGGCCAGAGAGAAAGCCCTCTTTCAACCAACCAAGGGAACGTCCTGGGCCCAAACCACCAAACCAGGGAGGCAGAATGGAGTCAGCGCTCAGTTCACCTTTCAGAACCCCGGCCGAACATCCGAGGATCATATACTGAAGGCAAAGACTCATCAAGTACAACACGCAGCTTGGAATAAATAAGTCATGGCAAGAAGAATCTCCTCCCCCCCGCCACACACCTAAGAGAAGGCAGCCAAGTTGCCTGTTAACAGAAAGGTAAGAACAACCAAGCACCCGTCTTGTAATGCAACAAGTAATATTCAGCCAATGTTACTGTTTACTTTACTTTCCAGAAGGCAGGGGGGCGGGTTCCTTTCCATTCACAACAAGGAAACAAGACCCACACACTCCTCTGATGCTCCAATGATTTTCCTGATCACAGTCTGGGAGGTGTGAGAGGCAGCCCTCCACCTTTCCGAAAGGACGGGGTGGGGTGCTCTAAGCCCTATAAGAAGGGGTGCATCGTTGCCTCCCACACATCCTGGACTGCCGTGGAGACAGACGTGGGGCCTTCCACCCTCTGCATGGAACAAGGGCATCTTGGAAGTCTTCACGGGTGGTGGCGGGGAGCCCTCCGGGTAGCCCATAGATCAGAGGTGGGCCAAGCTGGCAGGCTGGCTGAAGCACCTTTTTGTACCCAGGACCCTGTTGGGGGCACAGACCACCAGGACGGTCCCAGAATGCAAAAGATGAATCTGGAAGGGGCTAGAAGCCCACCTCCAACTTTGGAAAAACAGGCAGGGCTTCCAGTAGCCGACGTTCACCTTCTTGGCCAGAAAAAGGAAGGCCTGGGGCTGCAAGGACAGCTTTGGGCTGCCCGATGGCAATCCTTCCCCACCTTCTTTTGCAAAGCACATGCCTTATCTCACTATCCATGGTTCCCAGCTGGAAGTGGCCTGTTTTCTACGCCACAGACAGCTGGCCGGCTGCGTGTGTGTGTGTGTGTGTCACAAAAGCTCAGGAGATACCTGCTGGTGCAGCCACCCTTTAATCCTCCTGCAGAACAGCCGTTATTTCAAATCCCTCGTGGAATTATCACTGCTCTCCGAGGTTCCACAGTCCTTGGCTGACAGCGCTGGGAGGATTTGCTACTACAGCTCATTACAAAGCCTGGGGAAACGGTGGCGTGGAGTAACAGGAATATTCCCCTCCCCACCCCCGACAATACTCTTCTGTGGCTGTGGGGTTGTTGTTGTTGTTTTTAATTACAGATTTTTGAACTTGTCACAGCGAACCACAGAAACATGAACCAAGGACGGACGATGATAAAAAAGGGTGCCGGTCACAAGGCCACTTAGGCCCCTGTGCTGGGGGGGGGGGGCGCGCGAGAGAATGAGCGGAATGGTGCCGCTGCTTTTTTGCCTTGAACCCGGATTGAGTGGGACATGGCAGGGCAGGTGTCTGCCTGTGACCGGCCTCAGCCTCTGCCTGGAGGGCCAGAGATCCTCAAGGGGGCGGTCTCGTTACTGCCCTTTTCTCCACCTCTCCACGAGACAGGGCCCAGACCAGAAACCGCCAAGGGCCCCTGGAGAGCCAGCCCTCTCCCTCCTTCCGGTCAGTGTCTGGCGCTCTCGTTCCCAGGGCTTAAACTGGGTTCCAACAGGGCAGGAACTGGGCTAGGGTGGGCGGGCGCCCCTCCACCACCAGCGGGCCGTAGACGCCATACCTGCATGTGCCGAGCACGGAGGTGTGTGTGTGCCTTCACACCCACCCCCGTTCTGTCTTGGAAAGGGCTCTGCTGTCCCGTCTTTCTCTGCTGGGGTCCAATAACAGCGTGTGAGGACACGGCATGGGAAGGGGAGGCCTTCCGTGGCACCGTTTGCTTTTCCCCTCCCTTCTCAAAAATATGGTTCATTGCCCTGAAACCACCCGCCCGCATTTCCAGGTTTGCCCCCTTCTTCCTCCCTTGCAACATCACACGGCGGGACAGCTCCTGAACGATCGACATCCCAGTGAACCACTGGAGAGCCTCCCTCGGTTCTGCCTGGCTTCCGGCACAATTATCTGAGAGCAGGGAGCATGGCACCCCACCTGCCCTCACGGGCCAGCCTCCCCCACTGACCACATCCCACAGCAAGGATGGCAAAACAACACAACTGCCCCACAGGGACAGAAACACAAAGCAGCAACTGCCCTCCCCTCCATGTGGAGTAATCCGCTTTTGTCCCCTTTCGGCTGGCAGCGCTGGCCCCTTACCTGGACCCTGAACCTGACAAGTGCCTGCGAACTCCCCCTCCAGGACTGCTCCAAACCCTCCGAGCATGCCATCTGCAGCTGGGAAGGTGCTTGGCAGCAAACCAGCCCCTTGCGCTGGGTGGAACTCCCTGTCCTCCTTGTGTGTTCCCTCTCTCCCCTTACCACTGCCACACACACACACACACCCGGCAACTAAAGAGCCTCCCACGGTGCTATCTGGCTTCCGGCACGATAAGGAGCCCAAGCAGCAAGCCGGCACTTGCCTGCTGGACAGCCCTTCAGAGAGGCTTCTGCCGAAGGCCGGCCAAGCCCCCAAGGGCGCTTTGGTGCATCCACAAGGCCCAAAGGAAGTGCATGAGCCAGATGGAGAGTCGCCTGTACAACAAGCCTTTGGCTGTCTGCCCACCAGGACAGGATTAAGCAAAGGCAGGCCTTTTGCCAAACAGGCAAGTAAGCTTTAAGGTCACACAGGTCTCCTCCAAGGAGGGGAGCCTCCATCAGCGAGTAGGTAGGTAGGTAGGTGGGTGGGTGGGTGGGTGGGTGGGAGGGAGGAAGGAAGGGAGGAAGGAAGGGAGGAAGGAAGGAAGGAAGGAAGGAAGGAAGGAAGGAAGGAAGTTTCCCACCCAGCAGGGCCAAAGTGCAAGGAACAAGGTTGAATGTTGTTCTTTTGAAAATGGTTTGAAAAAGAACCACACAGCTGACTTACAGGAGGGAAGCACAAAAGTCAAGGGCAACAAATGCAGGAAGGCGAGTTTTAAGAGGGGCAGCTGCTCTTCTGAAAGCATTTTTTTTAAAAAAGCCATAGTGGGTTTCCGGTTTGGGCACTTACGGTTTGACTCTGGCTCCTGCGCTAACAATTCAGACATGTAGCAAAAGCAACACCCATTGCATCGCCCATTAAATCAAAGAGCCAACGAACCAAAGAGCTGGGATGACATTTGTGCAAAAATGATTGTAATGTGACTGTCAGGACGAAGGACGGAGGCAGCAGAAGGCCTAAACCTTCCAAAGGTATGCCAAGGAGGCTTATTAGGCCTTAGGAAGGTTGCTGTTGGCCTCAACGACAACAACAACAACACTGTGTTGTCAGGTTTCCAGGCTACTCTACCTCAGCAGATCCTACGTTTGCAAAAACCAAGTTGAGGGCCATTGAAAACAGGCTGGAAAGACGGGTCTTGAAGGGAAGTCCCAAGGCTCGCTCTCTGTCTCTCTTTCTCTCTCTCTCGCTCTGTGTGTCAGGGTCTGTTTGTCCTCTCCAGTGGGATGCTGGCGGAGGGCCTGCTACCTGAGGGATGAGGAACGGGTGCCCCCCTCCTAGAATCAACTGGACTACAAATCCCAGCATTCCCCAACTCCAGCTGTGTTGGGCCAGGGCTCCTGGCAGTCTAGTGGAATCTGGAGTGGGGGGGGGGGTCGGGTCAGCCTTCTGCTGAGAGGGACTGAGGCTCCAAGGAGCTTCCTGTCTCCCTTGGGTATTTTCTGCAACCACCTCCCCACTGGAAAATTTTGGGGCCTTTGGATATAAAAAGGGGGAGACATAACCAGGAATGTCTCTCTCTCTCTCTCTCTCTCTCTCTCTCTCTCTCTCTCTCTCTGTGTGTGTGTGTGTGTGTGTGTGTGACTGCCTGGGGCAGGAACAGTGGGAGGGCACTTAAAAATAAAGAGGGGAGGGAAGCAGAAAGCTTGGCTCGCTTGAAAAGGGTTCCTGGCCTCTTGGCCACCCCTCCCCCACAAGAGGAAGACACAGAAGGGGGGGAGGGGAAGGGGGGTTTCTCTCTCTCACACTCCCTCCCTCCCCCCCCCCCACGGAAACCACACTCTTGTTGCTGCCCGGCCTTGCCCAATGCTGTGCAACTTCCTGTAAACGCTTCTCTCCCGAATCTGCACGCCTTTCATCCTGTTCCTTTTTGTTCACACAACCACTGTCTTCTCGGAGGGCAGGAAGAGGCAGAGGGCCGAAGGCGCCCGACCCGTCCCCCCCCCCCCCCAATGCCTCAAGTCCCAAGTTCCTGCCCTGATTGTGATGGATCTTTGCCATATTACTTTCTGTTCCTCCGTGCTTCCTAATGTTCCCATCTGGTAACCCAGATGTTCTTGGACTGCAGTTCCCAGAAGCCTTCACCACCCGCTGCGCTGGCTGGGGTTTCTGGGAGTTCTAGTCCAAGATAGACCTGGGTTGCCCAAGGTTGGGAGATCTAGGCCCAAGGTTGGGAGATCTAGTTCCCGTCTGGAGGCCCTCTGACAGGAAGCCCACCCCAGGCATGGGTTCACGTGCTTCTCGGGAGTCTGTCGTCTCTAAGGCCATCGAGTCCAACCCTCTGCTCAGAGCAGGAGGAATCCAGATCAAAGTGTATTTGACTTTGATGGTTGTCTACCTTTCTCTTGGAAAGCTGAAAAAAATCAGCTCCCTCCTAGGACGGCTCCGATGAGCAAAACATGGATCTTGAAACTAGCTGCTCTGGTGCGTCCTTTTACTGTAATAAAGAACTCAAAGGCTAGAAATGCTAACACCCAGAATCAGCAGGGATCCACACACACGCGCGCGCACACACACACACCCCTCTTTCTCGGTGGCACACCGAGATGGGAGGATGTGGGGGGGGGGTGTCTCCTGGGAGGGCTGGAGCCCCCCTTGGCAGCGGGGGGGGGGGAAAGCCTTCCGGAGGCAGGGCTGATGGCAAGGCCGGAGGGGGACCCGGACTCGCCCCATCCCCCGAAGAGGGCCCCCCTGAACCGAGACCCCTCCAGCCCCCGGGAGCCCCCCCCCCCCCGGGCCAACTGCGGGGCAGGGCCGGTCCCCGTCGGCGGCCGCGCGGGGGCTGAGCAGCGAGGGCAGGGCCCAATCCACCGGCCCCGATCCCTCCGGCTATCCCCCAGGGGCCGGCGGCCGCGCTCCGCCGGCGGCCAGGGAAGGAGCCGCCCGCGGCCCGAGCGCTCCCCTTCCCCTTGCCCTTCCCCTTCCCGGGCGACTCACCGTCTCCAGCGCGGGCGCTTCTGTCGGGCGGACGGGGCTCCCTCCGGGCGCCGGGCGGGAGGGGCGCAGCGCAGCCCCGGCGAGACCTCGGAGCCCAGCCCGGCGGCGGCGGCGGCGGCTTCGGCTTCCCCTGCGCTTGGCTCCGCCCGCGACGTCAGGCGCACGGAGGGGGGGAGGGAGGGGGAGGAGACCGGGACCCAGCGCGGCCCCCCCCCCCGCCGCCGCCGCCGCCGCCGCCGCCGCCGCGGGTCCCCGCCGGGCCCCCTCCCTCGGCCTCCGCCCCCGCCCGGCGAAAGGGGCCCGGGGCGCGTCCCCGGCGCCAGGCTTGCCGCCCCCCCCCCCCCCGCTGGAGGGCTGGATTCGTCCGCGAATGAACGGGGCTCCCCCCCCCGCCGCCGCCGCGGGCGCGTTTGCGCTCAGGGTTGGTGCGGCGTCCGGCGCACAGCCATGGAAAAGCCCCCCGCCCCCCAGGAAGGGGGTGGACCCGAGCGGAGGGCAGCGGGCCCAGTGGTCACAGCAGCTTCTCCCGCCCCCCCCCCCCCCAGCGCCCGGCGCGGGCCGCAGCCTCCTTCTCTGCCCCGTACGCGCGCCCCCGGGCCGGCCGCCGGTGGCGGGAGGGGCCCGCCTCGGTGCTATCTGGCTACATCCTTCTATTCAGCCGCAAGAAGCAGGCACCCCCGCCTGCAGTCTATGTGCCCCAAGGTAGGGCCGGATTATGGGCGCTGAGGGGTTTCCTGGCCCCTCCACCTCCACCTGCGGTGGCCCCCCTGCCCAGGAGTTCCCTGAGGAAGGGGCTTCTCCAGGCTTCCACGGGGCAAAACTTGGGGATCGCAAGGGGCCAACCATCTTTCTGTTGGGTGTCTCCCCCAGATCCTCCACCCCCCCCCCCCTTACCCGATTTTGTACCCTCGAAGCCTGCAGAAAGAGTCCCGGAGAGCTCAAAAGCTCACCAGATCGGCAGGGTTATAAACTGTGATTATGACGTCACAAACGTCATATTGTTTGTTTGTGAATCGCTACTTATTGTTTTAATTGTGTGATTTGTTGTTGTTGTTGTTATTATTTTTGATGTTGAAACTTTGCTCCCTGGCCAAGCAGAGGCAGGTCCGCTTCAGAGAAAGGCCCAATTGGGGCGGGCGGGGGGGGGGGGGGGGGGGAGAGATTTGTGTCAGCACATGGCCTGGGCTGCTTTGTTTTCGGGGAACTGGCCTATTACACTCAATCCACAACCTTCCTCAGCAACCGTATCACTCCTGACCACTGGCTCAGAGAGATGTGCCTGGGGAAATTCCATCTTGTCAAGACCTTTTGAACTTTACATCTAAGAGTCAGGTTCCTGGTAAAATCTGCCTTGCCGTGGACTTTTAAGTTCTCCACATGGTGCAAACCTAATGAAGTGGTGGTTTGATCCACAAAAGCCCATGTATCGTGTGAGGGACTGTCCTGTGGTCTCTAAAGGTATTGCCTAATTTTCCATTCGTATAAGATTTGTGGTGTTACCGTCTAGCTAGCAAGAAGCCACCTGGCCTGTGGTTTCCATGACAGCCCACGGGCTTGCAGCCTTTTGCACGGTTTGGGTTTGCCCTGCGGCAGCGCCATCGCCTAGAGGGTGACCCATTGCAGGAGGGAGTTGCATTTTGGGGTGCAGCTGAAGGGTGTTCTGGATCCCATGCCGGGCGTGTGAAACCCACAGCGGAACCCAGAGTCTTGAGAGAATGGTGCAAAGCTGTCCCCCCCCCCCACTCCGCTTCCATTTCCTGCGTTTTGCACAAAACTCCAAAACAGAAATGGGAACCTTCAGCCGAGTAAGGGTGCGAAGCTTATGCTGCATTGTCCCCTTGTACCCGACTTAAACTCGGAGTTGTCTCGCTGCCAAGACTGGGAAGGTCTCACCAGCAAGATAAAAGAGATTTCTTCCCCAATGGATGGAGTCCTTTTCGCTGGCTGAGGATGGGTGGGGTGTGCATGTGTGTGCCCAGAGCCCCTGCACAGCCCCTAAAGCACCCCCCCTGCAGCAGTTCCAGCAGGAGTCCCCCCCCCCCCCACGAAGTCTCTCTCTCTCTCATGCAAGGCAACACATAGAGCTCAGAAACGTCTTGAATGTATTTCAGTCCTTTGTGCTACAGTTCCTCCAGGAGAGTGCAATCTTACAAGGGGGGGGGGGGGGTTAGGGGTGAAAAGAGAAGAGAGGGAGGGGCCCCGGGAGGGGGGCTGCTAGGAGGGGCCGAGGGCTCTTCTTCCTGGGAGAGGGGGCCTTCCTTCAGTCCGTGGGAGGCCATCCTCCCCAGCGCTCAGCGGCTCTCGGGGGGCCCAGACGAAGCAGCCTTTGGGGCCCCACTGCATGTCCCGGACGCGGCGGATGGACTGGTGCTGCGGCTGGGAAGGCGGACCAGTCGTTCCAGTGCTGGAAGTCGCCTCGCTCGAAGAGATACTGGTAGCCCCGGGTAGCCTGGGTACTGGTATCCCACCCCAGCTGTGGGGGAAGAAAGGAAGAGAGGTGGGTCAGAGGAGGCCCCCGGCCCCATGGCCCAAGGCAATGCAAGCAAGAGGACAGTTTTTCCTTTCATGGACTACAGATCCCAGAATCCCCAGCCAGCACAAGCAGCAGTTGGAGGACTCTGGGGGGTTGTAGTCCAGGAAAATAGCTATTCCCGGTTCTGAGGGCATTTTCCAAACACAGGTGCGGCAACAGGCTGCCCACCACATTAGCCCTCGGGGTTCAGTTCCAGCAGTTGGGAAATTGCCCCAGCCGGGGACCACGAAGTCCGGCAGGATGCCTCTGGCAGCCTCGAAGGGGCTCCCCGTTCTTTGTGGTTTTGCCAAGGGCAACGCTGAGCGGCCGGGAGCAGGTTTCTTTCTCTTGTCTGTTCCGAAGGCTTCCTGGAAGACAGTCCCCCCCCCCCCCCCGCCTTTGGAAGGGCCGGGACTGAGAGAAAGACCAAGAGACTGGAGGAACCTGGAAGGTCGGGGACCAGCCGGTCACTCCTCCAGGACCAAGCGCCTGGGCAGCCGGCTCAGCGGCAGGGCCCAGGGTCCCACCGGGCCACAGGCCAGCCCCCACCCCCAACACACACACACACTTTGTCATTCTTTAAAAATCATTTCTCCTCTTGCACTTGTGAGCCAAAATGGGCCCATGTGAGTGGACAAGCTTAGGCACGAACCCCATTGCCCTCCCTTTCCTAGCTATTTGCAAGGGTCCCTCCAAGGGGTGGGGCACACATTGCCCTCTCTGGGCCTCAGGAACATTGCTCTCGGAGACAACAGGCCTCCTAGCTATGTGGGGTGTGTGTGTGTGTGTGTGTGTGTGTGTGTCTGTCTGTCTGTCTGTCTGTCTTGGATGCCCCCCAAAGTTACTCAGAGTCAGCATCAGCCGAGGGACATGAGTCAGCGCAGTCATAATGTTTCCCACTCATCATTCTTTCAAATGGCAAAAGTCTGTCTGTCTGTCTGTCTGTCTGTCTGTCTTTCTTTCTTTCTTGTCTTTCTTTCTTTCTTTCTTTCTTTCTTCTTTCTTTCTTTCTCTTTCTTTTCTTTCTTTCTTTCTTTCTTTCTTCTTTCTTTCTTTTTCTTTCTTTCTTTCTTTCTGCTTTTGCTTTTGCACAGAGCCTTTGGAGTATCCAACAAGAGCAAACCGGTATTTTCTTTTGGCTTGGCCTTGGGTTTGTTTGTTTTTTGAAATGCGTCCAGGTCAGCAACCGCAGGCCAGGGGATGTGGCCCCCGGGAGCCCTTCTCTCGGTTGCCTCTTGCCCTCCCCTGCCTGCCCGCCCTCCTGCCTCCCTTCTCCTGCTTCAAAGCCATAGGGAGATCAGGGAGGCAAGAGCCCCAGCAACCCCTGCGCCTCCCCTCGACCCGTTGGGCTTACATTCCTCCAGGCACCTTCACGCTCCCCACGCGGCCACAGAAGCCGTGGGCCCAGAGACTGGGCACGTCGTCCTCCTGGATTTCCCACCTTGTTCCCCTTGAACTTGGTGCTTTCAAAGAGGAGGATTTTTTGCTCCTGGGCGTCCTGCTGGAGAGACAGAAAAAGGCCAGGGTGGGTCAGTTCCCCTCCGGCGAGAGGTGGGCCCCTTCTCTTAGCCAGGGACAATCCGACGGACCGGCTTCCACAGCCCCACGGTGGCCCTCACAGGGCGGACCCTTTGGGGCCACCGGCCCTGCCCCATGGAAGAGGGCCCGAGGGGGGTGCGGCGCCTGGCCTGGCTCAGACTCACCATCTGGACCGGCCTCATGGAGCGGAAGCAGTCGCTGCGGCAGCTGCTGGACCAGGTGTCCCAGCGCGGGTACTCGCCTCGCTCCAGCACGTACATCTCCCCGCGCAGGTTGGCTTGCTCAAAAGGCCACCCAGCTGAGTCCTCCAGTCCTTAATTCTGCAGGGGTGGGGTGGGGGTGGGGGGGGGCAAGGGCAAAAGCACATTGGGCTCAGACCCAGTTGTCTGAGCTATTTATTTATTTATTTATTATTTATTTATTTGTTCGTGTCAGGGCATTGCACAATTTCAAATTATGGACGTATATAAAATATAAATAAAATCAAATTCAAACAAATTGGACTATTAAAACAAAAAAAACTGTTTTTGACCGGAAGCAGGCGACTTCAATAGCATTATCTCGGCCATTTGCTAGGTCTTCTTTTGTACATGCAGTGGGGCATAAACTGCGTGCAGAGAAATGCTGCATGGATTGAATTTCTCCCTAGTCACAGGAAATGCGTCCTGTCTCCAAGTAGCCCCGTCTTCCTTGACTAGCCTTTGATCTTCGGAGTCTGCTTCGAAGTCTATGAAAGTGACTTCCAGGCGGTCTGGCCAGAGTCTTGTCCTGCTGGGAGACCCTCTCCTCTGGCATTCGTCCATTGGGCAAGGGGCGCCGTTTTTGCTTTCCATGGGTTCAGCCTACCCTCTCCTGGTTCCCTGTTTGGCGCCTGGGAGGTGAGCAGACCTAGCAGAAGCCTCCTCAAAGAGGGGGAAAGCATGGCGAGCCCTTCCCCGGGCACCCCCCTGGGCAACGGCAGGGAGACCCTTCTCCTCCAGAAGCCCTGCCCGGTCTTGAGGGCAGAAAGAGCTGGGAATCGACCAGGGGCCCACGGAGCTGGTCTGAGAGGCCTTTGGAGGGCCAGCCTGCCTGTGCGGAGGACTTCCTTCCTCCTGCTGTTTGCCCGTCACCCGGAGAGCTCTCTGGATCTCCCCCCTCCCTCCCTCCCTCCCATTCGCTCCTTCTGCTGCCCTGCTGGATGGAAGGACGGATTGATGGGAGCTCCTTCTGGCCTTTTTCTCTGCCGCCCTTCCAGCCTGGCTTTTCCTCCGGGAATCTGCCCTCCTCTTTAATTGGAAGGGAATCTCCTTCCCTCCCTCCCTCCCTCCCCCTGTCTCGCTCTCTCTTCCCTGGTGAGGGACTCGGGCTGTTCTGCTCAGCTACCCACGCTTTTGCCTATGAGAACAGCTCTCTCTCTCTCTCTCATTCTCCAGCCTGGCCTTGGGGGGGCAGAGGATGCCTCCCCCCTCGCCCTCCCCTCTTCTTGTGGCTTCTCCTGGGGCTGGAAGGGACCCCAGAGGCCCTGGCAGGCATCGCTGTGTGTGGTAGGTGTGGGTGGGCGCTGCCAAGCCTGGCCTAAAATATCACAAATTTTGTACACACAAACACACCCTTCCTTCCTTCCTTCCTTCCTTCCTTCCTTCCTTCCTTCCTTCCTTCCTTCCTTCCTTCCTTCCTTCCTTCCTTCCTTCCTTCCTTCCTTCCTTCCTTCCTTCCTTCCTTCCTTCTATCCATCATCAGCTCCTTCCTTCCTTCCTTCCTTCCTTCCTTCCTTCCTTCCTTCCTTCCTTCCTTCCTTCCTTCCTTCCTTCCTTCCTTTTTCTTGCCTTGGGAACACTTACGGTCCAGAGGCCACAATGACGCTCCGCACCCTCTCGAACCCGTGGCCCCCGAGGTCTAGGCATTCCGCAGTGAATTCCCTCTGTTCTCCCTGGAAGTTCTCCTGGTCAAAGAGGACAATCTGAAAAGGAAGCAATGAAGCAAAAGGTCAGAGAGAGAGAGAGAGAGAGAGAGAGAGAGAGAGAGAGAGAGAGAGAGAGAGAGAGAGAGAGAGCAGAGGAAGCAGGCCTGGTTAGGGATCTGGGCGGTGAATGTCCAGCCTCGGAGACCACACTGCTCCCCCCCCCCGAGGTCCCGGGTTGCCCCCCCCTTTGGGCTTCCTGAGGGAGCCGTGCCCCCCCCTCCCCGTGTGACTCCGCCCATTGTGTCCTTCCTCCCTTCTGGAGGCTTTGCTCCCTGTTCCTGACTTCCACAGCCCGTCCCCTGCCGGTTCCCTTCGGGGGGGGGGCCTGAAGATTCATTTGTAGCCTTTATGAACAAGCCCCCTCCCGTGGAGAGTCCACCCCCCCCTAAGGTGCTCCCACCCTCATGGCCAGGACCTGGCAACGGAGGCCGGTCTTGGGCTGTGCCTCTCAGCCTCGTTGCTGGGGGCCCTTTTGCCAAGGGCCCGGCCCCCTGCTTACCCGGAAAGGCTCCTCTTTGCTGCGGCCGTTGCCGTTGGCGGACACGTTGGCGGGCACGGCGGGGCTGCCTTTCTCCTTCCCGTCATCGGCGCCCTGGTCGGGAAGGGGGGTCCGCGTGTCCTCCGACATGGCTGTGTCCAGCAGAGGCCTGCAACCACATGGCCTCCCTTCAGAGCCCCCCCACTGGCAATGTTGGCCCGGGGGAGGGGGAGAGTGTGGCACCAAGTGCCCGCATGCTCCACCCTGAGGCATGGATGTGAAACCCCCCCCCCCCCAAGGAACAGAATCTGAGTTTCCCTAACCCCCCAGAAAGCTCTGGAAGAAAATGTTTGCACTTTCAAAAAAGGAAGGGGGGGGGAAGCTGAATTCGGCTGGGGAGGGAAAGCCATATCACTGCCTGACTCTCAGCTGTGGACTGGCCTCTAAATTTTGGCCCCCTCTTAATTTGAGCACCCAGGGGCAAAGCCCAGCTCTGTTTACTCCTGAAGCGCCTCCCTCCCCATGAAATAAACAAGGCATGTGAGGAGCTGAGTTTAATCTCTTTTCAATTAAGAGGTTGCAACAAAGTCAGGCCTAAAAATGGCCACAAAGTGGCTTTGACATTGAAAACAACCTTTTCCGTTTCCTTTGAATGGGCATTTTGACAGGAACTGCCCTAACGTTTACCGCCTGGAGCGGCAAAAGCTGGGGGGGGAGGCTGGGGGGTTCTGGGGGTTGTAGTCTTCCCCCCCCACAAAGAAGATAACGTTCCCCATCTCAAGCATGTCTACCCTTTCCTGGGGAGCAACCCTAAAACAACCAGTTGATCATTCGTCCTGTACATGACCCATCGGAGCTGGATGCCTCTGCCTCCTGGTAGGGCCGGTAGCAACGGGAAGGGATTCCTTCCAAACCGTCGCTTTCCCTGGCTCTGCTGTGGGTCACCCAAGCAACCTCCTCCCTCCTCCCATCACTTCTCCTTCTCTCCCCTGCCCCACACCAAGGGACTCACCTCCTCCCCCAGGATTTAACTTGGGGCAAGGCTGAGTCCCGGAGTCTCCGTTCCTCCTCTGCAGGGCCGGCCCTGCCATGAGGCAGACCGAGCCAGCTGTCTCAGGTGGCAGAGAAAAGACAGGTTGAGCCAGAAGGTATGGCGGGGTGGGGGTGGGGGCGGGGGCAAGGGGATCAACATGGGCACGTCCTTGTCCCCCACAAGCTCCATTCACCAACAGATCTCCAGGGGGAGCCACCCCCAGCCTGAGGTCTATGCTAGCCGGGGGATTCTGGGAGCTGTAGTCCAAAACCTCAGGTTTTCCAGCTGTGCTCTGGAGAGAGGAAGGCATTTCTCCGGGCTGCCCCTTGGTGCTCATGCCTGTCCCACCCATACAGAGGAGCCTGAGGTTTGCTCGGTGGGGGGGGGGCTGTGGTGGTTGGCAGAGTCCTGATCCAGCTTTCCTGCTGCTGCTCAAGACACCGTTGATCAAGTCCCCCGAAGAAAGGGAGGGAAGGAGGGGTGTTCTACCTGGGAAGTCTGGTCTGGTCTCTTGGAGGGAGGGGAGCCCCCCACCCTCCCAGTGGCTTCCGCTGGGGTTCGAGGGGCTCTGGCCACTTTCCTTCTTACCTCGGCCGCTGGCGCTGTGTGTTGGAAAGAGGCGGCTGACATCCCCCTTGGCCCCCTTTGGGCCCCTCCTTTTATACCCGGGCAGAGGCTGCCGAGCCCCAGAGGAAGACAATGGGAGCCGCTGGCTCATCGAAGCCGGCCTGACCCAAAGCCCACTGTCATCACATCTCACCGTGAGGCCGCTCAGCCGGAAAAAAAGGGCCGCGTGCGCACACAGAGAGAGGCTTGCACACCAACACCCCCCCCCCCCAAAAAGGCTGGACTCTGCCTCCCCAGCAGAGCACCTTCTGCTGAACAAGCCCCTTCTTTTGTGAGGCGGATGAAAAGGCTTGCGCAGCCTCAGGGCAGCCTGTGGTGCCAGCCCCAGGGGGCCCAGGACATAAAGAGCCCCAGAAGGTGGTGAGGGAGCCCCTTGAGGCCACCTAGTCTGACCCGGGCCCTGAGCTTAGATGTGACAAGTCGGAAGCAATGTTGTTACACAAGGAATGCAGGTGCTTGCCTTCAACCGGGTGGAGCATCAGGGTCTCTGTCATCTGCTTTGTCTAGCACGGACCTGATTGACATTTTTTTGCCATCATCCACACAATGTTCACCTTGATCTGGTTAACACACTAACAAC
Source organism: Intellagama lesueurii (assembly GCA_037013535.1). NCBI lineage: Eukaryota > Metazoa > Chordata > Lepidosauria > Squamata > Agamidae > Intellagama > Intellagama lesueurii. Next base: position 346,882 of record JBAJHW010000014.1, read on the forward strand.
ATCTGTGACTTTCCATTGCTTTCCTGTACCTCCCCCCCCCCCCCTTAATTGTCACTACAAGCAGGTTTTCTGGCTACTTGCAAAGTTTAAAGGCATTTTCAGGAATATTTGGACAGAATTTTTTCAGCTTCCTGGGCTCTAGCTAGTTCCCTGGTTCTCAGCCTTTGGCCCTCCATGATTGTTGGGATACCGACACCCCTGTGGCGAATGTTTATTTATTAATTAATTAATTTATACCTTATATTCTGCATGTCTCCCAACATAAGAACCCAGACAAGCTTGTAAACACAAGACAGTCTCAAGCACAATAGAAGGTATAATATGAACATGCAGTTGATAAGTACCACTTTGCTTACTGTTCCTATATTCCCAGATCCTATGCTCTCTCTCGCTCTCTGTTTGTGTGTGTGTGTGTGTGTGTGTGTAAATGTGACAGGCCTGGCTTTGCTCAAGCAGCCTGCCTTGATCCTCTCTGTGAAGCAGAGTTTTGTTCTGGCTCCTGCTGCGTCAGGGGATTTGGGCAGGCTCTGAGCCGGTATAAAACCCCTCTGAGGTGGGAGAGCCAATGAGGAGAATCACCCTGGTTGGAGCAGCCCAGGTAAGGCACCAGGGATCGGCTCAGACTGAGAGAGAAAGAGAGAGAGAGAGATCCGTCCCATTGACCTTTTTGCTTCACTTAGCTGGCATAGCCAGTGATGGGGAAGATGGGACCTGAAGTAGAAAGAGCACCTACCTGGGGGATCCTGTTTCTGATCAGCTGGAAATGGAAACTTTTTTCAAGCTAAATTATCCTGTGGTGCCTTTAGAGAGAAGAATGTTCTGTACATGCACAGAGGCAAGCTCGTCAATGATTTCTGTCCCTACCGGACGGCTGCTCTTGTGCCCCATGCTGTCTGTCTTAGAGGCTGCCCCTTCTTTCTCTCCTCTCCTCCCCCCCCACCCCGTGTGTTCCTAGGAGGCAACTGTCTGTCGCTCACCTCTGTCCCATCTCTGGCCTCCCAACTCCTCCCCCCAGGCGGTGGGGCTGCCAGCGACCATGAGCCAACAGAGTCGGAAGTCTCTGGCCTTTGGAAGGTACAGAGTTTGGGTGATTTGCTGGCTTTGTGAGGGGTGGAGGGGTGGGGTGTGTGTGGGGGAGAGAGGACTGTTCCAGCACCTCTTGAAACGGGCTGGGAAATACAGCTCCAGAAAGAGAGAGAGAGAGAGAGAGAGAGAGATGCCAGCCACATGCTTGCTGAAGCACAACCCACACCACCTATGAGAGTCACAAAAAGGGGCCTGTGTTATGCACGGAGTTAAAGGACCAGGTAAGAACTGGGGAACCCCCGAATCGCTCTTTCTCTCTCTCTCTCTCTCTCCCCACATCCTTCTTCCTGGGCAGGGCGGTTGTGAGGATAAGCTGCTGGGATACTTCTGGCCCCTGCAATTTGTCTAGGTCGGCTCACCTGTTCCCCGTGCCTTGCTCCCATGTGCGAGGTGGCTTTCATGCCAGGGCAACACCCATGGAGGCCCATCCCCAGCTGAAGCCAGGACTCACTGGCTCAGCACATACGCGCAGGTACCAATGTTGCTCCAAAGGGCATGATGGGCCCAATCCATCCAGCTCTCCCTCCTCTTCCTCGTTCCCTAGTCCCCTATCCTTCCTCCTGGCTTTTTGGGTACCTTGACGTTGGGTCCACGGTGTCCCCTGAGTGAGGGCAGGGAGCCAAGCACCAGCACCGTGACTCATGAGCCTTCTTTCTGCGTGGGCCACAGCAACCACAGTGCAAAGCCCAGGATAAAACAGCCTCCCTCCCAACCCTCGGGCTGTTCTGCCCCCGTGACACCACCACAACCTGCCCGCTTGGATATTACAAACGATCCTCAGGTTTACTCCTAAAATTTCAAGGAATGGGGTGTTCCTGACACGGCAGTC